>JAODJX010000007.1:15163823-15188947 GCA_026776945.1 Isichthys henryi | reverse complement strand
CTGCCTCGTGCCCATTGCTTCCGGGATAGGCTCCGGACCCCCCGCGACCCAGTAGGATAATCGGTTTGGAAAATGGAATTTTCAAAGACACAATTCCTCAGCAATGCTTTTTTTTACAGCCTCAGTTTTTTCAGGGGTTTTTTTCATGGACACACACACGTACACGCACACATGTAGGTTTATGTTCATACCTTTGTGGGGACTCTCAGTTCCAGGGGAGTTTCTAGCCATTGAAAAGTTTGAGGTTGAAGTCATTCTTACCTGGGGCTCAACTTTTTGTTTTTTCTGAAGGAAGACTGGCATCAGAGCTGAAATACTCAGGGCTGTAGGCCTTGGTGATCGGACCTAACGACGCCCCTAATCTCAGTATTGACAACCTTAATGGCCCATACCTTAACTATAAGTGATCATGATTAGATTTGAATTTTTGTGATTGCAGTTAGACATTTTTATAAAATTGTGTTTCTCCTTATGGGAACCGAAAAAGTGTTTCCCACAGTATCGGGTTTTTGTCACATAGTGGGGACATTTGGTCCCCATAACTTCACATATACATAAACCCCCCCCCCCCAACACACACACACAAACAAACAAACAAACACGTTGCACAGCCATCATAAATTACACATAACTGGAGCCATGAATAGACTCCTGAAGTACGTCGGAAGTTATTTTCTTGGCTAACTTTAGCGAGGGGAAAAAAAAACGACAGATGATTGTTTTGGTGGGAGATGGATGGGGTCAGGGGTCATTTTGTTATAGGTATAACTGCTTTGCTTCTGTGGATGGGCATACTGGTAAGATTTATTGATTATTTTAATGAAAACTTAAAAACACAAACACCAGCACCAGAAGAAATTTTATGTTTTAACAAAGCAAAACTTTTGAGGGATGCAAATAGAGTTGATAATGAATTATCTTCCTCTGCAGTATGACTCTGAACCATATGATCCAGTTATAGAGCTGGATATGCCTCTTGTGCTATCGAGCAGCTCTCCGCCATGCAGAAATGGCTTGCTGACGTACCGGAGTGTGTGCGTGTGTTTTCCGGAATTGCAGCAGATCGCAAGAGCTTCTGCACAATCCACAGCACCGGCTACCTTAAGAGCTGGCCGCCCACGAAGATCGGCCTGGACGAGGACGGCGAGCCCGACAACGAAGGCTGCAACCTCAGCTGCCTGGTAGCCATTGGGCGCCTGCACCCCCACCTCATCCCCCAGCCCACGAGCGAGGACATCCACGTCAAGCCCACCGAGTACATCTCCCGGCACGCCATCGACGGCAAGTTTGTCTTTGTGGATCAGAGGTGGGCTATTTTATCAACCCTCTCCCCAATTTTCCCAAAGAGGACTACTGAGAATGGCATCGAAATCTCAGGGCACTTAAGTCAGTTGCTTAAACATGCATGCACAAAGCCAAGCATTTAAAACATAAATATATAGCCTTTTTTGTCTGCAGAGTCCATGACCCCACGCCTCAGCCTAATCGAAAGGCTCCGTAACCTCTGTAGGTAATCTTGGCGTGTCAGAATAGGCGTGCAGCTAGTGTGAGAGAGGTGCTGAGTCTTATTTTTGAAGCCTTGGGGGGCGGATGAAAATTAAGAATGTCTTAAGATATCTCTACGCCCACGTTCCCACATGCTCACAGAGAGCCATGCCGTATCATGCAGTGCCGCCTCCGGCCTGCCTTAATTCTGCTTTTTAATTAATTGTAAATAGTTCAGCAGAAGCGAAATTATACATTGTGGGCTGTTACCATTCCATGCAGCTAATTATTTGCAGAAGCTATTACTGCTTAAAAATAATCAGGTTTTTAAAAATGGCCTATGGACCTTTAATCTTGCATATAAATGTGCTAATTTCATTATGCACTCGTGTTATGTGAATGGAAAAAGTGACCCTTCTGATGCTTTTGATTCTATTCCAGGGCCACTGCTATTCTTGGTTATTTACCCCAAGAGCTTCTAGGCACATCCTTCTATGAATATTTCTATCAAGATGATATTGGGCACCTTGCAGACTGCCATCGACAAGGTATATGGCGAGCACGACTTGCATGGTTAGCAAGAGAGCTAATGTCACTGTATTGCCTAGCGCATTAATTAAGCTTTGTTTGACTTTTGCTGATTGAGTTTCAGTAGTTCTTTGTCCTCATATACAGAGAATTAGGGTCTGCCCACATTAGATACCTTTAATCCTAATGCAATGTAATGCAGTGTTTCCCAACCTGGTCCCTGGGGACCCACAGACAGTGCACATTTTTGCTCCCTTCCAGCAGCTGGGACTGTCTGGTTGTCCCCAAGGACCGGGCGGGGAAACACTGTCATGATGAATTAAGAGCATAGTCGTCTGGCTTTTATGATGTGCTGAATTCTTGTGTATCTGTCTTTTCAGTGCTGCAAATGCATGAGAAGATCCACACAAATTGGTACAAGTTCAAGATAAAAGATGGCTCCTTCATTACCCTGAGAAGCCGCTGGTTCAGCTTCATGAACCCCTGGACCAAAGAAGTGGAATACATTGTTTCTACTAACACTGTTGTCTCGTAAGCGTCCCAGATTCCCACTGCTGTTCCTAGATGCCTGTCAGTAGCTACCTCTGGTCACACTCGTGTACAATGAATAATTATCGTTATAAATGTTCCCTCTACCTACTGAAGTGAACTCTTAGGTTGTAATTTTCCGTCGATGTGTTTAAACAGAACTTGCTGCTGTGATGCCAGATGTTATATGGTAGATGTTATACATTAGATGCTATAGTGCAATGAGGATTAACTGTGATGAAAATCATTCTGCTTCTGCAGAGGCACAGGTGACTTCACAGACTATTCTCGGCTTGCTGCCTCCCCCCAGAGTATGGATGGTGTACTAACACCCAGAGATGGTAAGGCTTTCATCTGTCTTCCCCCATTGGAGATCTCCTCATGCAAACCAGGCACATTACCTTGTCGGCACTCATAACTGGAGCTTAATCTTGTGACAGAAGGTCATTTCTAATGACCGTATGGACTGACACACTGCACCAGCATAGGTGTGACTTCAACACGTCTGTATGAGCTGAGATTGTTGGTATTGTTTCAGATAAGCTGCTAGATCTTTATAGATTCATGTCAGCACTTTTGCCAGCTGCCACAATGAGTCGTGCTCATGAACGTTCTGCTTTTGGCACCAGGCATGCAGAAGCGGACGCTTCAGATGGTGCCTGGCATTGGCGGTGGCACGCGGCCAGGGGCAGGGAAGATCGGACGCATGATTGCAGAAGAGGTGATGGAGATCCAGAGGTAAGTGAATTAATACTAAAAACTGTTCCACACGGTGTGGACATCTTAAATTGCTCAAAAGGGAAAGTAATTTAATTCACAAACTGACAGTACAATTTCCAGGGATACTTAATGAGTGAAGAGAGACCCATCCATCCATTTGACCCCAAGTGCTTGTGTATTTTTCGATTATGATTGGGGGGGTAGGGGAAGTGCTAGAAGGAACTCCCCTCGATGACACAGGGAGGACATGCAAACCCCACACACAGAACCCTGGCAGAGACTTGAACCCGGGTCCCAGAGGTCGGAGGTAGCAGTGCTAACCACTGCACCATTATACCACCCCTCAACAGAGACCTTGAGCCGGTTCAAATTTTATTAACATCAACCATTATTTAAAAAAATGAAATTAAAAGTAAACATGCCTCTATTGTGATGAGACCCTTTTTTAAAAACTCTCCTCTTTGTTACACTTTTAAATCAACAATTTCAAAGATTCAAGCTAAACTCCAGCAAATATTTTGTGCGGATTCCCTGTTATGCTAAACCGATGAATGACAGAGTCACTGAATTTTTTGTCTTTTCATTTAAGTGTTGTCATGTATTCGTTTTTTTTTCACGTTTTAACCTCAGTTTTGTCATAGCAATGCCATGCTGAATTCCGTGCTGCTTAACCCTAGGATTCGAGGATCATCACCCTCTAGCTGTGGCTCCAGTCCCCTTAATTTCACCCCCACTTCCCCGCCAGATTCCTCTTCTCCAGGAGGAAAAAAGGTCAGTGATGCCCATCCCTCAGCATTGGCTGTTAGCTCACCACAGAATCATGTACGTTTTGTAAAGAGGTACCTTTTCCCATTCTGAATATCGCTTGGGGAAACCTCTTGTTAGGGGTAAACATCAGGCTGACGAAGGGTATTTTGTCTCAGCCCCCCACAAAGGTTTTGCTGATCTTTGTAAAATGAAACCTTAATTTTCACCAGAATCTCTTATTGAGAGCAGGGTTACAGTACGCTTGGAGTCTGTACTGGACACACATGCCAAGGGTAATTCAGAGCAATTGATCCACCAAAACAGTCTGTCTTAGGACTGTTTGAGAGAACCAAGGCTTCCACAGAAAACTGCATGCTCCACATAATTAGGGTTTGAGTCAAGGCTGTCCACAGCAGCATACGAAATAAACTGATCCCGTTGTTTTAGACTCTGAAATTTGATATGCGTGACTTGTTTTTTTTTCTGACAGATCCAGAATGGTGAAATACCCGACATTCCTGCTGCAGGGTTGGTACAAGGACCGGACTCAATAGGCTTTCCATACCCCAGCAACTCCATCATGAGTAAGTACATTACAGAATATCCAGAAAATGTACATCTGTAGTATAAAGATACATTTACCATCCTCAAGTTGGTACCCACGGGAACCGCTAATGTCAAAGACAATACTGTGCAACAGTGAGTATCGTCCCGGTGCTCTGTACAGCAGGTGACAACTCCCACATGGGTATTAACATCATGGACGATCCGGGCTCCAGCCCAAACAATGACGAGGCGGCCATGGCGGTCATCATGAGTTTGCTGGAAGCGGATGCAGGCCTGGGGGGTCCGGTTGACTTCAGTGACCTTCCCTGGCCCTTATGAGAGTCCCCGGGGGGGGGGGAAACCACCTCTGAGGCAACCCGCAAGAGGCAAGAAGGGAAATGGTGAGCATGAGAGGGGCACTGTTTCCAACAGGGAGTGGTGTCAGTAACCGTGGCACATTAGTAGGGCTTAGCCTGACCTTACTGCAGCAAAGAAACAGCTAAAGGAGCCCAGGGAATCGTGCTAAAACCAGTCACCTTGGCAAGTCCTCCCCTGTACTGTGGGAAGCCAGGTACAGCTGCTCGCATTGCCCATGGACAGTGAGGCCTCTCACACTGGCCTCATCCCCTGATTTTTGGAATGCGGTTTATATTTTAGTGTTAATGTTTTTTTGTTTTTTTTTAAAGTTTCCTTGTTGAATATTTACCATTATTTGTTTTATTCTCTACCACGTGAGAATTCAATGTTGTGTACAGTGCTGTCAGGTAAATATTTTTTAAAATAAAAAAAGTTCACTTACTGTACAGTGGTTTTTTATTTTGGGAAAACAAACCTTACAAGCCTTAAGGGGAAAAGGAAAAAATCAGGGACGAAAACCTAGTTTTGTAAATGTAAAGAAAGAAAAACGATAGACTGCAGTATGGCCACTTCAGGTGAATCAGAACTGTATCTGGCAAACTTCACAATAAGAATTATACTGTTAACTGCTAGAAAGCATAGCCACCCTACAAGGCCAAGGGGAATTTACCTAAACATACCTGAAACCCTGATCCAGGATGCCAGATCTATGCCAGAGTTACATCACAGTCCATAACTAAAGACATAGACACAAGAACATGGTTTCAGAGTCTTTATTAGACCAATGCGTTTCAAGTTTAACAAAAATGATCCTGAACCATAGGAACTAGTTAAGTCCAGCTGAATATACCCTGTCTAATGAGGAACACAGCATCAAATAAGCAAGCCAGGCAGGCGGAATCCAACTCCGGCTATGTGTTGCAAAAGAAATCAAACGTGAAATGAGAACTAGTCCTAATGTTTAATGGGAGTTTACCCAAGGGGTGGCATCACAGAATAGATCCAAAGGTGACCCATGATTCCTTGGTTGAGATTCCAACTGCCTTGAAGTAGCAGAGGGAAGTAGAAGGAACATACTTTAAGTGAAAGCAAAACTTAAACACACGTTAGCACCACAGTGCAACAGCCTGTACTCACCAAATAGGGACAATCAAAAGGGAAAAAAAAAATCTAATCTTAAGCCCAATTTCAAAAGAAATTGTATTTGAAATACCTGATAAAAAATAAATCTCCTTTGGTCAAGTTAAAAAATAAAAACGGGAAAATAACGACTGTCCCTTGCCCGAATCCTGCGTCCCTCTTCGGGCGATACAGCAGACCAGGTCCTGTGGGATCTAAGGCTCTGTAGGAGGTGCAAAGGCATTTTATCTGTCGGTGGCACTCACTCCTTGGTGCAGCATGCTGGGGAGTGGAGGGAGGTAGGGCGGGGTGCTGCTCTCACACAGCGGGGGAGGAGACATCGGGGTCTGGGTCGTTGCTGTAGTGGTTGCCAGATGGGGGGTGGTTGGGCAGGACATCCAGCTCATCCACCTGGGGCCCGGGGTGCAGGACCACCAACTGGTCCTGGGGGATGTCAGCGGCCGCTGCTGCCAGGTTGGTGATGGACTTGCTCTTCACGCACTGGAAGTCCACGTGGCGGCTCTTGCCCTCCTCCTTCTCCCAGGACATCCGGATGAACGGCCGCTGCACGTAGTTGTAGATGACCTCCGGCCGGCCGCCGGGACGCTTCTTCACCTTCTCCTTGTATGTGGGGTAGCCTGAGGGGGGCGAGCGAGAGCGGGAAGGCATTCATCGCCTATCACATTAACTCCTGTTTATGATGGCGGGCTCCCAAAATGCCAGCCAGATACATTAGCTGAAGGCAGCTACCTGCTTACTAAGAACTTCCACTGGGATATTGATGCACTGAAGTACAGGCATCCCACTGCAGCTGTGTGCTCAATACATGAAAAATGATCCCAGACTATCGGGAGAGATTTGGCATAGAATTCAACAATGCCACCTTATCAATTATTTATCTTAAAAAGCTTTATATATTCTAAACCTTTCTTTAGACAGATTTTTTGGAACTCTATTCGGAGGAAATCGATACATTGCAAGTTAACATGGAAGAGATATATTGGCAAACAGTTCATTTTGGAACAATGGGGAAATGAACTCTTACCTTCAATGCCTAATCTAATTTTCTTCAGTCCTCTTTCCTTTAAAACTGATTTGGCAACGTCTCGATTTTCGATGTACTTGAAGAAACGGTACAGCTTTGTGCTGTATATTACTGCAATGCAGGGAGGAAGATGTTAAGCCAAAACTTATAAAAAGTCATGTTTTCCATAGTGCAACAGGAATTTGTGGGTGTGATACATTAGGGCTGTCAATGTTAGCACGTTAAATACCCAATTACACCACACACATACTTAATTATGCAGACATGATAATTAGATTCTACGAGAGAATTTGGCTGACAAATGTAGCCAAGTTTCGAATTATAAATGCATGGAGCAGTATTTGAATTGCAGAACTGGGTACATCTCAGCAGGAAACTGTCAACTGTAATACTGTGAGACTGGCTGACTGCTTACAGCTGATGTGTAGCATGTTAATAGGCATCTCAGCAGTAAGGTAATGGTAAAGCTGTGGGCAGGTGAATGTCCACTCACTCTGCGAGTACTCCTCCCCCATCTGCGGTGGGTATTCCTCATCCCAGTCCACCACGTCGTCGTCCGTCAGCACTACGATGTGGCATTCGCGCTCGCCGCTCTGTGCGCTGGCCACCATCAAGGGTAGGATCATCTCTTCCAAGTAGAATTCAAACTGCCGCCGTGCGCCATCATTCGAAAGCTCGTGCATTAGGGCACCTGCCACACAGGAAATGGGGGGGGGGCATTTAGACCATGCTTCCTAACACGGATGTCTTTAACAAGAAAATAGCATTCGTTAATTAGCCTGATAAGTGGTTTGCTTAAAATATTCAACTTATAAAAATACACTTGTGAGAACCATATTAATCCAAGTTATAAATAAGGAAGGAGAAAATGGTCGTATGCGTTAAAACTGGCACACACTTCCTGGAATCATGCTGCAATGTTCTAGACAGACGTGACGATTAAAACGAAAAATGTGTGTCAACAAGCAAATGCCCAGAATATTTTTATTCCCAGTACTGAAAATCTATCTTTGGGAATGTGCCACTAAAAGTCAACAGCAGACTGGACAAACGCAGGAAAGGAGTAGAATGGAAGGAAGCAAACTCACTGAGATCTCTGCATTTGATAGTGTTGTAGTCAAAGGAGATGCACAGATAGTCACACGCCTCCCGTAACTCCGGAATAGAGATTCCATCAGGGCAGCGGATTATCCCAGATTTGTAGTAATCCTACCAGTATGGATATGCAGAGAACACAAAACACATTCATTATGGAGGCCGTAATTTCAAAATCTTAAGAACTTTTAGTTTAGTTGACATTCCAACCATTACTGGTTGTAAATCCTGAAACATGCTCCTGATTAATCTATAGATAGAACTGTCAATCAAAAGCTGAGTCACACCAGAGCCCCTCCTTACTTATTTCTTCCTGCTGTTTATAGTGACCACTCTGCCACAGCCTGATTTAATGTAGTAGCTAAAACAGGATGATGATCATTACTATCTAATCCTTGTAAACCAGTATTATGTAATAACGGAAAATGCACCATTTCCTCATTTTTACACCAAGCAATGGTTTAGGCTGGTGTACAGATTCAAAATGTACAAATCTCCCCATTTCAAAAGCCAAAATCCTTATACACTGAGTGATGGGCTTCCATCGGGGGCTATTTCACCTCCAGATTAAACCAGCACCCCTGAATGAGAGACTTCATATTAATTCCATTTGCAGTAAGTAAGTGGAAGCCTTCTCCCAAAAGTAAATTAACTTACAAAGTGATGAACACTTGGCTAGTATTGCTTGTCCTTGTAAATTTTTACTTTTTCCCCCAATGCCAGTGATTTCATGATCTGAAAGTGCTACTTTTCACTCCTACTGTATTACTACATAAAGAGAGTGTTTCTATGTGATGTGATGTTCCATCTAGGGAAAAAAGGGGTGGTGATCATCAAACAAAAAAAGCTAATGAGACAATACAATTAAAACATGAAACAAAAAGCACTCTTACCAATATGGCTCTAAACACAGTTGAACTGATTCCTTCTGCAACTTCAAACTCTCCTTTCTCGTTGGGCCGAGTGAAATTGTGCTCCCTTCCGGAGCCAAACATTCTGCAAGACACCCGCTGCTCCTTAACATCCAAGTCAAAGCATGCTAAACGACTTTAAAGCTATTCATCACTCTATAGATCTACACACTTCTTAGACTATGGAGAGGCCCTATAGTGTTTAAATGTCATATTTACCTCCCCAGCATAGTGTTGGGCTGTGCGGTGAAGATGGAGGGGTCCACCACAAAGCGTGTATTGTCCACAATGAGGGTGACCCTCTCTGAGGTTCTCAGGTTCCGAGCTCCATCCTTGGAGTTCTCATAGATAAAGACTGTCTCGCTTCCGGCCATGTTTAGGCCCGTACCCAGTGCCTTGCAGGTGCCCTCGCTGCTTGACAGGCTGCTGTTGCGGCTGCTGATCACCCCGCTGCTGCTGCTGGAGCCGTTGGGAGAGGCCTTGAGGGGCCTGGGGCTGCTAGGCCGTGATGAGGAACTGGTTTCTCGTTCCCGGTCTGGTGGCAGGCCAAGAAAACACACACTCTGAGCCAAAAGGAAGCAAACTGATACAAATGTAATTGTAGGCTATGAACTTCAAACATGTCAATAACAAAAAGTAGAATATTTAATATAATTTTTTAAAAAAAGTAGAATATATTTTATATTTAAAAATGTAAAAATTTGAGGAAAATAATGATTTACACAGCAGTGTAATGTTACAGCAGTGACATAAAGGAAGTATTGACTGTTATTAATACAGAGTAGTCCAAAGGATGCATTTTACAGGAGGAATTATAAACAGTAATAACAGTTAACATGTATAACTTGTCTTTGGACTTATCTGCGAGGTCTTTACATATAATGTATTTTGTATTTGCAATTAGAATGCTGAAAACATTTATTATAATCCCAAATGAAGGAGTCGGGTTTTAAAAAATAATCGCAAAACAAGACGTCTCTAACAGATGACTTAGAAGTGCAGAATTCATGAATCAGCTATACACACCGCTGTGGGGCTGGTGGCTGGGTGAAGTGATGTTCCTGATGCAGGGTGTCAGCTGACTTTCGCCCCTCTCGTGGGAGGAGTCACGTGAGCGGTCACTGGAGCGGCGCCGGTCGCGCGAACGGTCACAGCTCCCGCCGCTTCCATGCAGACTCATCCTGACCAGCTCTGTTTCCAGCCGAAAGCCGCGCGATTGGGCACTGGCAAACACAAGGCACACACATGTATCCTCCATTACTGTACAAGAATAAATGGCTTTGCCCTTGTAAGATAACTACGAAGGTGTTCCCTGTCGTAGAGTCAAGTGGCTTCCACCCTCCCCCCATCTAAGAAAATTTATTAAAAAAAAAAAACCCAATAAAAATCTATATCTCACAGTCTACAAAACCCCAGACAAAAAAATCTTTTGGATTTTTACAAGAGATCTGTCTTTTCAGAATAAAATGCACTTTTCCCACCCACTTAAATATGCAATAAATAATTGATCAACTACAAAACAGAGAAATACTGTGAATATATACACAAAATTGCCATTTTCTGCTTCTACTATACCTGGCCATCCTGATCATACACACACTAAGAAACTGCATTATACTGTGTATAATTACAAACACAAACCTACATTCTGCACACGTAGCCATTTTCAGAAAGGACAAGACAGTTATACAAGTGCCCAGAGGCATTTACAACCCACATAAAGTTAAAAGAATTGTCACCAGGTCCACGACATTACAGGAGCTGCAGAAGACAATCATGTCTAAATAAAATCACCTATATCTGTGACGGTGTTAAGAAATTCATAAAAGACTTTCCTCAAGGACACTTCACAGGGCTGTAGCAAAGCAGCAGTACCGGCAGTAGAAAGGAGAGTCATAAACAGCAGCCTTTATTGTACTGACCCAGAATGAGAAATGTCCATAATGCCGTGCCTAAAAACAGCGCAATCACCTTTTCTCCATTTTATAATTTTTAAAGGATAACATGAGTAGGTAACAAAGCTGTAGGATAATGTATTGCAGCAAAAAAAAACCCAACTTCCCAAGGAACTCTACCCAGTCCAGCCAATCCATTTTAAAGGTTATGGCTGCTTTGTTTTCAGTCATTGAATAAAAACTAAGATTACGGTTTCCAGCATCACCATATGTGCAAGCCAGTCAAAACACACACACACACACACACACACACACACACACACACACACACACACACACACACACACACACACACACACACACACCACTGCAATTCCTTCCTGTAAACAGCCCTTGTCCAGATCAACAATAGTAATGTCCTGAATTGGTCATGTTCGGAGCCTGTGACACTGAGCACGTTTCCCACCTCTATTTACGCTTGGAGTTACTGGCAAAGACATCTGGGGATTTCAAACAGGATGGCGTGAGGGAAACTAAGTATTATCAAATTTCAAAGAGAAAATAATTCGTATAAACTACGTCAATGATTACAAAAAAAAGAGCAAGTGAGCGATATTCCTGATATTTACGAGTGCTACTTCAGCTTTTTGCTCTGCATGCTGCAATGACGCTCGGATCCCTCATCCGCGGGATAATGTAAAGCCTCAACACTGACAGCAAAACGGGATATCAGTACTCACATACTGTACTGTCACAGGCTGACGACTGCTACATATTCGAAAAGATGGAGAGAAAGAGAACAGTAGCAGACCGCGTGTAAATATGCCGCTGGCGAGTGCGAAAGGCGCGCTGCCCGGCCACACGCGGAGCGTAGCCGGCTCACTGGTAACTTCAGCGCTCCGTATCGGTTATATGTGCGCCAGCTCAGCGCTGCTCTGTATCAGATTGCCAGCAAGAAACAGCTGGCGGCTCGCAAGCAAGGAGGGAGGAAAGAACAGGCGTGGTGAAAACCTGCTTACGTTCCATCGCTGACTAATGCAGCTGTGTACGCATTGCTACACCCAACAAACGGCCAGCTGACGCAAAAAGGAGAAGCCCTTTTCTTACTTTTATTCTCAATTTACTTACTGCATTTGTAAATATATCACAGCCTTCAATTATATAGATTTCGCGAACAGACATCATAATTCAATGTATGAAATGGTTCAGACTTTGGACAAAGTCATTTCAAGAACAAATTATTCACTCGCTATCGCCAAGCTTAAACGTTATTCAAACTGAAAAAGCAAGCAGAACAGAAATACAATATATAAATACATTTTCGAAACACGTACCTGTCAAATCTGCGAAGCGATTTTAAGACAAAGCAACAGCAGACGAGCTGGGCAATGGACGCACAAAAGACTCGAACTCCTTTGTATACCGACGCCTTATCGACCTGATCAGCATCCTCGGGCATTACTTTTGAAGTTCGGCATATTTAGCAGCGTCCTTCTAACATGCTGACTGACTCGCACAAGCCTTCATTCACGTCCCATTTTGAGATCCGTTTTTCGATCGCACGGTCTCGCCTCGTAAAGACAGAGAGGAAGGAGGAGACGCGCCAGCCATCCGATTCAGACAGAGAGACCCGTAGCATTAGGTGTCTCAGCGCTTTTTTTAAATCAAAGATATTATTCTATCCTGCTGACGCAGTTAAGCGCCTTTTGGGCTCCTACTGGCTACTCTTCTCAGTAAGATCTTCAGAAAGCACGATTATGTAGGAGGGACTGACGGAAGCGGAAAAGCGAATAAAAGCGGCTATTTTGGTTCACCGTTACAGCCTTTAGCATACAGCGGTGATTCTAATCCAAATTACAATTTATGATTTTCTGTCTAACTCTGTCACTGAACAGTGCGCAATAACTTGATGAACACTTCAGTTAAGAAGCCCACCTGTCCCTGGAGTATTTTATTAAAGTACTGTACAAATAGGGTCCCGTGGTGCAGAGATGTATACTTCCCTTCGATTCACTGTAGACGCATAAAGTTGTGGGTCGCAGTTTCAGCACCCGCAAAGGTAAAGGAGAGCGTCTGCAGTGCATCAGCTGACTACGATACTTTGCTGTGAAATGCGTTGACGCGTCATTACAGAATTATACCAGTCCTAGAAAACATTTTGAGGAACTCATTTCAGAAAAATCTCTAATGACTTATGTGATTTATAATTATTAATTTTGATAGGGGTGCACAAATCAGATTATAGAAAACACCCCTGTTCCACAGGAATGAACAGAATTTCACGATGAAAACGGGTGTAAACTGGAACTGATCTTCAGACACTAATTTTATTTAATTCAAAACACAGGTTACCTGAAAAGGTCGTTGCTAAAATAAATATGTAAAATATCAAAAATTGTAATAAGAAAAAGCAATTATATAAATTATTTGAAGCCCTTTTTTATTTACCCACTATTTGGATTTAAAAAAACAAATATTGTTAAATTCCTGATAATAATAATAAATAATAAAACTGGAAAATGTGATATTTCACATATTATAAATAGATTTTACCACTAACTGCATTATAGCTCAAAAGACATCACTTGAAAAATAAGAGTGATGCTTTTCAAGGATTACACACAAATAATAAAATCAACTTCATAACACATGACAAAGTATCATTTCCATTTCATAGAGCGGTTTTAGGCCAAAAAGCCAAGTGTAACCACGATGCAACTGGCAATCCTGACCTGCATTCAAAGGACCTTGGGAACGGCAGTAGAGACAGTGACTAATTGTGTCTGGCTAATAAAGGTTCGGGGGCACAGGTCTGATGGGGGCTGGAACATCGTGATGGATCCTGCTAGAGCATATGAGTAATCTGCACTTTTTATTATTTATAATATGGAACCGTTGGAGCAAGCGACTGACATGATTCCTTCCATCTTTCCCTCCGAATACTAATGCGTTAAGGACGAACCACTGCCTTACAAAACTACTTCCTTTACTCATAAATGGCTTTAAAAGTAAGCATTCAGTCTACTGCAAAATTAAGTGACTATAACAGTATAGTTTCTCGTATTGTCAGAGAGGTACGACGCAGACTCATAACAATCCGCAAGGCGCAGCTGACCAGTTTGACCTTGTACACAATACCTGGCATTAAATTTTCTGCTTGTATAATTTTTATTAAAAATAATGAAATAACCGAAAGACTTCCTTAGACGGCTATAAAACAACCCTCCAAAATATATTTCTGATTAAGTTTTAACCATAGTGAACTGAGAGATACATGACGGGTAATGGTGGTGGGATGAGTTTGCAAAAATACCCAGTTTCGAAACAGCCAGACTCTGCTAACTACACATGCTTAAGACATACCGATCAGTCCTTCAGAACAGATAAGGCAAATTATACATGGCACCAACATATAAGCCATACATTATATCATAATTTCATAACCTGAACAAATAACTAGTACTATCACCATAAGAGAATCAAACAAAATTACTGAACAAAACACTGCATTGTTCACCTATTCCCTAACATCTCCACGCCCAGTCATTACATAATCACACTAAGTGGGGGACAACAAGACGGATCCAAAGGTTTAGCTGAATAAGAAGTTCAATTCCAAAGTTTTTGAACCTGTCTTTTAAGATTAATATTCTTAATTCCATTAGCAGACGTCAGCTGGTGACTACTTACCTTGAGTGTTTGCAGAGTTTGCGAGGTCGGCTGCTAGTCTTCCGCTCCCAGTTTTCGGTATCACTGGAATTGCTGTCATAAGAATGTGGACGTGCTGCCATCACACGCACACAGATACTCACTTGCGGCGAGTTCCAGTTTTCATAACCTACGACAAAACCACAGCAGCGACATTTTTAATTTACTGATTGCACTGTGTGTTGGTTTATTTAATCGGTGTTACAACTTTAAGGAATTAATAATCTACATGTTTTGGGGAGTGTAAACCGCAAAGTCAGCCCGGATGTGACTTGATACTACCGAACAACCATACATTACAGTACATAAAATACAGTGTACGGTGTTACAATTTCTACTAAGCAGGCGTGGGAAAACTGCTATGTCTTTCAAAAGCTAGTTTACAGTAGCTAATTTAACAGCTCTGTACATAAATACGAATCTTAACCATGAGAAAACAGGGCAATAAGCGGGGGTTATCGGGGGGGGAGGGTGCAGTTAACATGAAACAAAACTTAACATACCGCAAGGTTAGGAGACCAGGTAACTAACATACTGTAAGTAAAATCACTTTGGCACAACAAAGCTGCTCCCTGCCAAAAACTCCTGCGAAATTAGTTCATATAATAGTGTGCTAGACGCCGTCGTTCATAAAATAAAAGCAGACTGTGTTGCTGTTCCAAACATGATGGTGTGGAGGCTGTTACACAATAACAGAGCGATTGTTAGAAAAAAACTAAGTGAGTGATCGTTAAAGTATGAACTATTTTAACAGCTAGCTACCTCGCTAAATAATGTTATCCGTGAGTCTGAGACGATTAACTGGCTACCTTGACGCATAACACTTCGGTCATTAAAAGACATCTTTCTTACCTTTCTAAGGCCAGAGACAAATCGAGTAAACAGAAAACTAACATCTAATATCTGTATTTTTAAATTTCCCTAAGTGGCTAAGACCCATCCTGACTAAAATGACAGGCCACGCAGCTAACGTCACGAGATGTGACTGAAATATCGCGAGAGTACAATTTTGTTTATTATTGAACGATGTTTCCTTCCGGTCTGGGATACAGGGTAGGGAGCGGTGAATAATGCTGTATTTCTTGTTTCTTTATTGATGTTTTGCGCAATTATCTTTGCACTGTGAGTCAGCGAGACGTTCTTGTAGTGTGAGTGAGCATATGGCGTCGTAGGTGGCACATTTTGTTTATGTTTCATGTTTAGTTACTGAAATTGATGTTTGTTATTAGTGTTTATGATTGTCACTTCTGGGGTGAGAAGGTGATCATACGTTTGACCTGTTCAAAATCTGTGTGATCATAATTCTGACAACCGCTTTCTAAAATCCAGTGCGTTTTCACCTCGAACTTTTAAAAAGGTATTTCCCCCAGTTTTTTCTGGTTAATGAACTACATAAAGGCATCCACTTACGTTCCTCTCCAAGTGTTGTCTTTCAATCCATGTCAGTTCCAAAAGCAAACATTATGTGTAGGTTTTGAATTTCATGTTTGTTCAGTTTAATGTAGTATTAATTCACATTAAATCGATGCTTAAATTCATTTAACAATATACATTTTATATGATACTCTTTTACATCATTGACGTATATATATTGGTATCTACATTAAGTATTTAGAGCTGGAAATTGATTTTCTAACAATGGGAATACAATTTCACTGTTATATGGTGACACTGCGCATTTTTACATCTGACCTTGCTGAAGACCCCAGTATTAAAGCGCAACTGTAAGTGGAATTTTAAATTTCTTGCATTTTTAATAAACTATGGTATTTATTGTAATATTTAAGTTTCTTTTCTTTCTTTTTTTTCTTTTAAAAAAAACGTATCAGTGAGCAATAGCAGAAAAAAATTATTTCTTAATCTGGTCAACATTTTTAATGTTACAAAAGCATTGTAGAAAAAGCAATAAAACAACATAAAACCACACATACAACAAATTGATGGTCATTTTAAAATGAATCCCTCAAAAATTGTAACATTTTTACATACATGTATTTCACGTTTGCTTAAAGGCAGAAGTCCTCATTCCTACTTGAAAGTGCTTTTTGTTTTCTCACATACACATTCAAAACAGTTGTCACTGATAATAATAGTTTTGAAATGTATAATAAAAACTAGATATTCTTTACAAAAATGTTTATGGTGTATTTATTTTTCCACAACATGGAACTTATGCTGTACCACAGAGTCTTCAGGTTGGAGGCTTTCTGTCCCGGCTTCACCTCTCCTGTCTGTGCTGCTGTGCAGAGCTGTGTGAATATCCATCAGTCTCTTCTGAAGCCAGTCCTGCCTTTCTTGGACACGCTTGTGCTCACTGAGGTTATGCATTAACTGCACTTCACCTAAGGACCGTTTCCTGTGGTTTCATAAAATAAATATAGCACGTCACGTCAAATGACATATTCCCTCATTTGAAGCATCTGTTCTAAAAGGATTCCTAATAAGAAGCTTAGTTTTTATACAAAGGTACATTTATTTAAATTTTTTAAATTATATTTAAAAAAAATTTTTTGATTACATAATTAAGACAATTTATATTTACGTAAAGACTTACCTCACTGGGCCTCCTTCAGACTTTGAGAAGCATATAATATAGAATAAAAATATTAAAATGGTTTTCATTTTCATCACCTGTCAAGTAGACAGAAATTTTTAGACTTTTCTGCGGCTTTTTGAGCTGATATGTGTTTATGATCAGGAAAGAATGAATCTCTTCACCGGGTTTTATGATCAAAAATCGCAAAAATGTGTATGAACTTAAAACTAGAATAACATGATACTACATTGTTAAATGTATATAATAGCATGTAAAGTACATACATTTATTAATGTTCAATCATAAATGTATTTAACAAATTTACCTACCACTTTCTGCGGTGTTATCTCTGTTCCTGCGCACTATGTTGATTATCCTCTTTGTAGAGAATATTGTGACTCTTCCCAAGGGCCTTTTATAGCTCAACTGGTCATTGATGAGCCGCATCCATTACAGATGGTGATTTATTAGGGTTAGTTTGTAAGTGACGTCCTACCAGCACGTGAAACATAAATCAAGGATGTGCGTTGGCTTCTAGTGAATATCAGGTCCTGACATAAAATATTTGTGTACGTTAAGACACCATATAGTAAATATCATTTTCCAACACTGTATTATTTGGGGGTGGGGGGTAAAGGTGCACCTAACATTTTAGGTACTTATTTCAATGTTAATTGCATGCTACTTACTATATGCTAAATATTTGAGTCATGTACAAAATCTTAATTCTTTTTGGTTGCTGAACACAGAACTAAAATGTAGCTTTTGTGTGTCTCACTGGAAGACAAAAAAGGACAATACTACCTCTTGACAAAAATTTATAACTAGCCCTGGCCAAGACTAAGTTTCCTAGGAGACCGACAACCATGTACTATCTTACAAATGAAGAAGAACAATTGCCTGAATGTGCTGCACATCCGTTTGGTCTATGAAATGACGTCAAAGCAATGCCTCAGCATCAGATATAATGTTTATTTGTAAAAACGACTACGTCATTCTGTTCTGGGCATCTGGAGGGCAATTGCACCAAATGACCCCTTCCACCACCCACATTCTCAGCAAATTTAAAGGAGCAGTAATTTTTACTTCTGGGGAAATGGACATAAACCCAAAATATACATACTGTTCATAAAAATATGATAGTTTAAAAATGAATGCATATTTTGTGTATGTCATATCTACATTATTGATGAGATTCAGGTACAGCATCTCATTCCAGGTTACACGAGTATGACCAGCATAGGAAACCATTACTCTTTTAGTTACATGTCTGTTGCCTCACTTAGGCACCCGTTTCCTACCTGCAAAAATATGCAAATGCAGCCTTTCAATAGCATGCAATTCATTAGCAAAATGTATGGGCAGAGTTTGGTTAGCGTTCCTATTCAATAACTTAAATTCATAGGTAATTCATAGTAAAGGAACATAGACTAGTTTGAAAACAATGTAACGAAAGTGGCATTACAAAACCTCATAACAGCTTGAAAAAGGGAATGAAAAAAATCACTTGGTTTAAATACAACAAACCGCCACATTATCAAGCAACCAACTGTTACTTTAATTAAATAAATAATTTATAGACCAATGAAGCCACCTTATTCACAAACTGAAAAAAAACCCATTTTTTTTTCAAACTCATAATAGGCCCGTAAGAGATATACTCATTTTCTTCAGTTTAATAAACACTGATAAAGTATAAAAGAATACAAGTCATTAGTCGCATAGATCCCTAATTACATCCAGCTGTCTTTTAAATCTTTCGAAAATTCCATTCAGAAATCCACCTTAAAATTATAACATGAATAGGAAAAGTTGTACCCAATCCAGTTGACTTATAATTCTGAAATTAATTGTGTCTGAAGAGTTTAATTCCTATCCATTTCCAAAGGTGGAAAAATACATAGACCGGTATAGTGACAGGCAAGAGAAGACTATAGAAACACACACTACTCGTGCTTGTGCACCCCTGTGGGAAATTCTCATCCATACTAGCCGAGTAAAAAAGTCCCAAAAGAGACACGATTGGAATCAGGACCGTCACGGTGGAAAGAGAAAACACCATCTTGGTAGTCAGTATAGTCCGTTAATTACTGTGCTTGCTCTTGATTTCTTCTTGTACAGAGTCCATGAAAATCACTTGTATCTCGGAAGCAAGTCACTTGTATCTCTACCAAACTCCACAAACTTTCTGTCCACTGGTCTTCTCTTCGTTACTTGCAAAGCACAAACTCAACAGATCTGAAATAAGCAATTTAATACAGCCATTTAAATGTTAAAACAAGTTTAAATCGCAGCCAAACCTAGAAATCTTTCATTTCCTAAAGAGTAGACAAACGAATACATCAAGATAAATGCCATGCTAAGCAGTAGATACCTGTTAATTGTTGACGTCCGTGACAAGAGTACATATAACTAGGTGCAGATAACATGCATGAAGCATATTCTCATTAAATCACAATTAAAAAATACACGAAATGATACTCCACCAAACGCATGAACATCGCCACTGAAGTATTCCGGATGACGACGAGAAACTTCCGGTTTTACAATTTCAAAATACAAGTCTTAAAAAAATTACGCGCCTGAAAAATATAAGGAAAGTTATTTGTAACTTTATAAAATTAAGAATATATCAATTTATTAAAACCAGATTTTCAAGACTTTTAGTAAAGTATTAATAGAAAAGTCATTATGTTCATTCATCCCTTAATCAATCTTTAAACCAAGGGCAGCGTCATGAACATACCGAAATGCATCACAGTGCAAAGAGCACTGGAGCGCATACATTTTTTTTTTTAGCAACTTAGAGATGCAGATACAAAGTACTGCTTTTATTTGTACAGCCGGAAGACACCAGGGTACACAAAAGAAACGTGCATAAATACAAGAAAGACACCTTCAAATGTACATAAAAAGGGGTGTAGTATGAACCCGCAACCCCGGAGGTGGGGAGCTACGGTGCTGCTAAATACTTTTTAAGTAACTTTAAATGAACGGTAACTTGATAATTGACATTTTATAACACACAAAACGCAACAAAGACAGCAAGTACATTTACTTGCACGAACTATAAATACGTTTTATATAGCTCAGAAGACGCCTCACCGTTGACTTTTATTTTACTAGAAAAATCCCGGAGCTCAACACCTTTTTGGGCGACATAAACACATCAGAAACGTCATTAATGCTATAAATTTTATCAGGATCGGTCATATAAATGTCAGGACCAATCCTGGCAGTAATTACTGAGATTTTTTAAAACTGTAAACACTGGCAAATCAATTTTAAGTTACAGCTTGACAATTAGCCACATTTTGGTAGCATATCGTCGTCGGTATCAGTCGAGGAAGGCATAACATTTTTAGCGGACTTTGAATAAAGCGTCACTCAGTCAGGCGCATTTATCTGCATCATTTACACCGCCGACTACGACAAAGAAATTCAAAATGCAATACACATACTGTATATACTTCATAAATCATTATCTCATCTAGTAAAACGATGTCATGCGCATGAATTATAGGTACTGTGAACGCTTTATATACAGAAATCATCAGCTTCTTCTGAACACAGGTTCAGAGACCTAAATGATGATTCTGTGAAACAACTAAGTTTCATCTGATAAACCTTTATACAGTCAATCAAACACTGAAAATACCACTGCTGAAAACACTAACAGTTATCTATATTATTATGTACAGTTTTTATGTACCACTTTTTTCTCCACTTAGGGCGACAGCGTAATTAAAGTTGTCTTACCGTATACTACCGAGAGGTGGTAGTATAACTCCTCACTTGACGGTATTTTTTGTGCGTTGTCCTCCCTAACTTCACTTTTGTTTTCATAGACATATATGTATCCCTTTCTTGCGATGCTTACATATAATTACTCATTTTTAGTAATAAGATTTTGGATATGCGTCATCAAAGTCACTGGAAACTGTACCATCCTCAATATTTCTGAATATTTATTTTTTATAATTTATTCCGTTTAGTGCACATACAGTCCATTCAAAACCCGTAGATATTGAAGACTGCTGCATTACATTTACCTCGGAGGTCGGAACTCGGAATGACGTCACACACAAGTTAACAGCGTTCCAGTACAGCAAGTCGTAAAGCCATTTAACAATACCAGGAACCCGTTTCAAAAAGCAAGATTTTTTGCTTATTCGGATATCTTGTCGGATTTAATTTACCCCAGTTTAAATGGTCTTTATCTTCGTTCACTTACATTTAGCCCAGTCTACCATAAATAATATATCAAACTAATAAAAGTAGTTTCAATGAGAGGTTGAATTTATTTAAATTCTGGCTGGTCTTAGGAATTTTCAGCTAAACCAACAACAAAAACCATTTTAACAGAGCGCGTCCATTCGTTCATCCACCCATGCATCCATCCATTATGCGTACACTACCTATCACGGAAGCTACGGCCGAAGGGCAGGAAATGAACCAGGAGGGGGCGCCAACACATCGCAGAGTACACACACCATTGCAGAAGGAATCTATTAAAATTAAATAGAAATTATGGTATCCAGCCCTTTGTCGTTCTTTCATTGTCAGTTCAGGAAGTCATGACCATGTTGTAGAGAGTAGACATTCTTTGTCGTTTCTCTTCTGTGTCAACTGCAGTGTTGAATAATTTTAATAAATTTGGAATATGATTGTCTTCTTCTGTTGCTCTTCATTGATACAGTAAGTTTTGTAGGATATATATGCAGAAATCTAACTAGTCTACTGATTTAAGTCATGAGAATACTGTCATCAAAGTAGGCCTATGATACGGACAACTTGCAACATTTGAAGCAAGACTGTAAATGTCGTGAAACAACGGTATTGTCCTGATGTGACCCGGGTCTCGTTGAGCGAAAAGTCGAGTATTGAATTTTTTCTCTCGCCTCCAGATGATAAACAGCTCAAGGCTTGTGAGGAGCGAGAGGATCTCTGTGCTGCATCAGCATGGCCGGTAATGATCGCAAGAAACACGCGGGGGATCCTGAGCTACAGCCTGATGCCTGCGCTCCACCGCGCGTTCAATCTGCTATCGCCTACAAGGCGCTTGGTTCTTCGTGATTTCATTTGATCCAAACTCCTAATTAACTTAAATATTTACGGTATAATTGCAAACATCACTACGAAATCAGATGAAAGATTGTATGAAAATGAGACATAGAAACGAAACATTGTTTTATATAAGAAAAATACAAGGACGAGTATAATGCAGCAATTACGCTGTTTGGTAAACATCTTTATGGGGACCGCTTATTCATTTCTATGGGAAAATGCTAACGCTAACTATGACAACCTTAACCCCTAACCACAAGCACAAGTAAGCAAGCGAAATACAATAGTTTTTGCATTTTTAGTTTTTTCATTGCAGACACTGATTTTATAAAATTGAGTTTTCTATTATGGGGACCAGGAAACTGAAAAAAGCGGGTATTCATCGCATTGTGGGGACATTGTGTCCTCATAAGGTAAGGTATACCCGCTCACACACACACACACACACACACACACACACACATACACACACAGGTTTGTAATTATATCTTTGTGGGGACTCTCCATTCATTTCTATGTGGAAATCTCTAATCCCAACATGTCAGCTATAATTACGAGAAAGAACAATAGAGAAACGCATTGCACTGTTTTACCCACAGGATGTCACTATACATCTAAATAACGCGCCTGCAGTGTCACACAACCAAATTTCAATCATGATTTTTCACACCTGAATGCATAAACGATTAAGGAGGTTATTATGAATGTGAGTTAAAATAATTAGACAAAGCCTTAATATTCTGATATCATTCACATTGATATTTGCAAAGCACAAAATGAAATTGCTGCTCTAAAAAGTTTATTATAATCTAGTCGTTGCCTTTTAATGTTAGGTTATATATACTATGCTCTGAATATAGCACAGAGGACAGTATTATAACTGCATATCTGAGAAAACATATTAAAGTACTTTTCCATTATTTATCAACAATTGTTTTTGTCAATACATGGAGTTCTGTTGCCTGTTAGAAAACCACAGAAAGTGTGTTTACTAGAAACCCTAGAACCTAAAATGATTGAAACAAAGGTGTAATTTGAGACAGACTCATTATGTGGTTAAGGTGCAAAATACTGGATCCAAAGCACCGATCCATACATTTCCCTGGGCGCCATATTCTTGTGTGCTTATCCCTTACAGTTTAAAGTTTGGGATATTGATTTACTGTATCTTTGAACTTTCATAGGCAATTAAACCAAGAGGGACTGCTCATTATCTCCCTTTGTCCAATTAAATTGCACTTAGGCTGTGGGGACGGGCCATCCAGCATAATGCATTTCAGGTAATAACAACAGATAAAAAAAACCTTTCAGAAACTGCTGAAATTAGTTTCAGGTCGTATGATCTCATGACTATAATAGAAGACATTGTCTGAACAAAATCAATTAAATAACAGATTATAGGCCTTGTGAGGCATTTCATAGAAGCAAATTTGTTGAGTTTAAAATATAATCGAAGGAAAAAGACTTATTAGATTCTGGTACTTAGTCCGCTCCCATCAGAATAC
The DNA here is from genome assembly GCA_026776945.1 of Isichthys henryi. NCBI lineage: Eukaryota > Metazoa > Chordata > Actinopteri > Osteoglossiformes > Mormyridae > Isichthys > Isichthys henryi. Next base: position 15,165,155 of record JAODJX010000007.1, on the reverse strand, counting down.
TATTCTTTATGATAAAAAACCTTTAGAGAGACAAAAATCCCATTTGGACAATGAGAGGTACAACAATACTCCTGAGATACGTTTTAATGAAAAAACTAACGAGTCATAAAGCTGTAGCTGAAAAGTGAAAGTAGAGTCAACTCATCCTTTTGTGAGGGATTTAGGGCAATTTTTCTTGTGTTGGAAAGTGTGTACAGGTATAGTTAACTGGCTTTATTAGATACCATCTCTTCCAAATGTTATTCAATATCCATCCATCCATTTTCCAAACCACTTATCTGTCTGGATCACGGGGGGTCCGGAGCCTATCCCGGAAGCTATGGGCACGAGGCAGGGAACAATCCAGGATGGGGGCCCAGCCCATCACAGGGCACACTCACACACCATTCACGCACATTCAGTTTAGTAACTCCAATTAACCTCAACATATCTTTGGACTGTGGGGGGAAACCAGAGTACCCAGAAGAATCCCCACGACGACATGGAGAGAACATGCAAACTCCATACACATGTGATCCAGGCAGAGACTCGAACCTGGGACCCAGAGGTGTGAGGCAACAGTGCTAACCACAGCACCAGCATGCCAAGGATCATTTCGTACCATTCTCTAATGTGTCCGAAAGAAACATTTAGTACTCTAACACAGTGTTGCCCAATCCGGTCCTCAGGGACCCACAATTGGTCCATGTTCTTGCTCCCTCTGTGCTCCCTCTCAGACAGTCCACATCTTTGCTACCTCCGAGCTCACAGAGGGAGTAAAACACGGACTGTCTGTCGGTCCCCGTGGACCGGATTGGACAACACTGTTCTTGCAAAATAAAAATGAACTCTTCAATACAAAACAGGCAACCAGTTGTTGCAGTGTGAAATTGTTCCTAAGTAGGGAATTACATTGAAGCAGAAGGAATGGAATCTGGGAATAGTGAACAAGACCAGTGTGGAGCAGGGAGCGAGTGAATCTCAGTGACAGATGACTGGTGATCAGTCAGCATGGCAGCCAGAGAAATGGAGTTAGAGTGTGTGCTGAAATATCCTGTCATTGACCCGCCCCAGTGGCCTTGCCTCCGTGAGATTTGTGTGCCCCCCTCATGTGCCCAACTCCCCTTAAACATAAATTTATGTTACTCTTTTTACAACACAATGCATTACAGGACCTTAGTCTATCCTTACTGACTTAGCAATGGCTGGATATTAGCTTTTTTGGTATCACTTTACTTGACAGGGCACAAATAATATAGTATTATGATATTACTTATGGGGGCGGCATGGTGGTGCAGTGGTTAGCACTGTCGCCTCACACCTCTGGGACCCGGGTTCGAATCCCCGCTTGGG
>JAODJX010000007.1:15090055-15122212 GCA_026776945.1 Isichthys henryi | reverse complement strand
ACCCAGGCGGGGATTCGAACCCGGGTCCCAGAGGTGTGAGGCAACAGTGCTAACCACTGCACCACCATGCCGCCCCACAACAATTATATACCATCAAATCTCTTTAATGAAACAGATTGGTGAGCACTACACCTGCTGTGTTGAAAGCTCTTCTAAAAATAAATTAGATTTGCTACGCTTTCACAACAACAAAGCTATTTATTTTCAACATTCAATTCTGTATTTCTGTTCTATTTATTTAATATTTATTTTATTGCTTCCAAATTAAAAGTTAGCAAAAGGATTATAGTAAAATGCAAAATTTCAGGAAAGTATAATATGTAAGTGGGCCAGCGCTGTGGATGGCACTGTTACCTCACATCTCTGAGGGCGGGGGGCTCCCTGTTTCGTGTGGGTTTTTTATGGATATGTAGGTTTGCTCCTATAGTCCACAGAGACACAGTTAGGTGACAATGGTGACACTAAGCAACAATTAGATAAAATAATTGCAACGAAACAATTCACAGTGTACCGTACATAGGGTGTATTGGGTTATGTGACAGTGAATTTTCACCTGTTTATCCTCTATATTAATCACATCCCACAACAGATCGGTATCCTGTCCAGCGTTTTCACCTGCACTGTACTGGGTGCAGATGTGACAGACACCATCCCCTTTGTCATACAACCCTGCATCCAAGAGGCACTTAGGATGAGAAAGATTGAAAGAAACCCTGGCGTCACATGTCACTTACTGAAAGCAGAAGCCAATTCTTAACATCACAAGATACAATTCGAATGGTTCTAAAAGGTTTTCTTAATCATGTACCCTGGAGAAATGCAGCTGATCTGGCCTGATGTGTTCCTGCTGAAATATAAGGAGGATCACTTGCAGTGGGTGTATGAAATAGCCCCCCCTTTGCCCTGCATAGTGTCTATGGTAGGTTGTGCTTCACAGGGTTCATTTAGAAAATGCTGAACTGTGCAAAGCCCGATCAGCTGCAACCCATACCCCCCCCCCCCCCCACCTCGCCACTCTGTCTAAAATTAATGCAGGGAATGCTGTTCACATAACGGAAACTCTTTCCATCCCCACGCTCAACCCCAAATCTATTCGCAACTCCGACTGGCTGGGACCAAGACAAAAGTGTGAACATGACAGATTTCTTCGGCTGTCCCTCCACATCAACAAATCTATATGTTTTGTACTTTTTGAAATGAGGTTCGTCTAAGTATAATAGTTCAGGGCAAATTCATCTCAAGCACCAATCTTGATTCAAGAACCAAGGTATGAAGTCATATCAAAGACTAAAGTCATGTGGGAAAAAAGTCACCTAGAATAAACCCCTAAAGATGCATGATAAAGGCAGTACTAGGCTAATTCTGAATGGCAATTATTTGCAAAATATAAGGCCAGTCAACAGCGTTCCTCTAGTTTGACTGTTGTTAATTATATTACTGTCACAGAGGAAAAAAATGATCGAATCAGCCAATTTATGGGGTAAATTGTTACAGGCTTACAAAGGAAGGATGATGGATGGTTTAAAGACATTCATATAAGAATAACTGCAGAAAATGACAGTATATTGCATATTTGCCCATTCCTTTATGCCTGTCCAACAGTAGGTCCCCATGCGGAACATTAGCTGGAAGTTCCCTGAGATTGAGCTTACTGTAATGTCCACAGACCATTTGAGTCTTAAAGCCTTGCGGCTGGATGACACCTCGGAATGACACAGGGCACCTTAAGGACGTGAGCTGCCTCATGACTCTGTGGCACGGCCTGATGACAGCAGACCCCTCTGTCGTGCATTATAGGTTGTCACCGGGTTATGGACAAGATCCAATGCTGAGTCTAAGCCGAATTTGTGGGTAAGTGGGAATAAGTACATGCGGCTCTTATTTAGCGCCAGTTAGTCACATGTTTGTCTTAGTATATAATACTTATTTTACCTTTCTTTTCATATAAAACACTTACCAAACACTTCCAAATACATCAAAACATATCACTGCATCTCTCTTTCAGGACTTAAATATTCTTCTACTAGTCTGAATGTGTAGATGTGTAGTTCTACACCACTGGAAAGGAACTTGTCACTGTGGCGCAGACGAAAAAATCAAACAGCAAGGTCACAATGGTGTTTGCATTAACTAAGCCCTAAGACAACTTACCAAGCCAACCCCAATCCTTAGGTCAAGGGTTGGCTAAAACTTTAACAGATCTAGCCGTACAAGAGCTGCACGCAAGAATGGACGAGACCAGATAGCTGAGAACTGTTAGCAGCCTCTGCACTTCTTATAAGATTTGACAGTCTCTATTTTCTGATAACATGAGGAAAAGATTGTAGACGTTGAGCAAATAAAATGGCAGGTATTACTGGTGCCTGAATTCTTTGTAGTGCTCTCGCTCCATCTCGAAGCACCTCTCCATACCTGCATAAGTACAGCATGCTCTTTCAAGCAAACATCTTCTTTTGCATAAAAATCGCCATCAATGGGCAGCTGGACATGGCTAGTACAGCTACAGAGTATAAACCTGGAAATGTTAACTTCCGGTTGATGGGAAAGCTTGAAAGCTTTCAAGGATAATCAGTTGCATTTCAGTCGTGTCACAGCCCTGCCTGGTCCACTCCGCGTTTTGTGTTTCTCTTGCAGGTTCCTCAAGCAGGTATAGGTGGATACTCTTAACGGCCCAGCCACACCTCCAGGGGGAGATAAAGGCCTCCTGGTCTGATGTCATTGGTCTTCACCTCTAATGTCCAGCACCTTTTGGATGGTTAAGCACACACTAATTTTCCAACACCTTTCCTTTAACCTTCCACTTTCAATGATGTCTAGCTCACATTAGAATTTCTCATTATTTTTTTAATAAACATTATGAGTTGAATCTAATCCATGTGTGGTCTCCCTTTTCATGTCATATTGCCCTGAGCAAGGCTTGTAACAGTAGTTTAATCATATGACTGTCGAGCAAACTATACCAGACATAAAAAGTAATGTGGTCACTTTTGTTAAATCTCTGTAGATGTTATATGATTTAATAACATAGTAGATTGTTTGTTGGCTCAAGAAATGTACCTTTTCCCGTTATAATATTGACAATGGATTCTACGCAGACACACAGAATGATCTTGTGGATGGAGCCGAAACCCAGGGATGTTTACCTGAGGTGTCATCCCATGACAGATGTAAAGAATCGGAACATTGTCAGTCTCAGGCCCCTGGTCCAGGCACAAATCAGTCTTCAGGGAATTCTTCAGCTGTAAGCGACGGCAGAAGATGGGAAATCAGGAATGGGCCAGAACAATTTAGCTTGCAACTGTACACAGCATTTGGGAACCTACATGGGCTAAAGAGAGGTGTTCTTGTGCCTTCCGGCCTACTAATCGGCTTATTTGGCACCTCTGAGAGAATATTTCCCCACTGTATATACTGTATTATGTCTGCCTCTACACTAGCAAAGAGAGGAGCTATTGAGATAATTTTAGACAAAGTAAGCATCCTTCCCTATTTTTCACAGCTAAAGCCATGAAAAATGAAAGGATTGCAGAGAGGTTAATAATACTGGGCCTTGGAGCAAGAATAGAATGGTGGAAAAAATGCATTCTGCCATTAAATTCTGCTACCATAAAATACAGAGATTATAGAAGCAAATATTGTGATTTAAACAAAGCATTGGCAGCATGTACTTTTTGAGAATTGTGTTACTATGAAAAAACAAAGTTATATGTCATACTTTTATTCTTAAAAAAGGTTTGCAGTCAATGAATAGACCCCCCTATACAGGTAAGACTTTCCCTTTGAATTGGACACTACGTAGAGAAACGGAACAAAGGGTGGGGTTAGGGTAGAACATGGTGGAGGAGCTGATGCAAGACCACGACCCTATTGTTAATGTCTTCAAAACAAAAACATTCAGCTTGGTTTAATTGGTTGTGTTGGGATGGTTTGTTAAGCTCCCAACCAAACCTTGTGGAAAATTCAATTTAAAGCTTAAAACCCAGACACAGATAAGAAAAGATAATGTGCGTCTATGGGATACACACATAACAAAAAATAATAAACAATGTTGTCTTCTCTTTTTTATTAAGAGAGGAGGTATTTCTGGGTGTTTAATCAGGAATGAAGTTTAAAGCCACTGCAATATGAGGGCATTCCTACACTAATAGCACTCTGAAATCGTCCGTGATGAATGAATTTTGAGACGTGACTGGCATGCTCAGACACAGACTAAGAATCTCAGAAACGTCATGAGACCTCTGGGATGCCTAACCCCTTCGCTAGACTTTAATAAGGCTGATATATTCTCCCAACTGCTTCCACATGTAATTATGGTGGTTCAGAAGCACGATCTGAACCAAGCCAAATCTATATTTCAGCATCAACTTAAACATATTACTCAAAAACTGTATTTTTGAGTTTTCCATCAATAAAGAGTAAGAACGTAACAGTTACGAGGCTGCCCTTCTGTCACCAGGGCTCCTGGTGAATCTCCATTTATCCACAGAGGACACAGCAGTGCAAGGCTTTCCCACGAACAAAGCATTGGTTACAGATCCACCTCCACGGGCTAAAATATTTATGTGCACAAAGTCCCCTTTTCAGTTTAAGCCTGGGTCTACCCACAAATAAATCAGGACAAGCACTGTGCCTCCGCGAACTGGAGATAGGTGGTATTCTGCAAATACACCAGGAGCGTACAGACATTTGAGCCAGGGCAGACAGGTTAAGGCTGTAACAGAAGCCCCTCTCAGAATGCAGCTGGTATGCTTTCTGTGCAGGACTTTATAGAAGTATAATTTTCTTATTTGGTTAAAAAAAAAAAGTGAGCAATAACATTACTACTCCTAATAAGCTGAGTAAAGAAGCAGTTGGGCACCTGTACGTTTTTCAGTTTGCTTTATATGCAACTTATTTTTCAAGAAATGTGTCTATTCTTCCAACAGCTTATCCTGATCAGGGTCACCTAGAGCTTATCTTAAGCAGCACAGGGCACAAGGCAAGGGAACAACCTTGGATGGGATATAAGACCATCAAAAGACATTTATGCAATGGTGCACTATGGGTAATTTAGAGACAGCAATTAGCCTAATTGCATGTCTCGGACTGTAGGGGGGCCCATGTGACATGGAGAATACACATCACCCCAAATGAAAGTCCAATGAATGAATGAAAGAATGAAGTGTATTGTGGACTGTGATTATGGAATAATATCAACATCTCAGTACTGAAAAAGGCAATTTTCTATAGTAAAACCAGGAATAATCAGAAACAAGAAAGGGCAGCTGAAGCCTCACCATTCCGTAGGCAATGGTATCTGTATACATTCTCATCTCAGAGTAGATGTTGACCAAATACCACCGAAAGGTTTTGCATCGCAGTTTCTTCCTAAGGGCCTTCCGCTCAGAGACATCACCAATGTCAATTCCGGAGTCCTGAAAAAAATATATACAGATAAAATCACATACACACAAACGCACGCACACACACACACACACACACACACACACACACACACGCACGCACGCACGCACGCACGCACGCACGCACACTTTGGCTCCAAGAACAGACAGAAGGGAAGTTTTTTTAATTACTGAAGCAACTGCCACACTCCACTGTAGGGCTGAAAAAAATGTGAATCGCGATTTTTTTGCTTAGAATTGAGATCGTGATTCTCTGTAACGATTTTTTTTTTCTTAAATTTGAATTTTTTTTTTTTGCACTCATTAAACTGCAAAGGGAAATAACAAAACATGACTGTGCCAAACAAATGATTGATCCAGGAGCAGCAAATCAACTTCTGACAACAGAAAAGAAACACTCCATTGGCCATTTAATCAGAGTAACCAAAACAGCCAGTGTGATTTAAACAGCAAGGTCGGAAATGATTATAATTGTCTCGGAGAACGCATGCAGTACTCATGCAAAAGCAACAGTGGTAAATTTTAAACTGATTTTAAAACTAGGTTTTATACTAGATAATCTTGAGGAGGAATAATCATTAAAATTGTCAAACTTGGTCATTTTTTTCCTATGACACAGTTAAAATGTTTTAGTGAAACAAACTCCCTGTGCTATAATGTCCATATACAGAATTGAAAGTAAGAAAAAGCCTGATTTTAATCTATGTGACTGGCAAAGTGAGAATTGCACATGCACAACATGCGATGTTGATATTAATATCGCACATCGGCTAGCCCTATAATGTACTGCCATTTTTTGAATTCAGTACAAAATACCTTGCCTCACGCTGTGATGTCATTCTGTGCCGGTACTGGTTCTGTGCCAGTGGAAAACCAACATATTGAAGTACCGCATTTTTGGTAATTTCTTGAAGTACCAAAAGTAAGGTACCTGGACCTATGGGAAAGTGCCTTTTAAAGAAAATGCAGAATTATGGATCGCTTGAGACTCTCTAGGGAAAAGTAGGAGCGTTTGGGTTTATCCAGCTGATGTAAAACAGTGCAGAAGAACCTTTCTAATTTTCAAAATGAGATCGCATAGAGGTGTGAATCGAGATTGCATTTTTTTTCAAGATTAATGGTGCAGCCCTACTCCACTCTATGTCCCATTATGTTTTATATTTACATTTCTTTTCCATGAATGCGTAACGGTTTCATTAAAATAAAGGGAGACCACATATGACTCCGAACACCAACTTGGTTCTGCTTTATCAAAAACCATATAAAATTGTTTATAGTAAACAATTATTTTTCCCTTCAGTTTCTGAGTGTGTGGCAAGGGTTGTGACATTCCTCGGTTCTATCTCAGTCTGCGCAGGACCTCTGCTGGCACAGAGCCCATTCCTCCGGGTCCGGAAGGAGAAGCAGAAAATCATCACTGACTCTCACCACAACCCTTTCTGAGGGCAGAGCTGGCTGAGCCAAACAAAATAAGTTGGTAGAGTCTGGTATATCTGGTGTTTAGGCAATGGTTACATTTTCGTTAAACACTTTGCTTTTGATTATTTCATTCTTCTTTAAGAGAATTTTCAGGATGCTCCAAATGATGTAAAAATGTATTGAAACAGACAACTGGGTAGCATCCCTTTGGAATCCAGAAACTCCTTAGAGAAAGGGGGTGGAACTAAAACAGCAGGATATTTTATCAAATGGAGGAGTGGTGAGACACAGGTTCTCTCTTTATGAAACCTCAGATATTCGGATGTCCAGTGTTTGTTATGCACGTAATAAACACTCCTGACAACAGACACTCGACATTACAGTGACAGACTGAGAGAATGCAGTTGAGGCCAAAATTGTTAAAGCAATACTACAGTACGTCAATGCTCAGGTTCTAGGTTACATACTACGTTTTGAATTTCATTTTAGAGTGACACTCCTAAAGCATCTCGTAAAGCCCAGCTGCGGTTTATCTTGGAAATAACACCATGTCCTGACAACTGCTTTACTGTGTTTAACCTTTACATGTATAAACTCACTTCTTGTGGAATGTTCCAGGCCATGTAGACGTGGCTCTTAAACTCATCCATCCAGACCTCAGCCACTCGGAGGGCGTTCCTGCGCACGTGGGCTGTCAGGTCCTCTGTGTAGGGCTTGTGGGCTCGTTCGATATGTGCGATTCGGGCACAAGGCAAGACCTCGACACTGCCTCCGCATTGCCACACCTGCAGTTACAAAGGCACATATGGGCTCATAGTTAATTCAGTACCTGTAGCAGTTACAGTAACTAAGAATAAATGCTACATAAAAGTATGATAGTCGACTTAGTTTCGATACATTACAAGGTTGGCATGAGATTTTAAATGAGAATTTTCAGAAGTTTTTTGAAAACCGCGGACGCATGCAAAGGCTTGCAGTGGACACACAAAAAGCTTAGTAACTCGTAAATGCATAAAATTTATGTACATTACTGGTTTGGAGGACACCAAGCTTGTTTACGCCAGCCTCTCACACGATATCTCGCATTGATCTCTGTATCTCGCATTTTTCTAATCTTTTTGCTTCACTTGCTCGCCAGGGGGACAAAAGCATTTTATGTGGTTTTCCAGGTCACGGGGGCCCGCGGCCCTAATCCCCTGGATGTGGACGGATCCATTGTATTTCCTTAATTAGGCTGGAGATGTTTCAGCGAGTATGTTTAATAAAACTCAGCCCTAGAGCACGATGCCCAAAACCTGGTACCTCTTATCAGTCAAAGGCATGAATGTACCCCTATTTGAATAACAGATTTTATGCCCCTATCAATCATTTAGATAATTTTCCTTTAGAGTTTTCCCCCCCGATGTACCAAAAAAAAAAAATTCTAATGACTTTATACTTAAATTTCATTACGCTGGATTGATTTTTGGAGCTTTATATTAATGAAAGGTGTCAATGCAGAAAATGTTTGGTTGTCAGGTTGTGTTGCTAAGGAATGTAATGTTACACTTTACCAGCTTATTATCCAGCATCAGACTCTAATACCCAAATAAAATGAACCTAAACTATGTCAAAGTGAGCCGTTTTAAGTCAATGCGGGGCAGACAAATTATTCTATCCCCATTTCATTTAACGCTAATTTTTCAAGTCTGGTGAAATTATTTGCCAGCAGCTCTGAAGATTTAGGGAAGACAAACTGACACACACGTCATATATTATTTGCAATCGCAATTTGTTCTAGATACGGTTTAAATTAACTTCCATATATAGCCAGACTCCCAAGTCCCTGACCAGGATCAGTGAGTAAAAGACAGATAGATAGATATAGCGAGACTAGATAAAGCATGTTTAGAATGGATATGTGGCTTCTATAGAAAATTTGTAGCAGATTTCAATGCTGCATAACTGTGGCCTGGAATGCATGATGCGCGTCAAATCACACATAATAATAGAGATTGATTGTTAGGGGTAAGGTGAGTCAATTATAACATCTGTTTTAATGAATGTCATAACCTGAATCCGGTTTAATTTATGACCAACTTGATGCTAAAGTCAATAGACATGATGGCGGCAGAAAACACTGGACTGTCTTATCGGCCTGTTTTTGAGTGCTACTCTGCATTAGGTGCTGAGAAAGGATGTTTGTTTTTAATGGAAAGGTCCTCTGTGTTCAGATACATTTCTCCCCTGTCCCCTCATCTCTATGAGACAAGCCCCAGGGAAACCGGGACTTGGCTTGTTTCCACTAAGACATAGGAGGATTGACACAAGCATGGAACTTGGCTTTGGGGGGGAACTATCAACGGGTCCCCTTCACGAGGATCACTGGCGGCTTCCGGAAAGCCCCGCGCAAACAGCATTTGTGTCAGGAAGCTGGTAGAGTGGAAAGGAGAGGAGCAAATGAAAGGAGAGGAAAGAGGAAGGGAGAAATCGTCAGAGGAAAAAAAAGCATTGATAGTAGACAGGGGCCAGGGGAGGGGAAGGGAAGTGGAGATGTGCAATCTGCACACTGCGGTGGGCAGATGAAAGATAGCCAAAGACACACTGAAAGCCTGACGCACTCTGTCACCGAAGGACTCCCTTCACACAATGCAGTTAATTGAAGCATAAGATGTGCCAGAACAAAGAGTGAGGTCTTTAGAATGGAAACGCAGAATGGAAAGGTTAGCGTCACCGCCAGCTAAGCGCTTTTCAAAGCCAAGCGTGCGCGTGTGTGTGGCTGAGGACCGTCTGGCAGGAGCGGCAAACAGCGGCAGGATGACGTGCGGACATGCAGAGCTGGAAGAGGCTGCCTCTCATCAATCTTACTATGCCTCGTTGTGTTAGGAAGATGGATGAATGGCGCCTGAGATCACCCCCCGGTCTGGTGGCGTTTGTGTCTTCGTCAATCATGCGGACGCGCTCGCACCCGGAGCCATCACCCTTGAAGCACAGAGCTGTACATGATTCAGCTGCTAAGCCTTAGGCAGGTTTATTTTTATTTTTTTTTAAAGAGTGATACTTTGCTGTTCTTGTGACTTAAGTTGGGTACCTTTTGCTCAAGTCTTGACCGGGCCGTTTTTACAGCATCTGCACAGTCACATGCAGTCATTTATGCAGCGTTTGCAGCTCCCTTACATCAGAAGACACTGGACTGGTTAACCTTACGCACCACTAATCTCAGCTGTCAGGTTATGTGGTTACATAATTTACATTTTTATAGTTTTCCCAGAAATTATACAATTATCAATTTATGTACAGGTTACTGGCTATCTACACGATTAACACACAACCATCTGTGCTTGTTTCTTACAAACATGATGAAAGCATTTCTGACTGTTGCATGCATCCCACATTTGGGCCACATACTCACCTGTCATTGGGATATTATGTGGAACAGAATGTTAAAACTATGTACAGTATAAGACACAGAGGTAGCTCTCTAGTTTAGTATCACTATGCCTGTTTTGTTCAGTACTTTCTTAATTGCAAATAATGCTGGGTTAGGGTTATTTTTAGGGTTAATGTGCTGCCAGTGTTGGCAGATTGAGTCTCATCTCCTGTGTGTGTTTGTGTGCATGATGATTGTGCTTTATTTTGATGTTGTGGGGACCATTTTTCAGGTCCCCACAAAGATCTGTGGCTGCAATCAAAAACCTAAAAATTAAAATTTTGTTTGGTTACTTGTGGTTAAGGTTATGGCTGGGTAGGGGTTAAGGTTGTCATTGTGGGGATTAGGGTTTTGCCCATAGAAATGATTGGATGGTGCCCCTGTGTTGTGCAGGTTTCCTTCAGGCATTCTCATTTTCTTCCACAGTTCAAAGACATTCAAGCCCTATTTACACGTAGTTTTAAAATGCATCTTGGGTGACTGGATCACAGCCGAAACACATTGCCGTTTACGCCTGTGTCTACCATGTCTCCAAGGTGTCCAGCTGACCACTTCTCTTCAGATTTTGGTACCGCCTATGTTACTTCGGTTGTTAGGTCAAATGGCCCTCACACAGTTATTGCGATATCCTTGTTTGATTTTGCATCAGGGTGCATTAGCGTTTACGCTACAACAGATATGCGGTCAAGCTCGTTCCCGACCATCTTGGAATGCGGTTTGAGTGATCGGATCTCAATGCATCTTGGTGGTCATTTACACTTGTACTTAGCAACCATGCGTTTTAAAACCAAGTGTAAACAGGCCCTGAGTTAGGCTAAATGTCATCTACCAATTGCCCATAGCGTATGGCTGTGTGTATGTGCCCTGCAGTGGCCTGGCACCTCACTGATGATGTACCCCTGACTTGTGTCCTGTCCGGCCTGGAACAGACTCTAGGCAGCTGCCACCACCATAAACTTGACCAGAACAAACAAAGAGGGAATTATCTACATAATTTTGATTTTTCTTTCTGGACAAATGAACAATGCGTGAGTCGATAAGATATGTAAGCTGCTTCAAGTTAAAAGCAAACAGCTAGATAGCCAACCAATTAATGACAGTGGGCATCAAAACACTGAAAAGAAAGGTCAGAGGATTAACTACTTTAAAGTCTGTCTAAATACTTTTGCGATAAATTACAAAGGGTAAGAGTTGCAACTTTAATCAAGAAGGAAAACACAACTGTCATAGCTGACTGATCTCGCCTATAACTGTTTGTCACGTGCGAATTAGCTTGTGATTTATGCATTTTGGGGGACTGACCCACAGCTCATAAGGCTGCCACTAGATTATCTACAGTGAAGCTAAGAATCTACGACTGTTTTCAGAAAACGGAACAATTATCGACATTTCATCGCAGCTTGTTACAGATGTACCATTAACACCATTTCTGAACGTGTCACTGGTTTTTGGTCACGCTTCACTCCTGAATAATCAGACCTGTTCCCTATAACCTCCTGAGTACTAATTGATTAAAAAAAAAAATCTTCAATGCGCGCATCACATTTGCATAAATAGTTATAAGCTTTACTGCAGTGTTTAATTATCTCCATTTCTTCTTTCTTTCAGTCCGCTTGGAAATCGCTAAGAGTAATGCTGACTGGATGTGATTCATGGCAGCAGATTCACAGCGAAGACGGGGTGCCATCTGTAAGTGCTCAGAAGCCGCGCCCGAGCAGTCTTTATATTCTGCTCCCAACACTTTATTGTTTCTAGCCCTGACTCTCAAATGCCTTCGCCTCTGGAACGAAATTCAGACTTCCTCTTCAGTCCCTCTCCAAAATATAAACCAGGCAGTCAACACAGCAGACAAAATCAGCGCTAACGTCTCCTTAAAGGCTGTGCCACATGTTCAGCCGTTTGCGGTGCTGGACAGAGCAGAGCAGCGAAGCTAATCCATATTATGGGTTTTGTTTACTTTTACATCTGAAAATGTTACCATGTGGCAGCATGCAGACCCAGAGTGCAACAGTCCTTGAAAGTTTCAGGCTTTGATTCTATACCAGCTGCATTTTTCTTTCAAATTGCAACCACCCCTGTCGCTAAGCTCCGTTGAAACAAAAATGGGTCAGTGCACCCGTGTGGAGTCGCTCCACTGGCACTGCGCTGTTCACAGCAGTGGTGAGCACAAGCAGCAGGTCCACTGTATGCTGCAGCACTCTCAGTAGGGGTGCCCTGCCCTCCGGGACTGGGCATAGCTATTTTTTATTTTTTTTGGACCCTGTGGCCGGAGCCAGTGTCGTGGTGCGCGACCGGCTGCCAGCTCTTGAACCAGTGCTTTACCTTCTGTTAGATGCCTCATTACAGGCCGAACCAGCACAAATTATACCCGCAATACAAAATTACACTTCCAAAACAAGGCCTGATTACAGTTTACTGGTTTACCAGTTTAGCCCAGCTTGTGTGCTTTTACCACTTTTTTATTCCTGTTTTAACCAGTGCTTGGTAACTATATTTGTTGCCTCTTCGCTGAATAATCAGAATCGAATGCTGTACCTATGATTATAAGGACATTGGACAGGATACAACATTGGCAGTTCAACTGGCTAGCTGATGGAAACACCATATGTCCCTATAAAATGAACTTCCTATCAGTCCATTAAAAAAAGGCCCTTCTTTATACGGTTTATAAAACACCAACCTATGAATGAGAATGATGAAGTCAAAATGGTACGTATTCTGTTGTTGTTGTTGATGATGATGATGGTTTGGTACGGCAGGGTCTGCTGCACATTAAAGTGGCACCAAGACTCACCCTGATGCCCAGCTCCACATTCTCACCCCCGTAAACCTCCATTCCTTCGTCAAGGAGGCCGATTTCCTCAAAGTATTGTCTGTCCACCACAAAGCAGCCAATCAGGGCTGGGCTCCTGAGAGAGAAGCAAATATAGCAGTCACCCAACAGGAACTGTTTTCTTCATTACCTTAACCCCCCACTGTAACGCAGGTCAGAGTGATCATTGAGACTGTAGTCTTAGTACCTCCTGAACGGTGCCTTTTTTTAACAGTGTTATCGCCGCACGCTCACATAGGCAGCGTCTCTCCATATCAGAGCCAAATGAATCAGTTATGCTTCTCTGGGGGTTTTGCGATCTGGCACCACAAATATATTTGCATCTGTAATCACCAGCAAATGATGTAGAAAATATTTCCAGTCACATTGGTCCACAGGCTTTTTTGCAGAGCCCTGTCATCAGCAGAGTGCATAAGCAGGGACCTCTGCTGCCACCGATCAATAAAATGCCCACACTGTTTACATGTCTTAGGCTGTACAGGATTTATAGAAGGACAGTTAAACTCTACATTAAACTAAAGTGATTATGAATAAGATTTATATGTAGAACTCACATCTGCTGCAAGCTACATCAGCGAGAACACTGCAAATATGCATGCCGTCATTGTGGTGGTTAAGCGACAAGAACATGGTGTTTTCGGACACATAAAGTGGAACATCTCCCAGCATATCGTCCTAGTTACCTGATTGGAGCGGTATTGTTAGCCAAGTTCCACCACGACTTGGGTGGGTTCAGGTAGCGACACCATAACTCCCAGTCAAACCCTTGTGCAGACAGTGGGTACTCCTCAATCTCGAAGGTGTCGTACTTGATGTTGTCAAACGAAGGGGAAATGATCCGAGTTCTGTCCTCCTTAATTCTCAGCAGAATGGGTTCGGCCCTTAAAATTGATTGATGATATATTAGTTATAAACTGTCTATATAAGTATTTCTCATCCCAGTTCTTGGGGACCCCCAGACAGTGCACATTCTTTCCTCCCACTCAATACACCTGAAGCAAACAAAATAAAGAACAAACAAAACAATCAAGAATACCGAAACTGGTGTCTTGGGGGCTGGGGGGAGCACATATTTTGACTGTCTGGGGGACCCCGAGGACTGGGTTGACGAACAATGTTCTATATGAACACATCCATCACGTAGGAGGGGCAATTTGTTGCATAGAGATTGGTTTCAGCTTCTTTAGAGCTCCAAACTCTGTGTTTTCTATGTTAGGAATGTCAAATCTTTTTTCACACATGAAATCCCTCCAACAATTACACGTTCAACACTTACAGAATATTTCAAAGGAAATCTGTCTCATGTTAAATATGCGTCTCTTTGTTATGATGACACATGCCAAGGCAGGATATAATGCTACAGGCTTTAATAAACCTGACTCACATCATTTGGCTAATATGCAGATTCACTGACAGCAGGGGAAAAAAACATCCTCGTCTCAATGGAATACTATGCTCTTTCTTGTGAAAATGTGATTGGATTTTATTAGTGGATTATAGCAAAATCCCACAATGAAAGCACAGCATTCCAAAAACAGGTATTTACACATAAATATGCTACCCACTACACTTAGTATCAAGAAGGACAGTCAAATTTAATTGTCAAAATAGCAGACAACAGCATCAACAGTTTATGTATTTCACTTGGTTTATTATTTGGTATTTCCAAATAATAAAATTCATGATACGTGGCATCGAAAACTGTTTATAAATCAGCCATTAACCCTGGCATTTCTATTTTCTGAAAATTTCAGATTAGATGGTGACTTTCTTTAAAATGCACGGCATTTCTTTTACATGGATTTACCATGTCAGCGCACATTAGTGGCAAAATATTTTGGAAGTGGATCAAAGTATTTTGACAGATTTGGGTCGGGCTTTTGAGAACCATCTTAAAAAGCACGGAGGCTCCGCCAGAGAAAGAAACGCTTCGCCCCAGGGGATCATGGGAAGGTGAGCTTAGTAAACAACAGTGGCACACCTGTGATCAGCTTCTCTCGTAACAATATTTGGCAGCGTCAGAACAGCGATAGTTTTGTAATAAATCTCAACACACAACGGCAATTAACTCGATCATTATTTCATAATTAATGCTCTTTAATGTGTAAATCAACGATTAATTCTGAGAGATGACGACTGACCCACAGAATGGCAGTGCACTAAAAGCCACATAACTGGCAGAAAATCAATTTGCGGGGGGGGGGGGGGGAGGCCCCGTAAATCACCATCCGACGTTAAAATCCACGTGGGCGTCAAAGAGGGCCACGACGGGGGCGACGGCAGCCCTCCACCCACTCACCCGTGAGCGGATGAGCCCCTCTTGCTTGGAGTGACGGATAACCTTGATGAAACCCACCTTCTGGGCATTCGTCTCCTCCACGAACACTTGCAGCTTCTCCTTCAACTCCTCTGCAAACACACACGGATGAGGTGTCGACGGAGCTGTTTTGTCGCATGCCATCCTGTCTTTTCAAAGGCTTCAATCCCCCTGCGTGACCTCCCACACTCAGCCTAAGTCTGCTGAGCCACTTCATTCCCAGAAGGGCATCTCCTAAGGCCTGAACTCAAACTGCCATAATCACCAAGTCAGAAAGCCTGCCGCCTCCATTAACACACTCAGTGTCATTTAGCTCCTGGCTAGCATTACATTTAAACAGCGCCCCAAAAGCAGGCCGGCTTTCCGCTGATCAGACCCGTCTGTATCTCTGCAAGGATTATCATTGAGTGTTCAATATTTTTTTCCCCCATATTTATCTAAAAAACAAGAAGCCTCTAACTTCAGCCATTTATTTCTATAGAAAAGCAGTTTCACATTGTACAGTTTCAGCTATACTTTTAAGCTTCTCCTAAACCACGTCTGCCTAGGAAATATCAGTGGTCCAGAAAACTGATAATCGACATTACAATTAAATCTATTTTTACATATAGACAAGATTTTACAGAAGCTGTTAATTCTCCCTTCTAATATTAATCTCTGTAGATATATAAGCACTGATTGTCCAACAATTTTCTCTTGTAAAAATTTCACATCGCTTCTTCCAACCAATATAGTATGCCATTATTTTATCTGAATTGTCCCAGATATCTCACAGACGCTCAGAAAAGTTTTACACATTACACAGAGCTGTCATGATAAATGCTATTTTTTGTCAGCCCCATTTGCAGAGCAGGGGGAATCACGGCAACTGTATCAGGACGAAGTCAAATTACTGCTTTTATTACACTGATTTGGCTCCACCTGCCCCCCCTTCTCAGTAATGTGTATTGCTGCGATCCTTTGTTTGCTCCCCACTACCTGGACCCCAGTGAAACCTTAATGTTTCCCCCCCCAGTCCCCAAACCTGCAGCTTTCCTCATTTAGTGAAGCCCCTTTCTATGTCTAACTGTGAGAGTGCAACTACAGGCAGCTGTTGACTTATGTAAAGCCAACGTAAGTCCGTCTATAGACATGCAGAAATAATGTCCGAGATAAATGAAGTTTATGGAAATGCTAATGCAAGAAAGGCAACATATGCCTGTAAACAAATTTATACTTTATCTTTTCGTTAGTATGTGTACTTCACTATGTATTACTACTACATTTTTGGTTTATTTGTTTCTTGCTATAGGGTGTCTGGAATGGTATGGGAAGGTAAATCCGACTTACGTCAAATGTGACTCACGAAAGGGTTTGGGGATCGGAATACGGACATCATTGGAGAGCTGCCTGTACTGCCAAGCCCTCGTCATTCTGTTTGCTGCCATCAGTTCTCTCATATATGCATTATGTCATTACTTATATTAATTTCTAAATATTGAGAGTGTCTTGCCATTATTTGGCTTTCTTTGAAGCCTTACATCCTAAATATTTCCCTTTAAAGCTTTTCAATATTCATCAACATATTTCTTGTAGCTTTGAAACGTTTTATTGATTGCTGGAGAAGAGACCCCCCCACTCCAATTTATACAGACTTTTAATGGAAAAAGCTCTCCGCTAATGAAATAACGTCCCCTTTTGTTCCCTTGATTCCATGTTGAGTTCCCCTTCGCCTCACCTTGCGTTTAGGTTAATTGGCTGGCCAGTCTAGGTGCAGCTATTTGACAAACTCTCGGGAGGTTGTCAGCTCAAACTAAAGGTGATGACTCCCAAACATGTTCACACATGGTGACATTCAGAGATTCAGCTTTTGCATTTAGTAAAAGAATATGTGGCAAGTTACATACAAACCCAGAAATATGTCTAGTCCTTCTGAGTTACTGAGCTCCACAAATTCATTGCATATTGTCATTTCTTATATTGCACTGTTTTGTCTTACACAGTGTTGTCATTCATTGCACTGCTGCTTCTCCTATTGTCCCCCTAGGCACCTGTCCCCTACCTTGCAACTGTGGCATAAGAATTTCACGGTGCGCCTCACAACACGTGACAATAAAACTTGAAACCTGAAACAGAGTGCAGAGTCCTAAACCTCAAAAATGGATTCCTCAGTCTGTCTCACCTCTTTTTTGACACTTCAAATAACATACACTAATCTGCTACAATATGGGCAGTTGGTTTATACCTTATATGACATTTATAGAAGGGGGGAGCAATATATGCCTTTTCAAGCCTCTTCCTTTTCCACATATACTTCTCACAGTTAATAGGGGTGTTATTGGACTCGACGTGCCCAAAACAGACTCTCGGTATCAGTCCCTCCCATTGTTTTCATGATTGAATCATCTTGCTGATGATCTTTGTCGATATTTTAGCCACAGACCTGTATTGCTAATGAATCTCAGTGCAGAAGGTGGGATGATACTATTCTGACACTTCAATAGCATTCTGAGTTACATAAGATGCTAGGTGTTTGAGGAGAAAAGTTTCGACCTCCAGAACAAATTATAAGCAAAATGGTAATAATGGGAAATTAATCTTCATTATAAGAGTTTTCATGGAATAAATTCATGTCGTATGAATTAGGATTCCTGACTTTGGTTTTCTTATGGGATCCCATCCTCTAGCACAGAATTTCTCAAACTGGTCCTCAGAGATCCCCAGACCCAGTTCCCTGGGAGTTGGGAGGGAACAAGTACATGGACCATCTAGGGGTCCCCAAGGACTGGTTTGAGAAACACTGCTGTATCGGAACCTACCAGAAAAGCGAAGTCACTCTCCCATTTTTGTGGTCTGCGTTCCCTCATCCAAGACACGTCATTTGGGAAACACTGCGTGCAACGCTTCTGCCTTCCCTGAAAGGTACGGTCTATCTGCTTCATGGCTCGACTGAAATATAAATTCCCAGCTGTTCTGGAACTATTACTGAATATGCTGTATAAATGAAGTTTTGAGAAACTGTCCAAGTTACAAATTCCAGGAATTGTGTGATAGCAAATATATATATATTTTTTTAGTTTATAGTAGTTGATATTTTATATTTTGGCATTCTTGCAAACAAAGTAAAAATACTGCTTTTGTTTCTGTAAGCCCTCTGCTTTTAAGCTAAGACTTAGCAGCTCATTTAAATATCTAACATTACATCCACTTTCACAAAGAAAAAAACTTAGCTGTTACAAAATAATTAATGGTTCCGATGCCAACAAAATGAAGTTTCACAAAAATCACCAAAAAAAGACACAGATAAAAACTACAGTGATAATCCTACATTTACCAATTAACTTTAGACCATTCAAGACTAGAAACTTTATTGATCCCAGAGGGAAATTCTTGAAAACATTATAAACTGGATATACGATACAATTTTTGCTTAACCCTAACCCTACTGACTTATTATGTAAACATTTTCAGTATTATTGACTAAATTAATCGATTATGAATCCATGTCCGTAGATAAAATAGACCAGCAGCCAGGGTTGGAGTGCGTCCACCTGCATGTGTGAATATACATGCCAGGATTTCTCATGTAGCAAAGACTCCCCACAGTGCAGAAACATGCAGTTACAGTGTATGTGTGTCCTGTGGTGGACTGGCCTCCTGTCCATGGTGTTTCCCGCATTTCTGTATAGAGTCACTGCAAATCTGCACTGGGTACCTAACTTATGGGAAATTAACAGATGGGAGTTAAACAGACACACAAATATAAATGTGATTTCTGCAGGCAAACATGGTGTTTTTCCATTTTATTCAAGACACTGGTTTTTGGTAATGTGCTGAGCCTTCACTTTGACAAAGTCTTATCAGATAATGGCTTCAGGTCAAATCTGAGGATCGCAGTGAATTTTCTCGTGCATCATCCGGTACTGCAGCACAGTGCCTCAGTGGGTGGCATTGCTGTCTCACCTGGGGGGGTGGAAATCCTGCCTCTGCTCTGTGCATGTGAAGTATGCATGTCTTCCCAGTGCTGTGTGGGTAAGTACAGTTAAATTGTAGGTAGGCCAATAGCTGTCTGTAAAACATCAGTGAAGTATGATTGCTTGTGCATGTGCTGAGGTGCCACCACACAGCCTTGTGTCCTGTTTCATCTAGAATGGGCTCTAGGTACCCTGCACCTCCCGACCCAAACGACCCTGACCAGGATTGGCAGTTGTAATGTGGATGGATGGATTATTCTGTACAAACCCTGATTGTTGAATGGTTATATCTGTCAACAGCAAGGTGTAAAAACCACAGGTTTCTCTCCCTGTGCAATACTAGTCTTTATTTAATGGTGCCAGACACAAGTACTATAATTATTTGGAAAGTACAAACATTCCGTTTCACCCGTTTACAAACACTCTGAATGACACACAATTCAATTACAAGAATTTGATAAAATCAGGCCATTGTCAGCAATTTCTTCCCTTCAAGTAAAGACAGGTGTATAAACCACTCACCTTAACGACTTAGATAAAACTGCCAGCCATGTTTTTTTTTTTTTTAGAATATACTGTTTAGTTCAGCTCTGTCAAAAGCAGCCTTAGAAAACCACCATAGCAAATCAGCGTTTTGTCTGCTTCTGTTTTCGTCGGCTGATCAGATTTTTGCCCGCGGTGCGGAATCCATTAAGGCTTCTGGTGCTTCCGTTAGGAAGCGAGCAGCCATCCAGAACTGCTGCTTGAATGTGAGCTGGCAGGGCTGCAGACAGCTGGGCTTGGGTGGATGGAGCAGAAGCTGAGGGCATGAGGATCTACTGTAGAAACTCCACCATTGGTGTTCAGGAATTTCCTAAGTTAGAACACCACCCCCATGACCTGCTGCCATAAACCACCTTGCTCATCTGGCAACCAGTTGTGGTCCATCTTACCCACACTGCTTCATGCTGTTATACAAAAAACCTTCTCCATAATAACAGATAAAACCCTGAATGCCTTAAGAAAGAAATATTTTGCAAATAGGTATTAGCGGTGGTCAGGCTAACGATATCCAAGTCCTGTAGTCGGGCAGCAATTCCTGCCTAATCCTGTTAAGGAATCGTGAGTCGTCTGTATTAGACCCTAGATTCAGTACAGCTAAATGATCTCTGATTCCAAGCTTCTCACAGTGTTAACAGATTACAGATTAGAGATGTAATAGCATGCAAAATTCATGGTTCCGTACAAACCTGGGTTTTGGATTCATGGTTCGATGACATTTTGGTACAGCGGGGTCTGAATTTCCTGGCAAAGGTGCTTCAAATGCCATAGGGACACTAACTTGCTGAAGCCGTCTCACTGCAGTCACACACACACTGGGATCATGGCAACACAAATGAGCTGGAACATCGGGTGCATCAGCAGGAACATATCTGAGTTGAGTATAACAAAGCTGACAGACAATCTTGGTCTTATCAACTGCTCCCAACCTACAGAATTAAGAGCAGCAGGAAGCTCTCCAACTAGCCATATCCAGCTTATAGCCACAGTTAGCATTATGTTTTCTGTGTTGAACATCTGCTTGTGAATTTATGCTCCACCCATGTCAATAAATATATCCATTCATTTCGTTGTGTGTATTGAACCAAAACCCATGCACCGAACGGTACGCGAGGAATATGCAAACACAGCCCGATTAGAGATGTACACTCATTTACTTCTAGATTTTTTCATTTTAATGTCATAACGTCAATACCTTGCTTTAAAAATAAGCCTGAATTAGATTTTGAAAAAACTACACTGAACCACAGTAACAACAACGACGAAAAAAAAACACCAAATATGAGAAAAAAAACAATCTAGCACGAAGAACAGCTGGACTTCCATGGAATGTCACAGAGGCTTAGCACATTAGCTTCTGATGATGGTTGACTGAACAGTCAAGTGAAGATAAATGAATCTAAATCAAAAAATTATAGCAGCGGGCAGATTTGAATATCTAGGCCAGGAGACTTAGCATAACTGACCTCCAGGTGACTACATGATAAGCTCTACAAAACCACCACAAGCAACAAACGGGTAACCTTCAATGTAGCATTTACCATAAATTGTATCTAGAGTGTATTTGGATTGGCTATTTCATGCCCTTATCCTTAAACTCTCTAACCTTTTCCCTTGCGAAATATATATTACAACAGTGTACGTTATACGAAATATTTTCACCATATAAAATCTGTAAGCCGTACCTTACAGAAGCTCTGAAACACAGTACTTGGACTTTCCGGTTCACTTTAATGAAATGTTACATGTACCCCTTACATCAGGATCACCATGCATTTGAACCTTGCGTAAGAATGACACAAAATCCGAGATCTTGTAAATGTGCTTCATGGGTCCACAGCAACCCCAGCTAATGCTAATAACAAAAACCAACAGAGTCACAAATTCTAGAAGCTTATTTCTACAAATTAGTTTCTACTACTTGACTTGTTTCTTCTATATTTAACACCTGTACCAAGATAAATTATTCTATAAAAGTCACAATATGCTTAGAGCTTATTGTAACAAATTAGCAGATGATAAATTCAGAAATAAATTTAGAGAGGGAGTTGTTTTTTTGTCCCACAGCAGATGTGTCTGCATGTCTCATGGAGAGAAAGATGCGATAAACGACAGTTTCCCCAAAGGGATGAATATAATATCACTATTTTATTATTCTATGCATTTTCTCGGCGACATAGTGTCCTTACGCTGCCCTTACAGATAATCTAATATACGATAGGGTCACTAAAACGTCTGGCAGGAAGAAGCAAAACCTTCCCAAGCTCAGCTGCATGAGTGATTAGCGGGGGAAGTTCGGTATTCCTGGATTCCATATTCCGCCACATGCGAGCTGAAACTAAGGGAGTAACAATGACCCATCAGTTCACTACAGCAGATTAAATGACATGTCAAAATGAGTGCCAGTCAAAAAATAAATACTAAAAACCGACTGTGGCAAATGTGATTTCCCGTGGGATGCTGAATGACCCCGGGGGCACATACAGGGGTGGGGAACAGGCCCCAGCTAAAAGCTGATTGGTACCCAGAATGTCTCCACCCCTCTTGCTCAGATTCACCCCTCTCGTGCCCCCCATCTAAAAAAAATTCTAGAATCGCCACTGATTGACAGGATTGAAGGATGTGAGACTTACCACCTAGCTACGTGGGTGAAGAGTAGCTCTGTTTAATAAGGCATGACAGGCTCTCAGATATTATATCTCTAGTTTATAAGATAACACAGATGCCTCTGGGCCTTTCTGATGCAGGCCTACAATGCATAGCTGCAGATGGGAGGACAACTGCATATACTTTGTCCCACCACTTTCCCAGGGGGCCGCTGGATACCTTTATATTTCTCTACCCCAAAGAATAGGCTTATATCTCCAGAAGCTTTAATATCACTGCATGACTTTCCTGCTTCCTGGTTAACCTTCAACCAGACCTCAAGGCCACTGGTGAGGTTTTATAATCGTATCTCGTCACAGTGCATCCCCGGAGTCCATGTAACCTGTTTATTCTTGTCAGGTAAAAGTTGGTGACTTGCAAAGAGCAGTGTTTGACCCGAACATTATGATACTGTCAAGAACAACACAAGTCAACTCATGAAAGGCAGGCGGAGACATTCCAAGTAACGCAAGGCGAAATTCTTAAAATGATGCAGATTAGCTAAGCCAGAGATTTAACTTCCAGTAACAGAAAATGGCATACAGATGACAGGTAAACTTACTCTGGCTGGAGATCAGTGGAAAAAAAACACATAAGGGATAAGCTTAGTGGAAATTTGCTATCAGACTTCCCTGCATCCCTGGCGGAATGTTCATGCAAGAAAGTTAAACTGCTGGTAGAAAGTCAAAGACGCTGAGTGTGAATTTCCTGAGGGTCTGGTTTGAGGGCATGATATTAAATAATATAAGGTTTTTCAAAAAGGGCGATCCCCCGAGAGGTAAAATGCTACGGTTTACTTGATTTTCAGTTCTCTCCTGACGAAGAAAATGCTACAATGGGCAAGACTCCAGGCTCGACAAACTCATAAGTCCAATAATTTTTTGCTTCAGGTGTCTAGATGACCCAGGGAAGGGGCAAGATTTTAAATGCCGGCAGTGGTAGCCCTGAAGTGGACTGGAGGCCTTCTTAAGCCCAGTGCTTATCCCAGTAGGGCAGAATCGTGCAGTACCAGGGCCAGTTTTGACTGGTCAGGCGTGACATTTTAATCTTGCAGTGGGTGAGGAATTTCCCTGTCCCAGCAGGTGCGATTGTAGAGACACTTGCTTACAAGCTCAGGCGTGCAGAGCTATAACAGCAGAGAGGATTTGGCGGCGTTTCAGGATAGATCGTGGCCGGGAGGGCCTCATTTACGACTGTACACCTGCAGAAGTCTGTCTGACTGCCGGTGCCATTGGTCAAATGTTCCGGGAAGCTTTGGAGCCAAACTCGGCAGCAGGTGAGCAGAGACAAACTAGGAGAGTAAAACCAATAAGAAAACTGGAATCGTCCTCCTCCTTTTCTGCCTGAGTGACAATACTGATAAATGCTCTGTTTATTTCCTTTTTTAATCCGACTTTAATACTTAAGATACTCAGGAAGGCAGATAAGGAACAAATTCAGTTCCCTTTCTCAGCGTCACCACAGGTAGGTAGACTGTGAATATGACAGATTCACTTTCTTCGTACTGGTTAATTTGTTGCACAATTTGCATTCTTAATTTCACAATTTCCATGTTAACATTATTTTGCTTGGTAATTACATCGGAAAAAAACCTTGTTTACACTCATGTGTTTCCTCTTTGCTGATTACTCTGTATTAATCTGTTTGGCTACAGTGAATAAGCAGTAACATGACTACTGCAAAAATGCCAAACCATCTCATCCAGAAAGCATCTACACTTCCATACACTGATCAAACTGGGCTTCAAGACACACTGCTGAGGTTTTAATGAGCTTGAACTTGGCCTGTGTGACATAAGTTTCGACTGAGAACCGCAGAGCATATTCTACTCTTCAAACCCACCTTTTCAGATCACACCATGCCTGAGCTGTTGACTACATCCTTACCTTGAAAAATTACTCTTTATGTAATATCGATCTGCATGGATGGATGGGCAGCTGTAGTTTCTGTAGCACTTTTTGTTAATCCATTGGCATTTCGTGCAGTTTTTAAAAGGACTCTTTATGTTTTATTATTATTACTATTTTTTTATGCATCGCACAAGGCACGCTGCACTTGCTGATAATGTCCGTGCGTCACTCGCCTGCGCGACTGCTGTTATTTGCGGTCATTATCTACACTTTGCTCTGGAGAGAAGTGCCTGGCCAACGACAACATGTAAAAGTTCAGCATGATGGTTTACAATCCTGGATCCACAAGGCCTCTGGCGGCACACCCTTACCATTGCTGCTGTTGTCGTCCACCAAGATGATCTCCTTCAGCAGATGAGAGGGCGTCGTGTGGATGGCGGAGTGGATGGAGCGCAGGATGACCGAAAGGGCCTCGTTCACAAAAATGAAAACAATGCTGACCTGTGGGAGGTCTGCGGGGTACGTAATGTTTCTGCACCTGGGGAAGCAGACATTGAACAGAATGCAGCTTCTTAAGCAGGGTATTCTACACACTCTGGAGATTGGAAAAAGAGAAGATGTCACATACCGTGCAGGAATGCAGTGCGCAGTCTACATCTAATCCAAAATAAATGCTCATCCCTGGCTCTGTATCTTATGGGTTACACGTGTCCTTTCACAGAGTGAGATATGTGAATGTGTGCCCTACAAAGGACTGGCACCCTGCCTTGTGACACGTCTTTCCTGAGACTTGCCCGGTTCACTGTGACAATGTATGATATAAGCAGATGGAAGGTGGATGGGCAGGACACAAATGCTTTTTAACAATCATTCTCCTAAACTTTATGTGAAAAACATGCCTGATGTAAAGGTGCTTGAAAAGCCCCCGTGTACCACAGTACAGTAACTATATTCCCATGGAAACCAATAAAAAAAAATACTTCTTGACTTGATGTAACCCTCACACTGCCCAG
The DNA here is from genome assembly GCA_026776945.1 of Isichthys henryi. NCBI lineage: Eukaryota > Metazoa > Chordata > Actinopteri > Osteoglossiformes > Mormyridae > Isichthys > Isichthys henryi. Next base: position 15,096,830 of record JAODJX010000007.1, on the reverse strand, counting down.
TACTATTTCAAAATCCTGCTTAAATCTCTCTCTCTATCCATGATTCAGTGGGAAAAAATGTTCATTAGAGAAGATACTGTTGTTTAAAGAAACATTAATATTTGTATGTGCACGCAAGCACACGTACAGGTAAAAAAAAAATATATATATTCATCACGTTGTGGGGACATTTGCTCCCCATAGGGTAAGGTAACTCGACCACACACACACCCACACAAATAAAATCCGAAATGGAATGAAAACAGAAAAGCAGGCCATGCTTATACAATATATTTTCCTTCCAGGCCTATTGATTTATGAAGAACACTAGAGAATTGCAAAGTTCATGTTCCAAGGCTATGCTACATGCCTTGTTCAGGCTGAAGTGAAAAATGTAATTACCCATCAGGCCTCAGGTCTGGGATGGTCCTGTCCAGAGAGATGCGATCGCTAAGGTAACTATTGTAGCCGTAGTACTGGAACTTCTTCAGTGCGACCCTCCGGTTCTCTGCACTCAGATCTTGTCCCCAGTGGGCAAAGAGGGAGGAGTCTGAGAACAGCTCATCTGCAATGTCAGTCTTCTGTGGAGTATCTGTGAGTGACCAGGGAGACAACAACAAGGTGATTTGAACCTAGGCTGCAGTGTAAGTCACAGCATCCATTTGCAGGGCCAGTTCTAGGATAATATTTTAAGGAAGGGGGCATAAAAGGGGAAAAAATTCATATAGGGGGGCCAATCACTAGTCAGTGGTATGTTTTGAATCAGTGAGTGAAAAGGGATAGGGTACTTCACAAGCCAATCAGCTTTCAGCCGGGACCAGTGCCTCCATGACCCCACCCCTGAACTCAGCCCCAACTCACCCAACGTGTGTGTGTGTGTGTGTGTGTGTGGGGTAGGGGGCTGCCAGGGGCTCCCAGATAAGTTAATCAACCCTTGAATGTGCATTACATATTTAATGTCCACGTAACCTTAGGCAGAGGTAAATGTTTCACGAACATAAGAATTAAAGACTTACAAGCATGAGCATTAAACACGTGCACTGTTTGTATATTACCATGACTACAGGGTATTCAGTGAGCAAACAGCGGCACTGACTTCAACATCATGACCCACGCATGAAGATGAAGTCCTACTGCTCAAAATTCTGGCAGGATTGCTTAAGGGATACATTTTCAGACAAACAGAATAACACAAAGTAAAGGATTTACAGCCATGTGAAGGTTGATACAAAAAGAGCATTAAGATCTCCATAGCATTACAAAAATCTGGCGATAAAAAAAATGCATATTTCAACTTTAAAAAAGCCCATGCTATTGCAGGTCTTTTATAGAATAATTTTAAAATTCAAAGTGATTCAGTTCACGACTCCAACACTGCCTCCTTCTTACTCTGCAACCTGCAAGACAGAACTGAAAGATTCCAAACCGCAGTGTTGCTCTCTCAATATCAATTCAGTTTCATACAAATGTGACATTCCGGAACAATCCCCGCAGCATCAGTATCCGCGCAGAAACATATCGCACGGCGATAAAAATGCAAAATGATTAAATGCACCGTGAGTGTAATTAAAGAATGCTAATTAACGGCAGAGGTAATTAATTAGAGGCAGACTGCAGAGTTCCTTCCTCAAAGACCCAAAAGATCCATCATTGCATCATTGAGGTTTGGGTGATGGTCACCCTTCACTAACACTGCAGACTCATTAAAGGCATTGCTTTCACCAAAAGGTAACCATTTGAAACGCAGCACAGCGTGGGTGTTCTTTTCTGCCAAATAAATAAGCTTGCACTCCAAATGGGGGAAAAAAATACTTCAGGCCTTCAACTATAACTATTCAGCCTCCACATGACTTATTTTCCATCTCTGAATATGACAACAAGGGCTAACGGGGCTTGTAAGATATCAGCACTTTTCCCCAAATTCCATTTTATATTCAGCTTCCCCAGTGTTGGCTTTTCAGCAGGTTGTCACTGTTCTTTTATTACTTGTCAACTAATATTTTCTTTAATGCTCGTGTGGAACTGGTTCTGAAGGACTGCAGAGTTCTTTTTTTTTGTTAAATCAGCATGGAGTCTTGTAATAACCAAAATGATAATCCAGTTCTCCATGCCTTGTCGCGTCCACTGGACACGAATCGCTGCGAACCTGAGCTACTGTATGGTCACCATTGCAATTTGTCTCTGTGTGTTTTTTGGCTACTCAGAGACAGCAGCTTTGTATTATAAATGTAAACCATGACTTAATTAGGGTGCGATGTAACATCAGCATAGCGGCCTTGATATTTAAGGTATTACTTTGGAGCAGCATGAGATGATATTGAGCAAAATGCATTGAAATTCAAGGCGAGATTGCAATGTGAAATAATTACGATACTTGTTGGTAAAGTGTCCCCCCCCCTACAAATATTAGTAATACCTTACTACATCAGAAATGTAATATATGCATAATCATTGATGGTGCTGATGTTATAAAATATATATAGTGCAAGTTCTCAGTGACACAACACGAACGATGGATGAATAGGCATGTTTTCGTAGAAGTTGGAAAGATACTTTTGCTTTTTAGTAATATTATTATTTCAAGTTATCATGCAGTGCTTCTATGCTTGTGCTTCACTGGATGAAACCAAATATAACAATGGAATACGTATATATTTTTACCACTTCCAATTTTTACGTTCTTAATCATTCCAGCTTCCTGGCTAGCAGAGATTGGGTGTGATGTACAGCTGCGGAGATCTCAACAGAAAGGAGGTGAGAGGGACATATTACTGAGCTGCCCTAAACAGCCCCTAGTTTACAGCTTGATCCTAAAGCACTGCATTCCTCTTCACCAAGGAACAAGGTTTCATGATACAAGATTTAAGATCTTTATTGGCTATGTGCAACAGGTGCATTGGAATGCTTTCTGGTTCAGTGACACTCAGGCTATGTTCACACTGCTATGCTGAAGTGACTCAAATTGCATTTTTGCCCTTAATGTGACACAGATCTGATCTTTTCAGGGCTGTGTGGACACGCAAATCTGATCTTTTCAAGTCAGATTTGTGTCACTTTCATATGTGGTACTAAATCGGATACGTATCCAATTCGCGGCCATGCGACCTGAATGTGAACGCTCAGATCGGAATTCATGTGGCTTTTTGCTTATACGCATTCGCTGACATCATCAGCCTGCACCGGCAGTGCACTTCTGTTATCTGCCATTTTAAACGTCATAAATCAAGAATAACAATCAATAATCATTTTATCAACGAAAGGAAATGTGATTTTGTTCCAGGAAACCAAACGTAAAAAAATAAATAAATAAATAAATAAATAAAAATAAAAATCACCGCGAGTTAATTCGCGTTGCCGTTCATAAACTGAAAGTGCTCAGATCGACTGTGCTCACGTAACTTGGAAGAACCAGGGCCAAGGGATAATCAAAGCAGTAGCACTCACAGGGCAATGCCTTAAGAACACAGAGAATAACTTCATTTTGCCAGTGTTACAGTACGCTGTGCTGCTTGGGAGAGTCTTCAGGATCTCCACTACCCTGACCAAGATAAGCAGCTGGACGAGGGCTGGGCATGGAACACATCAGCTGCATGCACAAAGAACCCCAGAACTGCATATAAATGACACAGTTCTACCAAAAATAATTAAAAACAACAGTGCAAGAGACTCCCATACACAGCATTCACCTTATATATTATTTATAGCAGTTATCCATCAGAGGGAAAGACCTGGGCACGGCAAAGCACAGCAACACGCAAACAAAAATCAGAGTTTTGGAGGGGGATGCCAGAACACACTAGAGGACATGCTTTTTTAAACACCTTTGAACAGCGCCGAAAAAAATAAACAAAGAGCCCTCAAATTATCGAGCTACTAACAGATGCAATGAAAGAAATAAAGCAAAGAGAAAGTACAAGTACAGGAACCTGTAAAACCATTTTAAGTCTATTGTTTTCATATAAGACAATAAACCAACTCTCAGTCAGGCCAAGTTATGTCAAATTGTACCATATAAGAGCCCTTTAAATAATATTTTACATATGAATTATATGAGTATAACCTATTTCTACTTAAATTTTTACTATGTACATACATATAATTACATCCTTATCATCATTATTACTTTTATAATGAATTATTATATAATTATACTACTCAAATTCTAATCTAGTGTTTGGCTTTTCTGTATATGCCATTGCTAAACATTAGATGCTCTTTATAATGTCCTTCTTTGTAATGTCTTGCAAAAGCACCACCAAGGCAAATGCCTTGTACTGTATGGAAACATACTTGGCTAATTAAACTGATTCTGATTCTGAAATTTGAAGTGGGTCAGAGTAATGACTGGATGCGCTCTGAGCAGTACTTACAAATAACCCCCCCAGGTGCATTGATTATAGACCTGGATTTAATTCTCCCAACGTGTCACCATGTATCAATAGCACTAAGACAACATTCTTCCCGAGTAACGTAGCCGAAGCAGGAATCAGATGGTGCAGAATTGCTCCTGGTTTCCTTCTTCCACGAGGAATGGAGTTTTGCAAAATAAGCTGTTCAGATGCTTAAAATGCTAGAATCCGGGATTTAATAAGCATGTGGCTTTGGTCAGAAGCGCGGCGTACAGGAAATGTCCTGGGGGGGTGAGGAGAGAGAGCACTACACAGTGTACTTTCTTCCATTTCCAGGTCTTCGGCGAAACAGAAACTATAGCTAATGACCTTCCCCTGTCGTTTTAATGACATATACGGATGCTGCACAGCTATGTCGCTAAACCAGACAGTAATGGAGAACAGAATGATGCTTTTAATAATGACTTTATACAACTATAACAATATGGATTGGGTGATGCTGAGGTTTCTTTCCGATACATACATTGATATTCTTTTTAATAGCAGTTATAATGTTCTCATTCAATTTTAATGTGTTTCAGGGGAACAAAGACATATTACTGCTCACTAGGGTCAGGACAAAATCAGCCTTACATGTGTGAGATGTGGATGCCTGAGTTTTTCTCTCTTTTTTTTCCTAACGGAAGTCTCCTGGGTCTAATTACCTTCCGCAGTGCATGTCTATGGTTTCCCGGGCAACCCGGTAAGGCCCCTAAATACTCCACATCGCAGGTGGAATGGGCTTGAAACACATAGTATGCAAGGACCGCGATCGCAGACCTTCTAGGTTGTGCCCTTAGCAGCTAAGCATTCAAAATGTGTCTCTGAGGATTTTCTGCAGCTTCTGCAGTGCCGCATGCTAAGCAGCAGTATATTCTGTGTAATTCTCGGCTTATTAACGAAGGAAGCTGCCTAAAACTCACTGCAACAGCTGAATAGCTGGTACAAAGCTGGGAGGTGATGCTGCAACTGGGGGAACATATTGCAGATGGGACGTGCTTGTAGGATTTGGGTCTGTTGGGACGCCGAACACATCCAATTTGTGTCAGGACTAGTGGATGGGACAGAGAGCATATTAACATTTCTGGGAAAACCAAAATGGCCGATTCAGCTAAAAGAAAGAGCGCAAGGCAGAGACACGAGAGTCAACAGTCTCTGTCTGTAATATGAGGGTGCAGTGGATTTTTTTTCAACTATATAATACAAATGTTGAGGTTCCAACTTAATGTGGCTTTGCATTTTGCAGGAAAAACTAAATGAGCCAGGAAAGCATTTCATCTTCTTGGAGGTATTACCACTATAATAAGCATACAGCTTTTAGTCACAAAAGTATGCAAAAACTGAGAAAAAGATCAAAGCTGGCAGGTATTGTGTCAACATTTTGTCTCGAGATGTGTAAAGCAGCGTATTACAGTGCAGAAAATAACAGAAGATTGGATTATCAAAGGACCAGCTGTGCCTACGCGACTTAAGGAACATTAATTACTGTAACATCCAATTCTGGCATGACTTTTCCAAGGTCACTTGCATCATCATTGACTGGTGTCATAGATAAAAGGGATGAAAGGGAAGAGTTTCATTATTCTGTATCTGTTGATCTACAAGTTTGTGATTTTATAGTCTTAAGCACAATCTTGCCAAGTAACCAGTAAGACTGTGATGTCCACTGTTATGAGATTACTAGGCCTATAATGATGTATGAGTTAAAATATTCTAGGTCTTAGACACTGACAAGACTCTCAACATCAGAGGTCACAAAGGTCAGTATGCAAAAAAAACACAGCTACATTTCTCCCCAGACAGTCCCACTACAGGGGGGGTAGTACTGAAGCTTATCCTTAAACATTCACGGTGATGAGAAAAGAAGTCGTCCATATGACAACTGAAAATTCAACATGGATTCCTTAATGAGGTCTGCCCCCCCTTACAGTTCACAATTAACTTCAATGACTATTTAACCCTGGGGAACCCATGGGGTCATATATGACCCTTCTTTTTATTCCTGCCTCCCATTCAACCCACTCATCAAAGTTAAGAACTTTTTTTGCTTTACACCGTATTGTACCATATACGACCCAGTAACAGTGACATTTAGTGATTACTGACTGAATTAATCAGATTTTTTCCACATTAAATATGGCCCCCACCACGTTTTTAGGTTGTTGCTGTACTTGCTGCAAAGATTCACCTGTCAAGCTGTGAATAGGTAAATGGCAGAAATTTTGCATCACCAGTTATAATGTTTAGATGACGTACAACATGTTCAGCTAGGTTTTGGATGTTTTACATTTTTTCTGGCAACTGTGATGATGATGTTCCATGTGCTCAGCGTCAGCCTCAGACAAAAACACAGGGAATACAGGTGGTGCACGAGACCTTACAACCCACCACAAGTAAACTTTCTGTGT
>JAODJX010000007.1:15082555-15085055 GCA_026776945.1 Isichthys henryi | reverse complement strand
TATGTTGGACATAAATACAGTATTTCTTAAAATTATTTGTGAAAAATCATATTCATAGACAGGAAAAAAGTATGAGTTTGTGTCTCTTGGCCCTGCCAAGAGACAACATCCTCAATTTCTCAGCCTCAATGTATGCGGTGTGAGCTGAGAATGCAGCCAAATCCAGTATACTACAGTAATCTGGGAAGGACATTATGCAGAAATACATCACAGTATGTAAAAATATACAGGCTATAATTTACACAGGGTGGGGGGCGGGGGGGAAACATGGGAGAAATATTCCTCCAATTCAGTCCAACAACTGGAATGCTAACTGCTTGTGTTATTTTTTTAGTCAATTTTCGGAATTTCTCCTCGCTTTCACGGCTCTTAAAAGGAGAAGCAATCATGTAAAGTTCAAAAATTACGCAGCTGGTTTTAAAACTCAAGGACTTTATATTTTAAGACAAAATCATACATGTCCATACTAATGATTGCACTAGTTTCATTTTCAACTGGTCACTTTTTAATTTAACATTATAAATAGTTAAATTCTTAATCTAATATGTAGCAACTCATTTTCAGTTTGTACAAATATTACATGAATCTGTTCCCTCAAGGGACCAAGTACCAAGAAATTAAAACCGGTGATAATTGTACTCATTTAATGGAACTGTTCATCATATGCATTCATTCAGCATGTAAAGGCTCTAATGGGTTTGGACCAATTTCAATGGTAAATAGACACATTATCAGACTTCTTTTCCCTGTTCACCAGAAAATGTAACAGCAAATTTATAACACTTGTCTGCACACTGTGAACCATGCTGAGTGTGTATTTTGTGATACATTATTTATATCTCCATTGTTTCAACACTACCCGGCCTCTTGACATTGTCAATTAAAATTACCACCCCACTCATGTTACTTGGCAACACAAACCCACAGACAAAGGGGTGCAGCCCCCTCCTTCACCCATTTCCCTCAGATATAAAATTTTAAATGTAACTGAATGTTAGTGTTCAGTTCTTAATTTTTTTCCCTAGTCAAACACAACACTGTGCAAAGGCTACGTTTCCTCCTACTGAAATCTAAATGCTTTCAGAAAGGTAAGAAATTCAAGGTTCAGATTCAGATTCAAAAGATTCAGTCTTTACAGAGACCTGTACAATTTAGTCTTTATTTTCTTCTAAACCAGTATTACTTCTGCACAAAAGGTACAAAAGATTTCCCCAGATGACGTTTTGTGTTTCTTTGAAACATATTATTTCAGGAAATCCAGCTGTAACATGCTTAACATTTGTATTACCTGCACTAGTGAAAACCGGAGTCCTGAACTTCTGAAAATCACCCATGAAATAATAATAGGACCAGAGTAGGAACAATATAAGGACGATCATTAATTTATACTGAGCAAAAGGTGAAATAAGTTCAGTTGCAGCTGGTAGCGGGGACGCGGTGGTAGCGTTCTCTGAAACAGTTTCTCCGCAGTTCCTTGGTTATTCGCATTCATTACTCAGGAGACAGACAGTGCACAGTGCGCAGTGCCAGTGAGGCTTTCGTAGTCCTAGCGTGTGTTAATGTCACCGGGGCTGAAGGTCTCGCCTCTTTATACAAATGGATGGATGGCATACTATTGTCGTAGCCGCGGTAACGTCACCGGCCAGTGCGAAAGATATGTATCCCAGGTGGTAAAAGGTGGGTATGGAGACTGTTAGCCCGCAGCAAGGGCTGCACCAGAAGCATTACACAGCAAATCCCTCGCATTGTTGATGAATGATGAGCGATTTTTGGGCTTTTAATGCACAAGGGATACAGAAAATTAATATTGAGGGAAAAAAAATGAACAGAAAACCAAAGCAGTATTACCGCTTTATTTGCATGCTGGTTTCACCAATGGTCTTGCATCATGCATAGAATCTGCGTCGTTTGACCTCCTGTGACTTTCTAAAGTAAAATATATGGGTTTTTTTCCCCTGCTGGTCTTGCACATTTTAATGCAAAAGCAAAGATGCTGCCACCAAATTCAAATTGCAAACTGCCTGTTCTGTAGCACTAGCTATCTGACCCATCTGGGCAGCTGCTCTACCTAGACCATCATGTAACGACTTGTTTTATTTCTTATTTTTTCTGTTATCTTCAATCTGAAAGGATTTAAGCAACAAAACGTATCATGTTTCACGTTTAGCAGTTTAACAGCTTCCGAATATTACAGCACGTAGAGAGTGATGGAAGACAGACATGCAGCTTTGGAAAACATCAAAAACCAGTTAGCAAACGTCTGCTGGTACACAACAGCATTGTAACCAGAACACCGCAATTTTCTGCAACAGGTTTTTTTTAATTTTTAGAAATGATTTTCACCCTATTCGAAATGCATTATAAATTTGATTACAAGTTCATGTTTTTCCATCCATCCATCCCTTTCCCAAACCGCTTATCCCACTGGGTCGCGGGGGGGTCCGGAGCCTATCCCGGAAGCAATGGGCACGAGGCAGGGAACAACCCAGGATGGGGGGCC
>JAODJX010000007.1:15072308-15082455 GCA_026776945.1 Isichthys henryi | reverse complement strand
GAAACCGGAGTACCAGGAGGAAACCCCACGACGACATGGGGAGAACATGCAAACTCCGCACACATGTGACCCAGGCGAGACTCGAGGCAACAGTGCTAACCACTGCACCACCATGCCGCCCGTTCATGTTTTTATTCACATTTAATTTATTTAGCAGTCTATTTTTTTCTAAGGTAACATACTTTGAGTAAGTAGAGTCAGACAGTCCCTAGTGCAACTGGGGTTAAGGGCCATGCTCAAGGGCAACGGTAAAACCACTCAGCCAACACTGGGATTTGAACCAGTCACCTTCCAATTACTTATACGGTGGCTTAACCACCCAAGCCACAAGCTGCTTACTGTGTTAGTAAAAATACAATTATTGCATGTTTAGATATGTAGCAGATTGCAAATATGTCACATCTGAGTCATGTGATTTGGGAAGACATCTCCTTTACACCATCACCACAGATTTTAGACCAGCCAACATAGCTGATACTGAACATATACGATAGCCGCAAATTCATTGAATAATTCATTGAAATTACAGTCAATAAGATGCATTTTATTTTCATGTTATTTGGGGCATTCCATCACAAACTGTCAAGATGTTGGCTATAAGCTACAAAGCACTTTTGGAAAGTTATGAATTCAGCAGTGATTTATACATGCATGTTACTAAAGTTTTCCCGTTACAGAGATGTCAGCTTCCTGCTAGTACTAGACACAATGCCGAAAATGTTAATAAATAATAAACCAACACCATTTTCTGTAACTAATAGCATCCACATTTTGAAATAACCAAAACCTCATATAAACTAATTTGAGAGGAACCAATAAATCAGATTCAACAATAATGATTTCTTTGTCTTTAAGATTCAGGCTACATCTGCAAACATGTTTACTCTGTATATAACCAAGATTATAAAAATCAAATGACAGAGGTTTTTAATGTCCTCAGTGTTTGTGGTTTCATTCCTATTTAATCCAGACCAGTGTGCTGTTATTTACAGCTGATCCCAGAAGTCAGTGAACCAAACAAATTATTACAAAATTATATTTTTTATTTCTTGCACTGCAGCAGTGCTGACTGCTGTAAACATTTATGACATGTGGCCATATTTTGTATAAATGCCTGCTGACATTTTCTGAAGGTTCTTTATAGCTTTCATTACAACACTTTATGGAAGACATTTTTTATTTTACCAGTGTTTACGTTTTAATATCTGTATATTATCTTCAGAAAATAAATACTCAGAGGTCATTATTCAGAGTATGATTATGCTATTAAACTGTAGGGAAATTAATTCTAAAAGGAAGCAGTTACTTGGTTTACTACTGGTCCTAGACAACGTAACTTTAGATCAAAAGTAGTTGTCTGGAGAATACAGAGGATTTAAAATAACTACATATGACAGTACTGAGCTCTAACGCAACAGATGGCACTATGTGACAGCTGTTAAAATGCAGAAATACAATAGCTCGATATAACAGTAATGCACCAAGAGAACCATGAATCAGGTTAGAGTGATAAATCGATGAAATTTCTGCATCTAAAACAGCTTTATAAAAAAATAATGTCTGCACGACACACAAAGGCAAAGGGTTTAACACCTAAGATGTAGGTCTTGCTGCAATTTGGTTGTCAAATCAAATCTTAGGAGGTTCAATGTGCAAATTCAGCTGATTTACTGCACTCAAGCTACAATGAAATAGCGATATACAAATATTTGAGATGAGAATTGAGAATATGCTGATCTAACATACTACAGGGGTTTATACATTTGTGTATGTTGTGTATGTGTATATATATATATATATATATATATATATATATACACACACACACACACACACACACACACACACACACACACATATACATACACATATACACACACACACACGTGTATTATACAGTAGCTGTACTTTGTACTTTAAATTTCAATAAACAATCCCACGAAGGTCCTGCTGCAGAATTTTAAAATGAGTTCTATCAAAATCCATGATATCTGGCTGTCCGTGTGAGACCTGGGTCTGAAACAGCTTGCAGAAGAGCTGTCGGCGGGATCCCCTGAAGATCCCGTCATCTGCGCTGTAGGCTCCCTATGTAAACCAGGATGTCACTAATAGTCTCACCGGTGGAAGAGACACCGTTGCACCAAACAGTGGTAACACAAACACTACATTTACTGCCGTTGTCTCGATGCATCACCTTTATCTTCCTGCACTGTGTCCCAATGGAACACATTAAGTCTATTTGTTCTGCATTTGCTTGGGCGAAGGAGCTGGTCGTCAGATCTGCTATCAGTCTAATGGTAAATCCAGATTCGATGGAAAAGCTGAGAAGAATATTGTTCCTTAAATGAAGTGACCTTTAATTCAAAAGCCCAGTAATCATTCAATCTATCAGAGCTCCAAGCGGAGTTTAGGGAGTTAAGGGCACAGCGATAAGCATTAGTATTTATGTATGTATAGATCAGTGGAAAAATGCTTTGGGATAGCTGGGTTTGGCTCGAGAACAGGAATGAAGACAGGAAAGAAAATTCATTGGGGTGAGTCTCCTACTACTGGGCATACATGAGAAAGGGGTACAGAGCTAGAACAAAAAAGGACAAGAAGAATGAATGACTCACGGAACACATAATGCATCAAGATCGGGGCAGGAATGGCATGGGGCTGAGGTCACTGGGAAAGCATTCACACAAAGAGCCCATCGCAATAGGGAGAGGAATTTACATTTATTTATTTATTTAGCAGGTGCATTTAACCAAAGTGACACACATCCCCCCCCCCCCATGCGATCCCCAGAGCGACTGGGGATTAAGCACCCTGCTCAAGGGCCCCAACAACGAATCCACCTCGGTCAACGCTGGGATTTGAACCAGCGACCTTCTGATCAAAAGCCTAGCATCACAGCCTGCCCCAATAAACACGGACAGTGTTTATAGCAACTCTGCCCTGAAAACCTGGCAACCTTAACCTTATGTAACCAAGGTAACTATACTTTATATTTTGGAATTATAATTTACTATATAATTGGCTTTATATGTGGTTAGATACGACAGTTACTGAAAAGTTCGTTCAGTTCAGATATAGATCATGTATGTGTGTATGACTTTAGTACAACATATATGTCTGAATTATTCTTATCTGAGGACTGAACAACTGAACGAAAAACAATCCTGGAGATCCAGTTATGCGATGAATATAATACTATTATTCCTTGCTGGCCAGCACAGCTAAGATAGGGGGGGCTGCCTCTACCAGTTCAAACAGCCGCTTGTGCCCAGCCAATAAAAAAAAGAGGCTATGCTGCATTACAACACTGTCAGTTCTTCTCTATCCATGACAATGTCTTCATTATGCAAAAATAAAATCATAAAAAAGAAATCCGCAGGTCTGAAAGTTACTACTGTTACTCTTTACAAGCTTTTCACATCCTATTATTTCAGCTCGTTCCTTTGGTTCCATATAATGAACTGTACAAGAGTCAAGTGAGTACAATATGTCAATACAGATATACACAAATGGGATGTCATGGCTAACATGCTTAATATCAGCAAACAGATGCCCGTCAAGGCACTTAGCCATTTGAAAGCCAGCTGCTACTAAGTCTGGTTATATTTTTATTAGTGAGCAACATTGCTAAACCATTTTTCTGGATAAATATTGGACTGGCATCCTATCCAGGGTGTCCCTTGCCTTCTGCCCTGTGCTTACCGAGATATGCTCCGGATAATTGTGAGCCTGTTACGGATAAATGCTAAGTAAGATGGATGGATGGATGGATGGATGGATGGATGGATGAACTACTATTTTATGCTCTAATGTGTTTTCATGAAAAAGAACAATAAATTCAAGTCTTCTAGGTTATTTACTGTAATATTGTTGTACCAAAAGTTATTTACAGTATTTCCCCCATAAATACACAAGGTATTCATTCAGAAATAGCAGTGAAGTGTCACAAACAATACTTGAGAAAGTGAAATGTTTTTTAAGTTTTTAAAAATCCTACATAAATTTAAATAAAGATGGCATAGTTTGTAAATACATGAATTTACCAGAGTACATCTTCGATGGGGAAATGAGATCCTTATTCTTTACAACCAAATTACTCATCTTTTATAAAAGCCAAAAAACGAACACAACAGAAAACTACACTCTTGGATATATACAGTAAATGATGTTTCTAAATAGACCTCTATTTGTGCTCTATTGCTTTGGAGACTTAAACCTCACTTTGACCAACAGAAATGTAAATACTTGCAAATGTGAAGTTGAGCTGAACTGAAAGGTAATTCCATCCGAGAGGTTGGTACAAGCAGATAAAGTAATTTTGCACTAGTTACTCAGATCTAATTTGTAGACACACAACTCTCTTCTTACTCTTCTTCTTTTCAAGTAAGGGCATTTAAACATTTTTCTAAACCCAAATTGACAGAGAAACTTCACCCGTCATTCAACAAATTCATTATTTTTCCGTTTATGTTTCATAACCAATGACAGTATGCTACATTAAACATCAAATTCAGGATAAATGAAATTTTATAGGATCGATCCATAAAAATGATGGATTGTTGATGGAAGAGAAAATAATTTGTACTTCAGTGAGTAGAATAGCTTACAGAATGCTTGTTATTTCACTGCAAAACTGCTTATTTTTGTCATATGTACATTACCTCATTCAACAGAAAAACAAAAAAATTAAACACTCCTAATAGTTTGAGTGCATAATTATTTAGTTTTCCCTTCAACGCTCAGCTTTAAATGGATGGGTTTGTTTTCACCGTTTGTATTTACATTCAAGAGGCAGTAGTTTTGATAGCTGGAATTGGGATAGTAAAGAGATTATCTTCTGTTGGCATACTCATCTAAACACTGGGGAGCGAGGGGGAATTTCAAACAAACTCTGACAGCCTTCCGTCAGACGGACGAAACCCAAGACAAAAACCACGGAACAATCTCCTGGAGACCAGTCTGTTCCAAAATGGAAGTGGCGGATTCAGAAATCATGCAGAGAAGAGAATTTGAGGCGAATCTGACAGAGGAGCTGGAGGACAAGTAACCTCAGGAGTGCCAAAGAGTTTCAAAAAGAGAAGCCATGGTGACTGCATGCCACAAGCTGCTGTGTCTGCCCTTACTGTTCAGTAATGACATTTGGGGAGACGGTTAAATTGAAGAAATATTGAAGAAGTCCCCGGTGAGGTAGGGTTTAAAATCCCCTAGGGAGAACATGGCTGCTTAACGCCCAGAGGTCTGGTAGCATTTTATTATTTTTTTATGCTTCTTTTAATTTCTTTTTTTTTCTTCTTTCAAAATGTTTGTAAAGCACTTTGCGAACCCTGTGGTTAAAACATTAACGTTAGGTCAGGCTGGGGAGCATGAACTGTGGAACTGGCTGTCTATCTGCCACAGCCAGGTGTAACGTGGGCGTCCCCTTGGCCTGGTCCAGCCACTCGGGTCGTCAGCAATGAGGATGCCGCGAGCCAGATCACCCTCAGGGAAGCGCGTTACATGGCCATACTGCCGTAACTCAAAATGCAGGTAATGCGCCTCATTTGGGACCTCCAGAGCACAGTGAGCAAAAGCACGGGATATATTGTCACTTCTTTTTGTCTGTTGGCAGCAACACCACCAACTTTTTTGGCAGATTCTGTTAGTTGAGAAGTACTATTAGGCTATAGCTTAACTATTTTTTGCTGTATAAATATCACAATAGTGTGAGTGTGCCCTGCGGTGGGCTGGCCCCCCATCCAGGGTTGTTCCCTGCCTCGTGCCCATTGCTTCCGGGATAGGCTCCGGACCCCCCGCGACCCAGTAGGATAAGCGGTTTGGACAATGAATGGATGGAATATCACAATATTTCATCACAAAATTTTTCAAATATTGCAATGTGAAATAATTGCAAATATCATTCAGCCCTATTTCAACACTTTATTGTATAAAAACACAAGTTCAAAAGAAGGGTACCGGTGACTATGAGCAAACGATGCAGGGCTGTACTGTATATGACCAGGCCTTGGGCAAAACGAACCACGTCAAGATACAATATACAGTAGCAACACAGGAACTGGTTTGCAAGACATGAAGTAAAAACATCTACGTAATAATTAACTCTATTATTTGGAAATTCAGAATAAGCAAACGTTTAAATTTGTAATAAAAGCATATGGATAATGTGATTATTCTTCAATGTATTTAAGATTTGATGATTGAAGTTCAAATAATGACGGATTATTGTTATTGGACAATTGATGGAGATATTTGGAATTCATAACACTAGTTCACTATGCTATAATAATAGCTGCTGGAAAATAAAACAAGGCTGGTAAAAATGATATTTTTATAAGTATCGACACCAAGCATGCAAATTGTGTGTGTTGACGTCTTATTACTAGTAACATGACACAATAACAGAATTCACAGATTTCTCGGATAGCAATCTGGATGGAATACTTAATAGTATTCACATTTTTATTTAAGTAAAACTTGCCAAAAAACGATTAATCTGTTTAAGAAATGATAAATTATCGGTTTTAATGATCACTCACCTATAGTCATTTCGTTAAGAAAATACTTAAATAAAATCTCGCAGACACACATACTTTATTTTCGGTTTCATACATTACATATTTGGGATAAGAACAAAAGGTGATGTTAAGAAAACAAAATGTTTTGTGAAAATCCAGAATAATAAATAGGTCATTTAAATAAATGAACATTGCATTAATTAGGGTTGTGAACGCCGCGATTTTGGGGGCCGGATATTTGTGCTCAAATTTTACGCATGGTTCACAAGAGTTTGGATGCAAGTTACAACCTTAGCAACATCAATGTTTACAAAGTTGCACTTAGTCTTATGTCCAAACATGACCTTAAGTAAACCTTACAGGCACGTGCACCTTGCAGACAGCAACTCTTCCCTTGAACTGTGACATTTTAAACAAAGCCATGAGTCATACCTCACAAAAAGAGAGTCCACATTTCATAGCTGCTGTCAGCCCCTATACTGTACCTAGGCCTGTCAGAAATGGCACAGAATTCGGTCTTATGCAAGTATCCACCTCTGACACTGTGCCTGCCCACGCAAAGGCCACCACCGTACAACTACAAAAGACATCCCTCACACTGGATCGGTCACCTCTCTCTAAATGTGACTGGGCAGCTTAGGAAGAATTCTTGCCCTTCATTTAATCATAAGTGAGATTTCAGAACAAACTCTTGAGAGAAGCTGGACAAGGTCAGCAGGACCTGGGTATACTGATAGAATGCAGTTTGTATCTTGAAGGTCCCTGTTTCAAGCTTCTAAAGATCTGGCCCCATACGTATGGCAGCTTTCAACAAGCTATTTAGCCCCTAAATATCGCTATGTGAGGAATGCATGGTGACGCTTGCCTGGCTGCACAAACCTGCAGCGGCATGTTGATATGATGCCACCAGGGAACACTGCCCCCGGTGGACGGCAGAGACAAACAGGTAAGGTAGGAGATGCTGTGCATTCCACACAATCCCAGACAAGGGAAATGGCAGGGAGGGGGTCGTGTACACTGGTTTGTGCTCTAACTGGTAGAGAAAGAATGAAAATAGAAACACCGCATGCATTTCAGATTTCCACCAATGGATGATTCCTAAAATTGGCCTTATTCTGCAAGAGGAAGAAGCTGTTAGGGTAACAAGGGATCTTGGCTGCAATTCCACTGAAAGACTTGCTATCTTGTCTTCCAAGCATCAGGATATCAATGCCAGAATTCTCCTGAATATATATTTTTCTGGCCTACCTTCTACACTCATGACCGGGAATTTTGTCTTCTAGGAATAGAAGCAGAGAAGTACAAAACATCACTGCTGCCTTAGTCATAGTTTACGAATAAAAACTGCCGCATTGTGCTGTCTTGGGCAATTATTCTTAAGTCTGACACACATTAGACACAGAACATGCACTGAATATGGTCTTTTCATTTGTTTTTCCAGGTATGAAATAGACAAGTGTATGAACCTCAAAGTGGCTTCTTAGCTCAGGAATGCTTAGGAACAAACACGTTTAGACTTGACTGAACAGAATGCTATGACCAACTGTCTTAGTGGTGTTATTGACAGAAGTGTCATCCTCCTGAAATGTACACCGGAATGGATGCTTTATTGTGATTTTTGAGTTTATTAAATAAAAGGTTAAAAAAAAAATAAAACTGCAGTTCCTATTGTTCGGTCATTTCCAAATCAGACATTAAGACGAAGGTAAGATGTATATTATTCACCCTGTTGGAATAGTTACCAACAAGCAAGACCTAAGCTACCAGAACAAGCTATCATATTGCATAGTCTTGACTGTCCTATATGTAGCTGTCTGTTCTTGTGAACTAGTGTTCTTTGATAAGCCTCACAAGTATCAATAGATATATAACATACAGAGAATAATCTGAGGCAGAAAGTCTGGATTGGCCATAATCAATGGATCATGGAGAGTGTATGTGCTTTTTTTTTTTTTTTGAAAAGGTTGCTTTTACTGTCACCCATCACAACTGACAACTTGGACCGGTCAGCACTAACCCCCCAGGGTTGAAAATGCTTACTATCACCTACCTCCTAAGACTAAGCCAGTTGAGAACCACTGATTTAAATAACTGAATGAGTTTCCCTCTTCCACAAACCATTACTAATGACAGTATTATTTCTAAAGTTAAATGATACTACCTAAATACAAATCATCTATATGTCAGCAAGGAAGTGGAGTTTATGGACTTTCATCTAGTCTTAACCATCCAAACAACACTAAGCAGCACTGGGTTTCGAAACAAGACGTACCTGCAAAGAAACTTCACTCACTTTTTCAATAAATGACTTTCTCTTTGCCTCCTTAGACATCTCCCCCAGAATTAAACTCTTCAAAGTCTAAGAATGGCAGGATTTCATAAATCCTGCCTTTTTTAGGCAAGGACAAGGTCAGTGCTGAGACTGCATCCTGATAAATGCTCAGCCTACATGAGCACGATGTTCCAGGACGCATTCAGAGGTTCTCACACGCTTCTGCTTCTAGATTTAAGTTCTACTGGCCAGGAGAAGAGTAGGAAGAGAGGACAACTGTGCTGTGCCAGGGTCCTGTGTTCTGTCCGCTATCTCACCCAGAACCACCTTCAAAAAGATACATGATGAGATGTGTAGCTTACTCTGGTCTTTTTTTTTGTTGCAGAAATTAGTGGAATGTTTTTTGTGTATCACATTTTACTAAGCTTTTAATCATCACACAAACAAAGATTTTCTTTTTATTATTTGCTGCTGCCTTTCTCATTGGCTAGTGTGTTAAAATAACAAAAATGAAGAAGGAACACAGAAGTAATACCTCATTTCAGCCGCCACCACTTTTTTGCCGTGGCTAACGCCGGAGGCTGCCGAATCCAAAAAAAAACCCACATGCACTTCTGCTACGTAAACTTGCTTTTGGTTGCTTGCCAAAGGGACATTCATTCTCCTTTATATTAATCCTCAACCACAGGCAAGGTCACTACAAGGAGACAGAGGCAGTATAAAAACAACCCTGATTCTATTACAGATGTTTTCAAGCTCTTTAGAGCACTAATTCCTCACAATAAAATTCGTGAAAACACACATTTCTTCTTCTCTGAACTAAATAACCAATTTCTGAACATACAACATAAGCTTATCGAGCCATTCAAGGTAATTACCAGAAGTTCTGTGGAGGAAAAAAAAAAAAAGATTACCTCTGCTCTAGACTACTTCAAAGAAAATGTAATATCTAGTCATTAAACTAGTAAGTGCTATTGAAAGTATTATGCTTTCACACTTCAAATAGCCCAAAGAATGGGGGCGGCAGTCCAAGGGCTGGCATGGCCGGAGGCTGGCATGGCCAGGGGCTGGCATGGCCGGGGGCTGGTGTGTGGGCAGAAAATTTGCTCTAAAAATAAGCATGTTACTTGCTTTGAGATGTCCTATAGAACAGAAAAAAATATCATGACACGACTATTTGATAAACAAAGGAATTAAACTACTGTGGATAACTGAATGGTAATAACGGTGATATTCATCAATGTATGAAAGTGAAGATTCCTTTTTTAAACCAAAGATCAGGGCTGAAAGGAGAGTCACAGGAATGGTAGAGAGAATTTGGGAGCAGGGGTTTAAGGTAAGTGGCTGTTACAAAGTTTTTCAC
>JAODJX010000007.1:15046095-15070680 GCA_026776945.1 Isichthys henryi | reverse complement strand
CCCCCCCCCCCCCCCCCCCCCCCCCCCCCCCCCCCCCCCCCCCCCCCCCCCCCCCCCCCCACAAATAAAGCAATTAAGTGGCTGTGAATGCACATTAAAATACCATTATAGCAAGGAATTAGGTGGTGAACATACTGCTAAAGAGCAACTGAAAGGTTCTGAAAAAATGCACGTGTCACATGAGGTAGGTTTCATGGCTGCCAAACACACCATTAGAGAAAATTCATAAAGAGCCAGAAATGCACTGTAAATGTCCCCAAACATCTGTTGAAGCAACCAGTGTGCGCAGTTTACATGGAATGTGCATGTGTTCCTTCACAAGCGTCGTTTTCTAGGCCAGAATCCCGCATTCTCTGCGCCCACTTTGCACACCAACCATTTCTTAGTGCCATTCTACTCAAAGGTCACAAAGGGTGGTTAATGTGTACATTTAACTGATCAAGAGGGATGTTTTTCTTTTTTTTTTTTTGCATAGCAAAATCTTCTTTTGTGTAACACATGGCTGCAGTACCTTCAGAAAGTGATAGGGAGTGCCCCTTTAGCGTACGGATTTAGCAGAGACATGTATGGGGACACATGGTTGGGTTCGTCTCCCTCTCGTCACTCCATGACTGCACCTAGTGCCAGCAGGATGCCTACGGAGCACAGAGCTGCGGGTGGAGTGGAGCAAACAGAAGTCTCCGGAAAGGCGCGTTATGCGTCACCCTGACGTGCGCGACCTGTAGAGTGAGCCGAAGCCGCTAGCTGCCAGCGTGCACACACACTGAAACATACATGCGCTGGATTTCATCCCTCCCAACCAGCATAGGTTTTGAATGTTCCAATGACGGGATCGACCGGCCATCACAATATCAGGAGAAAAAGGGTGGGAAAGCTATCTAGGCTTGCAAAAATGACCCATAATTGATAGTATGCAAATCGTCACCTACATGTTCAGTGATGAAACAGAAGTGAAAAATTATGTCCTTTTAAGTTAGATATAGCTGGAAGTGACTTGCTGGATCTTGAAGTGTGCAATAGTGATTGGAAAACTGGATTGGAGCCATAAAACTTTCACTAATGTACTCAATTAACAGTCTTCATCTTCAAATACCTGCCTCTACTAATCTAATTACTAATTAATATTAACCAGGCAAATAATTTCCCATTTGTATCCTCCAAAACAAGCAACAGTCATTGGCATCTGCAATTTGGATTAAACTTCAGAGAGACTTTACAACCAGGTACAAAAACTGCTCCTGTGAACTGAAAACTTCTGAGCACTGATGAGACAAAATTTTGGTACACAGTTATAAATTTTAAAAGAGCTTCTTCAATTGTTTGGACTTCAATTACTTGTTAAAAAAAAAAAAGAGCCATGATTAAGCTGAGTTTTCCGAAAGAAAAAACACTTAGGAGCTATGAGTGGCTCAGCAGGTAGCACTGCTGTCTCACCTCCAGGATCAGGGGTTCGAATTCCACGACGGCTCTGAATTGCATGTTCTCTCATGCATAGATCCTCCAGGTGCTCCAGTGTTCTGTCACAGTCCACAGACATGCAATCAGACTTACTGGCTTCTCTTAAACGATTGCCCATAGACTGTGAAGGTGTGTGTGCGTGTGTGTGCGTGTGTGTACGCGTCACCACATTCACGTTTGAACCATTGGGTGAACATGGTCCTCCAGAAAGTGTCGGTAGTTCTTGGCAGTGACACACCCATCTAGAACAAGTAGTTGGCCTAGGGAATGCCATGATACTGCAGCCCAAATCCACCCCATGCTACAGTTCACAGCAGGCTTATATAGGTTATATGCTTGAATTTTGTTTGCAGTGGCCGGTCATGATGAGCACTTTCCGGGAATAGAGCTGTTAAAGGTCAAAGTAGCCCTGAATGTAACGAGTTTGCTTTTACTGAAGTCACTAGCTTTTATATCCCATCAACAGCAATGCCTCATACAGGCCCATAAAAGCACAGACACGGCCTTTACTTGCCATTTT
This sequence comes from Isichthys henryi, assembly GCA_026776945.1. NCBI lineage: Eukaryota > Metazoa > Chordata > Actinopteri > Osteoglossiformes > Mormyridae > Isichthys > Isichthys henryi. Next base: position 15,068,702 of record JAODJX010000007.1, on the reverse strand, counting down.
ATATCTTTTATAATATCTATACAACTGAAGGAATCAATGTTCAAGAACAACCTTTTATATAAAAATGTCTCGGTAACCCATGGTTATTATTTGAGAACTACAACTTCATCATACAACTTTTTCTTTACAATTGAAGTTTTTAAACATGTGCATATTGTTGCGGATGAAAGCTTCCAAGTACCAAGGGGAATTCTTCAGTTTGAAGTCTCTGGAGGGTTTGTGCCAATCATCACTGTCCTACATGCGATGCTCCCTTGTGTGCAATGTCAAAACAGCCAGGAATGGAGGCGACGAGGAGATGGCTGAGTGTCTTATGCATCTGATGTGGCACCTGTCAGGTATGTGTATTTTTGGGTGTGGATTGGGGGCAGAATGGTAGCCTGAGAAGGTTTACATTGTGAGAATATATATTCTAACAGGCAGGGAGTTTTAGTGGCAATTTCTTTATCTTGGACTCCCAGGAGGGGACAATGTCAGTCAACATCGAGCTGACGTGAAACTGACAAAAGGGCCACGGAGAAAAGAACATGGGATGTGAGCATTTAAAAGAGAGAGAGAAAAATATCCATAACTTCAAACTAAGAACAAGGTCAAGCATGACTTTACAATAGCGAGATAAACGCTACGGACTAGGAGCAGCCCAGGAAAAAGGTTAATTACTGATTAAAAAATAATCTCACGGTGTAGCACAAAAACATGGCAAGTGACAAAAAACAGCAAATAAAAGTAACTGAACAAAATGTAGAAACTGGACCCTTGACCATATGAATAATGTAGAATGCAGAGGGTGGTGCCCATTAGGAACTGGAATGGGGAATAAATGCTTTATGTTTTAATTCGATGTAATGGAGTCCGACTAAAATTCACTACCCTCATTTACACATTCAGATGTGAAACCTCATTCCACGGAACAGCAGAATGGTCACTCCCACTATGCGAATATAACTTGTTAGGTCACATAGCCACAAGCCTCACGGGATCATTGGCAAAAGGGCATCCAGGGTCGCAGTATGAAGCTACTGTATATGAACACATTTCCTTCTGCTGATAAAAACAAAAGCTGCAAGCTAGAGTGAGTGGCGTTTTATTTGAAGGAAGATGGCGTGCATATGCCGGACGATGGGGCAGACTTTGGCGGCTGCCGCTGCTTCCAGCGGAGATTCTGTCCAGCCTCTGCGACTTTAGCTGATCCCACTTTACAGTCCCGTGATCTCTGTTCCATCGCTTCACGGATAAACGCATTACGGTTTTCCATCATCGATGAAAAGCAGACGGCAGAAGGCAAACGGGAGTGCGTCATGAAGGAGCGATATCGTAGTGTCGTCTTGCCGGGGAGCACTGGGTGCTTTTGCGACGTTGCCATGAAAGCATTTCGACAAGTTTGCATTGAATTCTGATAGGGGATGAAGGGAACATTCCAGAGGACGCAAGTATTAAACTTTTAGGGACGTATCAATTCCCTAAAATCCTTTTCTAAAAATCAGCGCCCCTCCAGAAAGGCTCTGGTCCCAGGTGGACACCCTTTCCACACATTTGGCTGGAAAACATTTGATACGTGCAAAATGAACACCCCCAAACCGCCAACCCCCTGCCAGCCGCCCCCCCAAACAAACAAGCATCAGCCAGAACAGAGACAGTTGCTTGGCTGCTTGTCAGGCAGAGGAATAATGGAAGAGATGACACCAAGGATGCTGCCAAAAGCCACACGAACCTTTGGTAGGTATGTCCCTCTTGCAGGCGCCAAATATGACACATATAACAGCCGTGGGGACAGCGAAAGCGGGAAAGCGTGGGCAAGAGGGGCGACGGGGGCAGGACTGCCTGTGAGGGATGGTGGGAGTGAGGAAGGAGAGAATGGGAGAGAAGACCCGACTAGCCAGGACAGCAGCGAGAAAAATGGAGGAGTGGTGTCAGCCTCAAAGACCACAAAACTCCGGTAGAAAGTGGATCTTTCGTGCTGGTGTGATCTGAGAGGCCAGTTTATAAACCGGCCCATGGAAATGCTGCTGTAAACTTCATACAAATAAAGCACAAAAGCCTCTCAAACCCCTAAATGTGGGTCCCAAGTGTCAGTTTGACTCAGCTAAAAGATGCCTTTTGGTCCTTACCAATGCTGACCACAGCGGAGAAAGGGCAGACTAGCACAGGAAAATGCTGAGCATATGGACAGCCGACGTACTAATTAGGCACGTTTCTGCCAACAACAAAACAGTGATCAGAAAAAGGACTATTCTCGTGAAGCACAAGCGGTATCCAGGCATACTTTTCCTTCCCCCTCCTTTGCTAAAAACTCGAAGATCCCACAGAACAAAACTGTGGCACTTGACATGAAAGCAGGACGTGTTGTAGGAGAACATTTTTGGGAGGAAGTGAACGGACGAGGAGTCGGAGGTAGGGGCTGAGTGAGGAATTTCACAGGGGAGGCATGAAGCATACGGGAGAGCCTGCCCCACGGATGACAGCTTCCTGTGGAGAGAGGATGTGAGAGTGAGTGGGCGGAAACCTGCTCTGCTCTCATATGGAAATTAAGTGGAAAGAAAAACATGGTAAAATAAAATGGCTCAATGTCTAGTTACTCATTGTCATACTTTCCTTTGGAAAGCCATTCACTGTCTAAATAGGAAAATCAAAAAAGATCCTTTAAATCTGTCCATCTATGTATTTATACCTATAGTCAGGGACATCCTGGAGTAGGGGGCTACACCTCCCCCATCCCCCCATAATTTATACCCATGCCTACAGTATATATCTCTATATCTATCTGTACTTATCTACGATTTTCATAAATTAAAGAAGAAAATAATGAAAAAGGGAAAAAAAAATTGCCCAGTATTCCCAATATATGCAACTGCGTATGCTCTGGATTCGCCCAGGTGTCAGGTGACAGCAGAGTGTCACACCTGAGTGTGATCGGAAACCAGAGCAAGTACAAAACAGCTTATTTTCCTGCTGAGATGAGAATGATTTAGGTCAAATCGGGTCATTCCGGCTGACCTCTGCATAAGCATCTCTACCGCAAAGACCCTGGGAGCCCGGAGTGACAGGCAGACCAGACTCATCACAAATAAAAGACGGCCGTGCCACTCGGCACCGCGCGACTCCTGCATATACATTCTCCTAAGGATACCCTGTAATTGGAAAAAAAGGAAGGAATTTCTGAAATTCAATTTCATATTTCACACCACCAAGGAGATTAAGGTCATATAATTTTAATCCATCCTACCTGGAACAGCAGACCTGCAGTTTGGCAGGTGTACAGACAAGGCTGAACTTTATAATGCATAGAAATAACCTTCTGTGAAATCCGTCTGAATCACAGAGAAAGGTCCTCCGGGAATCAGCGCCACACAGGACAATTTCCAGAATATTTTTAGCATATTAAAAATATCTTTTTACTTGTTACCTGCTTATCTTTCCTAGCATTTCAGCAAACATTTTAATTTTGAGGACGACATGCTTAATTAAATATATAATCCATGGGGCATAAACTCTAAAGAGTAAAATACTATCTAATAAATACGCAAAACAAAAATATATTCTCACATGTATACCGTAAGTTAAGGGTGACGATTAACACATTAATGAAGAAAATACAACTGTGATGTTTGACGTTTTCCCATATTCAATGTTACTCAAATGTATAAAATCGAAAATGAAGCACACTAAACATTAACATATTGTAAAACTTCCTCTATCACACCTAAATTAATGATCAAACAAAAAAATCTTGTCTCTTATATTTTACATTTGTAACCAATTCCTAACAATTTCGAATGCTCAATCATTTCATCTTGAATGCAAATTGTTATAGAGAAAATAATTTCAGAATCAGAGGCATTTCAGTCGATAAAGGACAGCTTGAAAATTTTTACCCCTAGATAGGCGGGAAAAAAATCTAAGAAAGTTAGAACTTTAGAAGCCAAGTTCATTTAATTTTCATCTGATCTCTGCCAGCCCTCTTATACGGAAGCCCAGAAAATGTCACTGTCTTGTACAGAAAAGTTATACTGTTAAAACCTTAACAAGAAAAATAAAATAAATAAAATAAATAATAATAATAATAATAAATGTGATTATATTTTAAATCCGTTTCTCGGTAACATTAACTATTGTTCTGAAATTAGTCTTTCGCCCCCTGCAGAGTCTTTAGTTCCAGGAAGTCACAACAGGGCAAATCATCCTGTTACTTTATATATCTGATTTAATTCCAGCCTTTCCTGAAATTAGTGTCTTCCCCCATTTCCACAAACCAAGTAAAACGTCTACACATCCATCCATAAAAGTTATCAAAACAATTCCACATAAATAAGGAAAACAGTGCTAAATAAGAGATGTTTAATTATGTGTGCAAGTCATTTTTCCTTTGATATCTAATGTTTACATACCTATATCACACATATATTGCACAAAACAACATGCTCTATTGACACAAATTGAATGAAAGAATATCAGTGAAAAAAAACTACGATCCGATTGTTTTCACCCCATGTCCACTTTGATCAATAATGGGGAGGAGATGGATGAAGGGAGGATGTTTGAGGCTTTCGACAATGAGACACGGATTGTGCAGATGATAATATTAACGAAAATGCTGCCAGATCCACCATCCAATGGCCGGTCAATGCTTGAAAGCCGGTCATTGATGATCAGGGGAACCAAGAAGGACACGAATGGACCAGATCAACAGGTGCTCTGCTAGACACACCTTGATACAAAAGTAACATGGTAATGACCCACGTTATGGAGGAAACAACACTTTTGGACTCTGGAAGCCTGGAAAAACTGTCTAGTCAGATTAATTCCAGTTACTGCTGCGTGACACTGATAGGTGGACCAGGGTATGAAGAAAAACCAAGCATTCATCACGCTGTGTCTAGACATCACGGGCAGGTGATGATGTTACAAAGATGTGGGAAATGCTTTCATGGCACACAGTGGGGCCTCGAAGAGACGTCTGAACATCACTGTCAGTCAGGCGCGGCTGTTCTTTGGTGCGAGAGAGAATGCAACGCAATATTAGCAATGTGCCAGTAATGTTTGGTACACTTTGCACATTCATTCCTTCAAATCAAAATTATGAACAGTAACTGCAGTAAAGTGTTACCTAGAAACAGAAACAGACCAGGGCGGTAGTCAGATCTGAAGCGTTTCTCAGTCTCAACCTTTGTTTCTCTTTAAGATCCCTCATCAATTTGCTCCTTCTAATTCTTCCATTCTTTCTCACATGATTTCTATCTGCCAGCCTCAAACCTAGACTGTACATTTCCGCTTATTCATTTTGTGCATACAGCCAAACTGAGCATTAATAGAGCACTAGAGACTTTCTTTAGGTGATCAGGCAGATACACTAAAGTGCCTGATCACTGATTTGGTCTAAAATCCTTCGAAAAATCCTAGATATTTCAAAAATCAGAGTTGTGCTGCAGGATATGTAAATTTACAATTGGAATTATTAATGTTTTTGCAGCCATTCTACATGCACATTTCATGCAAGGTTAGTAAACCTGGCAGTCATTTGCACTGGAATCAATATAAATCAGACAGACACTTTCACCCCTTACATTTTCCGCATGAGGCTGGGTAGATGCTGCATTGTTTTGTGTCTGAAATTTGTCATTACCTAAAACACAAAGACCAGCTCTAACAGCTAATGACTCTCCTCAGAATGAAGTTTGTGTTGTGCGTCTCTCGCACTAATACAGCTGAGCCTCAGAATACCACATTCTCCAAATACACTTGTATCTGTCTTTCTAAATGATGCCTTGCGGACGTATTATACAAAAGTACCAGTCTAGTATTTAGAACAAACACAGCTAATTTCCCTTGAACAAGAAAAGGACTGCCTTTTCAATCAGGCCACATAGCCCTCCCCATAAATTTTAATTATCAAACAGGAAATGGACAAAGCTGAAATTACAGCCAGGTCTGGGATACCATCGGTCACAATAGAGAGACATCGGCTGGCACTGGTACATCATTCTTCCTCTTAAAAACAGATTTACTTGAAAATATAAGTCACCTGGAACTGCGAAGAGCCATTAAATGAGCATAACGTACTACTGTATATACCTAACAGAATGTGCATACAACTGTGTGGAAATAGGTATTCGCAGAATTTAGTAGATGATCCACAAGTACAATTTAGGGTAAATAATTTGCACATGGGAAGAGTCATATTGTACCAGTAATAAGAGAAAATGGGAGGAGTGAAAATGATTCAGCATGAGTTATTGATTTAACAATTTATTTATTCATTACTGTCTTATTGTTTACCTTGTCATAGTAAATAAAAAAAAAACTATTTCGTTTCGCTGTTTGCCTGCATATTTTTGGAAAAACAATTAAGTATGAACTGACTGAAAGCTAACACACGGTTTATTGAACCTACTTAAGGCATGCAGGATTACATAGGCACTGTTGTAAACATGAATACATTTCAAAAGGTCATGGGCACAGGCAGTAAGGACAGTCTGTTTCACACTACAAGCCCATTGACAGCCCTCCTGGAATAAACTGGGGGATTACTACACTGCGATAGTTAGCGGTGAGTCACGGACTCATGGAGTGTCTATTGCAGTTATAAACATCATCAGCTATCTCACGGAAGGACATGAGAGAAGTAGCATACTCCCGATGCCATGCCAAGCTCCATAAATAGACACAGAAAGAAAATGCATGAACTGCATCACTCCAAGTGCCATTCTAATCCCTCATACAGCAATGAAGCACAGGCTCATTACAACGGAGATCTCTGCACATTTTCCCAAAATTAATTACTTGGCATTTAGCTGAATCGGCACAATATGTGGTCGGTGTTCATAGAGGTGACTCGCTTGCATTATACAAAAGGTGCAATAAATGCATCAGTGCATTTATTATTTTCATATTAATGTTGGATGGCATGGGCCAGATTGTCTGCGGGATGCTAACGCAGTGAAGACAGCCTCATTATTGAGTCAAGCCGTTTACAAGGTGGCCTGAATGCAGCGTAGTCATGTGAATTTACCTAATTGGCACAAAGTGGGGGGCAGGGTCAAGCTCCCGGTCAATATTTGGAGACGTGAGGTCGTACAGGCGGGCGGTCTGCCAATCACACCCCTCCCTCTCTATCAGAACCGAAGATGAGGCTCCCAGGCGACGCTGACAGCCGTCCGATGTATTAAAACCGCTTGTCTGCAGCAAGCCACAGAATGTTAGAGGTTCTGCGGAGGAGCTGGTTAATTTGCAATAACAAAACTATATATTTTCCCATTTCTGAAGACCTCTCACGTTCATGCATTCTGTGCATTCAGGAAAAACAACGGACACTGTTCAACTTATGAAATCAGCCTCCTAGCCATGAAATGAACAACGAAAACTGGTCTACAGACATCAAAAGGTTGGGAACCTTCAATCTAAACTATCCACTCTTCTACATTTCACATGTAGATATAGTTATCAAACACTGTTGCTTTAAAAATAGCATTTTTATACACAGAAAAGCCTTAAGTGATACAAACTCATATCCAATGTTCCAATTTAATGAAGTACATGGCAGTGTCATAAAATATTAAAAACCCAGGCCTCTCTTCCCCTATTCATTTTTTTAAATATTTTTATTTTTTAAATGAATGGTCAGGCAGTTTTACATCCCATTTATTGCCATCAAAATCAATTTCATAGAAGCTGTGGTAACGTATGCAACAAGTAAGAAAAACCACCTCAATCTGAAAACACAGCCACCTTGTACCATGCAAGGTCACTTGATTAATAGTCTCTATCACCACAGCTTCGTCATGGCGATCCAACAGTGACTGACATACGATAACCGTCTGTGATTGTGCCATAAATCAGCCAACCTGTGGGCCCTTTACAGAGCCAGGGTTCAACCTCAGGCTGCCACTGTGATTCCCAAAGGAGGGACACACTGAGGGGTTTCTGGGTGCTTCCTGTTGAGAGCACACTCCAACATCCAAACAAACCTCCACTGATGACATGTAATAAAACCATTCCATCAACCATGAGGACCTGACCCTCAGATTTTAATTGATTTTTGGGTAAATTTGCTCTCTAGTGTCATCCAGGGCATGTCCAGATTGGACCTGGCCACAGAGAGCAATTGAAATGACCCCGATTTCCTTTCCTGCACACTTCTTCATGAAGGAAACGAGCAACCACGCTTCGGTCCAGTGCAGTTTTTATTTCACAAACCTTACTGATTTACATAGTTCAGAATGAACTATAACACTTTATTCATTGATGTGTGCTATGGGAAAACAAAGTGCGTTATTGTAGGGGAGAGATGTAGAATCACTGTCAAAACAAAGCAAATCTAAGGGGGAAAAAAGCTTTCGTTTACTAGCTCACAACAAAAACATATTTTGATACAATGGGGTCTGATCATTAAGAATCGAAACTTCAAACAGTGTGGATATAGATGAATTACATAGAACAATTTTTATTTATATGTGCTAAGATCTCTTTTGGCTTGCAGCACTGCACTTCTAGTAATTTAACAAGCCTGTCTTTTTATCAAAAGATGATCAGATTTCTGTAAATTGGAAGAGACAAAGGCACTTTGTTTTTGATTATTCCAGTGCGATGTCTTTTTTCCCCCCAATCTCAGTTGCCAGAAAACCATCCCTGGCATCCAGAAACCTGAATACTGCTTCAGAGCAAAGTGACAGGCCCTGACAACCTTCATTGCAATATGTAACATTTCACAGCATTCTGTCAAAATTTACTGCCACATCTGTCCATCTTTTATAATTATTGTCTTATTCTAAACAAGATATTGAATTTGCAGTTTTTGGTATGTGGATAAAACATTTATGAGAAAAAAAAATGCTGGATATTATAAATTATGGCCTCTGTTTAGTTAAAAAAAACAAAAACAAACAATTAAAGGACTAAGATAACTAATCAAATTTGACAGCTTTGGTGATAATTCCATATGAATTAATGCCTTTTTTTAATATATAAACTAGTACAACAGCAGATGACCAAATGTATGGAATCCACCTCTGTTGCAATTCATTTCAGCACCATTATACATATTCATATCTCAAAATTATTGCCTTCCTTTTTAGTGATGGTGTAATTGTTCTGAAATCTGGATCGATCAAAACCAGGATGCAAATGCCAATCTGTTGCCATCGCTGCAAGTGCAGCCTGTTGATCTCATTACGTTACTAACAGCGATGCACCGATAAGGAAATTAATATTTTAGATTATATTTTCGATTATTTCGAAAACTGCTACTGATACCGATTGGATGGGATGTTCTGCTTAAATAAAATGGAAACTAAAATTAGTTTCATTCCAGAAATATGAAAAAGTACTAATTTTTTGGTAAGAAATACCAACCCTGGCATACTGTATAGCAGTCCCAGAGCATTATAACCATATACATCTTATATTTCTAACATTTATAACAGAGAAGGGCTGATCATCAAGTGTGATAAACTCTGTAATTTTCCGAGTAATATCTTTTGATTTTGCAGTGTCTGCACTGAATTTTATTTTGCCCTCAAATGCCTGCATTACCGATGGACTAGCCTTCTTTGGCAGTGCTGCAGCCTTCTTCAGTGGAACCAATTTGTTTTTCAGAAACTCTTCATACTCCTCACCGTCTCGCCTTAACATGAGCAATCGAATGTGCTGTGTTGAAACGTTTATCAGTAGGTCCTTCTCGTAGAATTTTAGCAGATCAATGTTTACAAAATGTGTTTCTAAAGAAGTTCAAATAATTCTATTTAGCAGGCATTTTTCTAACCGTTTAGTACGTGGATGTGAAAAGCAATAAAGATTTTAAAAGGGAATTACTGTACTGGCAGTAAATATCGGCTAATTTTTAACCATTGGCTGATGGCCGATTGTTGCTCTATCAGTCAATACTGATAGTTGGCTGATGCATCAATTGTATCTCGTTACTAATGTTACAAAACTAATTTTTCATTTCACAATCTAACACACGCCAATCACAGAATTACTAAAGTTAGGGTGAGCTATATATTTTGTAAATAATACACCTATTTTATTGTCTTCCAACTGCATGAATCTCAAATCACGATCAAGTGACCCTACTGTACCTGCTATAAAAGCCAGGCTAGTTTCATTATCTCTAGAAGAATAATAACTGTGAGATTGCAGACCAGCCCTGGGCACATTCAGGTCAGTGGTGTGCGAGCATTTTGGTTATCCAGTGGAATACAAGGACAGCAATCATGTCGTAGACAAAACTCAGTATTTGTGTTGTTTCAAAAGATTTCCTTAGCCAGTAGGCAACACTTCAAACATGCAAGTGCGTATCAGAACCATAGATTTGGAGAGTCGTTACACCCCTACATTTCCAGTCTACTTTATTCAGTTCAGCAAGTTTATTTTTCAGGCCTAAGTAGGTCCAAAACATAAGCAGCTACTTGGGGGGGGGGCATATATAAATATCTTCTTATCCAGAACTACTGGGCTAATTGAAATGAAATTACCAATAAACTGATTTTGGAAGCCAGTTAAATAGAAGCTGCAAGACATTAAACTTGCTACATTAACAGATGCAGTGTTTAATCTACAGAACCTCCATCCGTCTGGCAGCTGGTTATTCGGCTCAGGGTTGCTGGGAACTTAGACCATACCATTTATTTTATTTAATGTTACTGGATTCGTGGGTTTTATTTGAAGCACGCCATTCTAACTACATTATGCGATATCAACCCATTCACCCAAACTAGGGCTGATCTTGCCGAGATTCAGTTGCCAGCATCATAAAAACGTAACATCAAAAGAAAGAAGATCACATTCAGGGCTTCTTTTTATATTTCACGGAGTTTTTATGTAAGAAATACAAGCTTTTCCTCTATTCAACACAAAAGCAGCCAGATTTTTTTTTTTTTTTTTTTAAAAAAGATAAAATGTTGGAAAAACAGCCAGTTCCAGCAGACATAGCAGAGTAAAAAGGATACAATTTTCAATCACCCCCCCCCATTTTCCATAACTGTTTATCTGCCACAGCATCACAGCGAGCCCGTCCCAGGAATCAGAGGGAACATGTCGAAGGACACCCTGTCCAGAATGCAGGCTACACACCCACAATCTATTGGCAATTTAATGACACCAGTTCACCTAAACCACATGCCACTGGACTGTAAGAGAAGAAACCCACGCAGAAGCAGGGAGAACATGCAAACTCCACACACCAAAAGCCAGCGGTGTGAGTCAAGCCCACATCCCTGCAGGCATGAGGCTGAAGTAGACCCAGAAAATCGCTCCACCATTCACTAGTTAACAATAGCTAGTTTCTATATATTTTTTGTTAAGCATTCTGTCAAGAATGGCTATGGTCTGTGTTTTACTGGGTCTGATTAACTCCTATAGTTGTGTACAAGTGTAAGCTTATACTTGTATGACACCTTTGTATGATATTATTATACTGAATTTTGTACAAGCATCAGCACACAGAAAAGGCCTAACAGTGCCTTATCACTGATCCCTGTGAAAGTGCGAATACATGATGCCTGTGTTGTGACAGAACAATTGATTTCTGTACACACTGAGAATGACTAGCAAAGTTAGAGAAAAGGCAATTAAGAATGGATACAAACAGCTCAATACACTTAAGCCAAATTTAATAGCAGGGTTTAAAAGTATTAAAACCGAACAGAAGTGAATTTGTGTCAGGAAGGAATTTCTGTACCCAGGCCAACACAAAGTTTGAACTTCTTCAATAAATGAGTGTTCATATTAAATACAGACAGAAAATCCAAGCTCAAAACAATTATAAGCAATGTTCTGAGAGTAGCAGTTTTAGGGTTAACAGAGGCTGGCTGAGTATAAATTCTAATGTCATCAAATTTAGCTTCAAAGAGTTAAGTCATCTTGTTGGAAATATCTAAACTTGAGAATTACTCCACTGCTTACACTCCGCTATTAGACACAAAGAACAGCCTTGTGTCCATCCATCTTCCAACCGTTTATCCTGGACAGGGTGGAAGGAGGAGCCTGTAGACTATTTCAAAGGCGCACATACCAAAGTGACAGCTGTTTGTGTGCAGGCACCATGATCCTAGTCCTGTTAGAGAAAGTGGGTGAGGTGCCTGAAAGGGTACAGAGTCTATGGTCCTACTGGGAGACTTCAATGCTTATGTAAGAAACGATTTAGAATAACCTCCCAGATCAAAACCTGATTAGGGAATTACTGGACTTCAGTGCAACACATGGATTGTTAAACACCATGTTCGAACACAAGGATGTCTATTAGCATACATGATACCAGAGCACCCAAGGTCAATGGTTGACGTCATAATTCTTTCACTTGACTTCAACAGGGGCTAAGAATTATCAATTTATCATCATTTAGGAGCAAGCTGGATTCTGTGCCTGAGAAGGCGGGCAAGGTTGGTCAGGATGACCCAAGCAAGCAGTCAGGATTGAATGTCTGGCTGCAGGACCTCAAGCTGAAGAAGACCTTTAAGGCCATTTTCACATGGAGGTCTGGAGGTCACCCGACTCTCCGTGACAGGGTGCAGAGATCCAGAGGGACCTTGAAATACTGTAGAGCCACTGTCTCTTCGGATAGAGCGTCCTCAGCTTGGGAAATCAGTGCATCTGATTATTATGCCCCCTGGATGGTGTACAAGAGAGCATGCCGGAGGGATGATATCTCCCAGGTGGCTTGGAAACACGTGGGGATCCCAGAATGAGGTAGAGTTCGTGGCTAGGAAAAAAATTTTGAAATAAATTCATATTTTATTAGGTAGCATTAAGATGATGCTGATCCCAGGCACCTATACAGACAACACCCCTATAGAACTTTCTGTCTTCTGTCTAAGTTCTTCACCCTATGTCCTGTCAGCTTTTCTAAGAATTATGTCTTCTCCAGAGCACTGGGTATTTCAAAGAGAGTGCACAGGATTTTTCAGAGCCTTCAAGACTTCAACACAGTCATTTGCACTTCAAGTCAAAGTTCTGGCTTGATTCCACCGTTTTGTTTACCGTGCTGTCCGTGGAATTACAGTAAGTATTTGCCAAAGCATTATTTTAACGTTAAAATGTTCAAGAAAGTTTGCAACGGTGGTACAGTAACGGGTAATAAAGGGAACGATATTTTACATCTTTACAAGTTACTTCCCTGTGCTTGTGAATTTTTGGCTGTTTCGTTGAAATATACCAAAATATTAATAGATATCACTTTTAACGTTGCCTTAAGCAGTGACTACAACATAATCCCCCGTTAATCACATAGCCCTAACCAAAGAGATTTCTTTACTACCGGTATGAATAAATGAAAACGTGCATAAAATAGACAACTGACTTTCTGGTAGAAATCTTGTCAGAGTAGCACTGCACAGAGGCGGATCCTGGCAAGGGCAACATGGCCAATCACCCAGAGTGGCATCATCTTACCGTCGGCAGGTTGACAACTTTTACCAACAGCCGGGGGCACTGATGGCGAAGCTGGCCTAAGGCGCCAAAAGGGCTTCAACATCTACCGATTCTGCACTGCAGAAGCATTTTTGCTGAAGGCAAACTGCCAGCTCTCTGATGTCATGCCACCCACTGGCACTTTAAGGATTTCAGAAAACACCTAGAAAGGCTGCCCTTCTGCCTCTTTGAATGGTCAAGGGCATGTGAGAGATACTCTGATTGCCCTGGTAGTTTTTCTCTCCCATCAAGTCGTAATGCTCATCGCAACTCAGAGGGCCTTTCAATTGATTCCGCAGCATGATTTAATTAAGACCTTCCAATAAATCTTTGCGAATTAACATTTTCATCCACTGACTTAGTGCTGGTTAGCTCACCCCCCTCCCCCCTCCTCTGTCCATCTGTCCCTGTGAAGGGTCTCGCCCCATTCAATCAGGCCAACAATATGTGGAGGGGTAATCAACCAGAGAGCCACCCCCCACATAAAAATAAGCCTGAACATTTTACATGAGGGGGTTCAGTTTCAATGAATGGAAAAGCATGGCAGCCTGTAGCAGGGATAAAAGGAAAAGGTCGTAGTAGCATAGGGCAGAAAAATTAACATAAAATGTGGGTGTGTGTTAAGAATATTGGGGGGTGGAGGCGTAAAATTACAAGAATGCCTGAGAGAGGAAGCACATAATACAATATGCGGTATAACTGATAATCCAATTATTATAATAGGAGACAAAATGCTGAAGCCACTTTTTAATTTTTAGTGCTGACATAATATAAGGATGCCTGAAATGATTATATAAGAATGCCTAGAATACCTCAAAATGCAGATACTCTGTACTAAAGGCAGCAGCAAACCAGATACAGTGCAATTCATCAAAAAGATACATTCAACACAGACTTAATATGGATTTTTTTTTGTCCTGATGTTTGACGTCAGTCGCTGAATTAAATGTTATAACCAATATCACAACCACACACAACCACACTGTTATGGCAAACATGTGTCGACAACCAAAAATACTCCTACCACCTTTTTTCCTGAGGGATCTACGGTTGTTTTCATGTTGCTGCCTAAAATCTTTATTAAATTTTCAAGATCCACGAAACATCACAGGAAAATGTTGAAAGCAGGAATATCAATTGCCAGCCTGATTATGTGCTCTGTTTTTTTTCCCCTCGTTTCCACTATTCTTTTTCATGTCATACGGAACTGAGAAAAACACAAACCAGTTTTTAATGGATCCAGCACAAGAAACGCGTGACAATCTTATTTTTAAAAGTGGGAAAACAGAAGTTTTCATTATTAGTACAGAAAAACAACCCCCCTCCCAAAAAAAAAAAAACAATCACATAAGGAGACTCTGGACTCCCAAGCAGCATAATTATTGTAAAACTATGCGTATCTTTTGGGCCTGAATACACCAGTGCAGTTGAATATGAACAAGTATATATTTTTGGAATGTACTGATGAATTGGATGTAACGCTAAGCACTGCTGCATTAAACATGATACTATTACTGTAGTACCGCATTTAATATTATGCTGAAGCAATCTAATTCAACAAGAACTTTTGTCATTTAAATTCAGAGCACGTCTCTGTGGTTGGAAGTACCATAAATTAACTATTGACTGTTGTTTCTAACAGCCCACTTCACCAAAACTCAGTACTTGTTGGGTCAATAAAGTTGCTTTATGGTACTCAACTGCCCTACCAATTAAAAATAAATAAATAAATAAATAAATAGATAAATAAATAAATAAATCAAGCAATTCTTCCTTCAGTGGGGGGGAAGCAGTTTCTTCACCACTAGGGGGCCCCTGGGCAGATTTAGCAAATGACACACAAAGGATTCAGGTCTCCGCATGACCCTGACCAGACGCAGTACGACAGTACCACAGATCGATGAGCACTGACACAAGACAAAAGATCCATATGGAAATATGGGGAAGGGATTGATATTACAGGAGGGAACAGCTAGTTAAGGTGACCTACAAATTTATTTAACAGGGAAATACCCGTTTCTATTGTCTGAACAACACATATTCATTACTATAGCTTGGTGGGAACTGGTAAGGTGGAGTATATCTCTAATTCATATATGGATATATAAATAGCCAAGAGTACGGTAATAACTGATAGCTAATTAATGTGTATAGCTGCTGAGGTGAACAGACGCTGTTCAGTTATTCTTTTTCAATCAATGCCAATAACTAAACACTGCATTATTGACTAGCATCAGAAAACGTCAGGAAATACATCACTTGATTAACAATACCTTCTTAACAGTATTTATTGCCCTGTAGTGTGAGGAACGCCGTTTGATTTATATTCTGAGTAACTGCAGGCATGCTATGCTCACCGTACAGTTTTATTATCACAAGAAATATTCATGTCAAAACCCATGACAACACAGAATCTATTTAAATATCTAAGGAAAAGGACTACAGACAGGAAAAATAAACTGAACAGTAAACCCTTTCATAAATGCAGTATTTTCAGGCTTGAGGAGGTGGAGGGGAATGAGGTACGGTCTGTGAACTTATTACTCTGTAGCAACTGCCCCATATTTTATAGGGGGAAATAGTGAGAGAGGATCAAGAAACTCTTTGAGGAATTTTGCAGTGCGGATGCTCATTCCAGGGCTTCCCTGAAGACCCAGGTTGGTGTTAAAGGCTCTCCATGGACGTGAAAGGACACTTTGTGATTCTATCACACAGTCTGGATCAATGCCAGTAGCTGTACTAACGTTCACTTCAGACATGCGACACTAGGCTATACGCGCCTAATACTGTCATCACGCTCTGAGCAGCTAAACAGCTACAATTCCTATGAACGAGACAAATTTCAATTAATTTTACTGACCAAAAGTAGGCGTTTTGCAGTATGTTCTTAAGAGATAAAGGCACCAAGAGTGAGATTTCTGTCTGTTCATCATGCTTCTAGAGTCATAATTCTACATGACATTTGCCCCTGGCGAGGTTTTATGGTCAAGAAACCGAAACCAACAAAACGGACGGCAGAAACGTTCAGGTCGGGTGGTTCCCAAAGGGGTTTGAAGAAGTATACCAAAACTATACTATACTGGATACTAGGAAGGAACATTTGCTCACCATATTCACCAGCTGCTAAATTACACAGTATAGCTTCATCACATCATTGCGTTTCTGTACAGTCTGTCCTTGATATTGGTGTCTGCTACATACAAGAGTGTTTTACAGTAAATCAGTTTGCTCCATTCAAATTAACGGCAGGGGCAATAATAGTCAGACACACAATAACTATAATTAGATACAATGGGGACAAACTGACTACAAAAAAAAATGCAGCGGAAATGTTTTTACTGAGAGGGAAATATAACACTGTTGGTCTTTCTTAGTGTGAAAAACAAAACTAAGGGCTCGAACGTGCACAAATTAAGCAACGTTGGATCTAATAATAATAATAATAATAAAGTAGTTACATAAAACTCGGCATAACTCTTCATAATCCGTTTAAAAACAGAACTTTCCTTCATTGCACTTCATGCCTAAACTAACATGGGTAATTAGGCAAAGAGAGAAGGCATTACAGACAAGCCAAAGGGAAAGACATTCCGTCATTTCTGCACAAGTGACTACAGACCCAAAGCAGCCGAAGCGCGGGTTCAGAGCAGTAGTAAAGTTATTTTCAGTCCAGTGAAGATCAGCACACATGCCACATATAATACCAAGCGTGGAAATGTTTCCACACTAATTATCATCGGGTCGCCTTTTTTGTACCCTGTAAAACATGCTTGCAATTTTGCCCAAGATAACACCGTTTAGTACCGTTCACTCGTGCCTCACCCACCTGTGTCAATATAATACTAACTGGCGGCGCAACTGAAGTGCACATTGAATGGCCGGTTCTTTTTGTGCAATTGCGAGTTGTGAAATGTTTCAATTTCTTTTACAAAAGCACAGGCAGTTATTATAAGAAAAGGTACAGTATAAGGTATACCAGACTGAAAGCCTTAAACGCCTTAGACAAGCAAGCAGTCTTTTAAGAAACAGTGTAAAAGAGAATTATAGAAAAGCGAAACGCACCTTGAATATGCTGATTGACCACGTTTTCCAGTCGGTCAAGCCTCTCAATAATCCTCAAAGTTTCGCCTTTGTTGTCCTCTTCCAACTTTTTCTCCGGAGCAGCTTCTGGGAATTTTATGTAGACATTGGCGATGTAATTAGTGACCCATCCTACGTACAGCAAGCAGACAATGTTGGTCATGCCGCTTAGGATCACGCATGTAGACACCAAAGTTTTGGTTCTCCTGGTGCAAGCCATTCCGACATGCCTCCATACACCAGAAGACAAGTGCGACACCTCTTTTATATAAATAAATATGTAAAGCCCGGTGCTACGCTATCATTACTTTACAGCCCGATTAATTGCATAGTGCAATCCGCCCCGGACAACTGCTCTGGTCAGTATTCGCTACTGCTTACTGCTGATCTTCGCACTGACATATTCCGTGTATGTCAGCCACAGATAAAACTGAAAATTGCTAAACGTGAAGCACAACTCAATCCCCGAATAGCCAGCGTAACTTTACGGCTCTCAGCCCGGCCGCCTCCGCTTCCCATTGCAAAGCAGCACAAGCCCGGAGGAAGGAGCTGGCGAGAGCTACGCAATTTACCGTAATTTACCGTGGGCCACCCGTCCAGGAGCTGCCAGCCAATGAAACGCGCTTATGAATATCCATATTTCATATTCAATTACTCCGCGATCCAATAACAATACCTTAGGCGTATTCCACAAAAAAACACCTTAGTTCGGTTCTTCCTAAGAAAATATTTCATGATGTCCCGAGGGCGAAGTGATTTATCGGCATTTGTCGGAATGTTCAAGCGGGTGTTTGCAGAAAGGTGTTTATATAGTAATAGTGGGCAAGAGTGTGTTTTTGTGGCGAGAGGTTTTATTACTAAAACACGGTGGTTTATTCAAATCGGCTAATCGTTTATTGTTAGACGAAAAGCATGAGGCAGCGCCGAAGGGAACGGATACGCTGCGGCATGTTATTCCTAGTAGAAAAGTGAAATTAGTTTAAGGCAGAGAGAGGCCCATTGTTAATTAGTGTAAAATAAATATAATTGTAATCATTTAAACGCGGTAAAAGATGCGAATATTTATAAATATAAATTAAAAAGTGCCTTTTTTCCTGGACTCCGTTGTCTTATTTAGACTTTTATTTACTATTTTTTTAATTGGTTTTACCTTAATTTTTCGTACAACTCTTGGTTGAGTACGCACTTTGGGCAACCTATTTGGGGAAAGGCGCTATATAAATGTTTAATAGGGAGGGAATTGAAATGATATACTCAAAGTTTACAAAATTTTACATTGTAAGGGAAGGTTGTTTTTTCACATTTAATAAGACCATCTGGTTATTGCACATTAGAACCTCTAGTTTTACATCCTCGTGACTTTGATCCGAAGGGGGCATGAAAGTACGCTATAAAATATTAAAAGAGTAATTAGATTACAGCAACTAATGACAAGGAAACAATCGTTTCTGACACGTTTTGAAACAGCCCAGCGTTTGCATGATCATTGTTTCTAAACAAAGTCACTTACATAAACCTGAAGAAAAGCCCCCCCCCCATTGGCCGAATGGTGAAATTTAAGCGTATAACTATTATGTAGGACTACGAATTTCCACAAAAACTAGCAAATCAAGCTTTCCTAACTGCCACATCACATAAAACTGGATGGATGAATAAAACGAAAGATGCTTTATGTGTAATATATAATGTAAGAATCTAGAAATTTTCCTTTCAATTAAGTTCTTTAAGATTTAAGTTGGATAAGCGGTTTGGAAAATGGATGGATGTTGAGGCACTTAGTTATTGTAGTAATATGTAGTTATGGACAGTTACTGCGTATTTGAAGTATTATTTAACTGTAAAACAATTCCATGCATGTTACCTTTCAGTACACCTTTCTGGTGAAACATGGGTCCATGGTGTGGCCCAGCAGATTAGGATGGTGGTGATCGGAAGGTTGCTGGTTCAAATCCCAGCATCTATTGAGTCATTTTACTACTTGCCCCCCAAGCAGGGCCCTTAATCCCAAAATTCTCCAGGGACTGTCTGGGCCTGCGTTCTTAAAAATGTACGTTGCTTTGGATAAAAGCATTCCTTGGAAAAGGTCCCACATTTCTAAATGTTAGTAAAGGGGCTCAACCATGATCTCACGATTATATTGAAACTTTTTTTATTGGAACAGGTTGCATGTGCTGCATAGCAGAGGGGATAGTGCCTGGATTTAGACTGTAGCATAGGATCCTGGTCCTGCCAGAGGGAATTTCGAGCCAACTATCCCTGCTGATGCAGCTCACTGATCCCCTCACTTCTCACAGACCTTGACCAGGAGGTGTTTGTCATCTGGAGAAGAGAGAACAAAATCAATACTCAATAAAGTTTCACTCACCGGGACACAGGTCATATCTGAACTGTTTGTTTTTCATCAGGGAATACAGATGGTGATGAAGGTCCGTTCTGCTAACTTTCATTTTTTTAGCGTTTTTATAATATCGTGTGAATAATTGATGCAGACAGTGGACGGGCAGCTCTGCCTGCCTCTCAGCTGTTTCGGATCCCATTCTGATTATATTCATCAGTTTGTACAATTGCTCTCGCAGAAACAGAGGTGAAACTTGTTATTGCACGAGGAGTGAAATTAACATTTGCTTCTCAGATGCAGTCCTGGTGCAAGCTGGAGAAATATAGCGCGTTTCTACTACTCCAGATCTCGGGGGATAAGATAGCATTGCGACAGTTTTTTTTTTTTCTTACAGCATGTAGTTAACAGCACTGGGACTGTTACCATGGGCTACTATCATGGATGCCCTGTAGGTGCCCAGTGGGAGACGGATGGCTGTCGGTCTGGAGGTGCCCTTGATCCATCTCCTCTCACTCTGCGACGACTGATCAATGACGCCCCACTGTAAAATATTCATGGGTCTTTAATATTGCAGGTGGGAAAATTTGAACCACAGGGCAATGGGCCCATAATAGGGAGTAAAGTACTTCATCAGATCACCGAAGGAGAGTATAAAAGGCTGTTACTAATTATAAATGGTAGCATCTCATTGATTAGTGGATCTACACAGCAAATGTGAAATTATTATTATACAGAGACTGATCATTGTCTGATCATATCACAAAAAATAATTTTAGTGGACTGAAAAATATTCATATCAGTGCATGTTTATGCTATTCTGGGTCCTCCATCTGTTACTGTAAGTAAACAGTCTATATCTGCTCCAGAGGGAAAAAAACTGAGAAAATTCAAGATTTGGTCTTTTGCTTGCATACTCTTGCCATTTACTAGGCGATTGTCACTAGAAGAATCTGTCTGAAGTGTCCAGAAACCCTGGGAAGAGTGATATAAGGAAAAGTTTATTATAGACAAACATGTCACATGTATTGTTAACAATTACAAACACCAGTTTCCCTTGAGCTGCATGTGTGGCCAAGGCAATTTCAGAACACAAACTTCTGGAGCATCAGTACAACCGTCTAAACCGGTGTTTCCCAACCCCCAGACAATCCACGTTTTGCTCCTTCCCTGCTCAGGGAGGAAAAATGTGGATTGTCTGTTAGGGAGCTGGGAGGGAGCAAAAATGTGGCCCATCTGGGGGTCTCTGAGGACCGGGATGAGAAACACTGTGCTAAACCACCGTGATAAAATCTTTGAAAGGAGAGCATCGCAGCTGAAGACGTTTGGGTAACACTTCTCTTTACGGGGCACAAATACTTAATAACTCAGTTACATGATTCATTAATGGTGAACAAACCTGAGATCAGTATTTCACGTGTTTTTCATTACTTGTACCTTCAGTAGTTCCTTAGCAGTTCCTTCAGTAGATCACAAAGTAGTTCACAGTATTAAGAGATACAGTAATGGCTTGGGATGAGAGATGCATCATGATCCATTAATGATGAATTAACATGAGGTTGGTATGTAACTAAGGTTTAATTTGTGCTTAATTAATACATAAGTAATAGCATAGTACTGTATTATTTGTACCCCATGAAGTAGATTGTTTTGTTCATTTTGCTCATATTTTGTGGTTATTGAGAGCTACATATCACTTTGGAACTGGAATTTTCCAACATGCATGAATAGATAGAAAGAATGATTTCATTTCTTATTCGTTTGCCAAATGACCATTTTCGAGTTCACATAAAAAAACTATAGTACTGAGGGGTAAAAATACTGAGGAGTTTTTCATGCCTAACATTGTATAAGAGGCTGAATCTTTATATCAGGGGAGTATCACTATCAACTATTATAATAATACACAAGAGTTGCTTGAAAAAGGAGATTTTAATCTTTATTTTTGCGCATGTTTTTCGTGCTACTATTACAATATACAATTGTAGTATTTTTACATGAAGCACTTTTAGTATATAAAAATTGTTCCACTGAGAGATAACTGTGAAATTATGAAGTGACACTACACTGAAAGAATCTAAATTAATATTCTGTCAGGAATAGCTAAATGTCCTCTATATTGTCTGAATCTTAGATTCAGAACAAAATATTTTCACACACACAGTAGCAGTGACTGCTGTCCTCAGCTTGTTGGCTGTTTATGTTTAGTACCCCCAAAAACAAGTTTCTTCCTTCCTACGCCAAAGCACAATTTATCATGCAGACACTCCCTGGGCAAACAGAACATAGCATGGCACTGGTATACTGTGGCAGTGCCTTTCGACACTGCAGGAAATGCTTACTCGTAAGGTTGCGTGCTTACTCAAAAGAGGAATCAATGGGTAGAGAGAATGCCAGATACAGCCATACTAATGACGATGAAAAAAGGGTATTTTGGACTAGGCAACCTTGGTTTAGTGAGCAGCTGGTTGACTTTAAAATTGACCACTTAGATTATTCATTCTCTACTGCTTATACAATGCAGGGTGGCAGTAAACCTGGTGCTTATTCCAGGAAACAAGGCATTCTGACATTGAACACATGCACTTGAAGACTAAAGGGGAATTCCAAACAGCTAGCTCACCTAAACCATCAATATGATCAGAGGAAGCCAGAGTACCCAGAGAAAACACACAGAAACATCGGGATCGCACAGACCTTACCTTACACACAGAAACATCGGGATCGCACAGACCTTACCTTACACACATAAATATTGGGATCGCACAGACCTTACCTTACACACATAAACATC
>JAODJX010000007.1:15023959-15045995 GCA_026776945.1 Isichthys henryi | reverse complement strand
TATTGGGATCGCACAGACCTTACCTTACACACATAAACATCGGGATCGCACAGACCTTACCTTACATACATAAACATTGGGATCGCACAGACCTTACCTTACATACAGAAACATTGGGATCGCACAGACCTTACCTTACATACAGAAACATTGGGATCGCACAGACCTTACCTTACACACAGAAACACGCACACAGCCAGGGCAGGAAGCGGATGCAGAAATTTGGAGCTGAGAAGCTAAATTGCTGGCCAAAATAAACAACGTGCCAGCTACTCCTTACCATGTGTTTCAGGTGCTCAACATTCTGCTGTTTAAACTGAAAATATAGAGGATAAAACAGACACTTAAAAGGTGAATTTACACCATCCAATTACGTCAGACTTGGATAATATAATTTGGGTTTACTGAAAGTGAAAACATTTGTTTGTGAAGTCACTGTAAAAACACCTCAAAGAGGTGTATTGTTTAATTATGTGCATCAAGGGTGTTCTGCGCAAGCGGATTCATGCAAATTGCCTACGCCATGCACAGCAATGTACATATTGAATATGACAGTTCAATATGTGAAATTCCCAAAGAGGTAAGAGGTGCCAGTCATTAAAAGGATGTGTGTCTGCATTAAAGTTATCACAGTTCCTGTTAGAAAGCTGCATGCATCCCAAAAGGAGGTGATATAATGTAGTTACAAAGCATCTTTCCAAACATAAATTCAAAGCTCAAGACTGTGGCAGAAATTATGTGATTGTTTAGTACTACAGATCCGTGGTGAAGTATGTAATTAATATTGAATTGTGAAATTTTATCACAAGTTATTGCAGTTGTTGACTTGTTATGCTATTACTCAGGAGTGCTGCTAGAGATTTTGGGCCCCTTCAAAACATATTATATTAGGCCCCTAACCCAGACCAATCCAATTAAGGTGCTTTTCCACTGGTGTACCGGAACCAAGCCATACCTGACCCATATCCAATAGAGATGGTAGTTAGAGTGTGGTTCTAGCTCACTTCGGTTTTCCACTGCAGAAGGGTCGGCTCAGTAAAGGCCTTGCTGGTTTTGGAGAGTGACAGTGATGTAAAACGGATGAGACGCTTATTTCACTGTGTACACAGTGTGCATCATGGTTTACTATGTGGGAAATTCTGCTAGCACTTCCATGAGAATCACCACCTTATGTTAGCATCAGACGGTAGCAGAATTAGCATTTGTGTGCGTATATTCGCATTACGAAACCATTCTGCTGTTCCGTAGTACTTTTCAAGTTCATCAATACATCGCGATATGAGATGATACTAATAATGAATAATATATAGGATGTGCCCTTTTTGCTTTCAGATAATCTATGCATTTTAAAGCAAAACGCCGATATATCTGTGTATTTCAACCAATCAGATGGTGGTGATAGAATCAGCTTGTTTCGGTCAGGCTTTCGACCTGGGCCATGATAGCTGGTACTGCGCGGGTACGGCTCACATAATTTACAATGGAAATCCATCAGTTCATAGTATGACAAAACTCAGTTCTTGGTGGCAGTGAAAAAATGGCATTACGTTCCAGTCGTTTTCAGGGCCCCTGTCACTCAGGATAGTGAAGATCAAAGAGGTTAATCTTTCAAGTTAAGATTAATTGAACTTTAGAAGTTTGAGTGTATTTGTAGCCAGTGTCATGTGATTTGGGACGGACTAGCTATGGAAACATGTATTACATGTGCTGCTTCACACTCTGTGACCACCGTCATAACATTTAGTGTTAAAACTCACCAAAGGCAGGTAGTACTGACTTGTAGAGCTTAGTTTTTTGTTGAGGGAATCACCACTGGCAGTTTTATGTTACTTCTTTTGTTTCCTTTTGTAAACGGATATGGCCTCTTCTGCAGTCACAGATATGGTACCTTTAGTCAAAGTCCAGCCTAATGACTTTCTTGGAGAAAGGCTACAGCTCAGAGCCTGGGGAGGGTTTGTCAGATCACTTTAATGAAACATTCAAATCTCAAAATGTTGAGTGCAATATTTGCATGTTCCACACTCATAAATCTACTGGCTGAAATTCATTACTTTTATTATGACTGAAATGTCCATCGAATTATTAAATGACACATTGATGCTAAGAACGAAGACAGAAACTTTATATCCAAATTGATTCTCTAGATTTCCTCTAATACAGCATATTGCTTCGGTCAGGATCAGTGGTACCTTAATCTTGTTTAGATGAAAATTTCTTGTCCAGAAAGTAAAATTCCAGACCAGGAATTTGTTTTTGTAAAGAGTCACAGTCACAGAGTACTCAGCTGCTAGAAACAAAATCTTGACCTGGATTTTTACTTTCCAGGAGCTCTGGTCCTCATTACCTCCAAAGTGCTTTATAAGGTTGCCCTGTTGCCTCAGACTTCCAGAGTCGGGGGTTACAATCGCTGCTCTGTGTGTGAAGTCCGCACGTTCTCCCCGTGTCGTCTGGGTTTCTAGCTAAATTTCAAGAATACGTATTTAGGATATTGGGCATTTCTGAATTGCTCCTGCTGTGTGAGCTTGTGAGGTCTGTGATTGACTAGAATCCCAGCCTTTTGCTCCATGGCTGCTGGGACACACCCCAGGCCATGTCCTATGATCCTGTCTAGGGTAACTTTTTGAAAGATGGATGTATAGAACAATCTTTATACCCTGGAAAAATGATTAGGGAATCCCACAGTTTCAGATAAATGGCTACGCTGTCGACACTTACGTGTTAGTCATGCTTTCATTTTTTTTCTTTGATCTCGCTTTTAATTTTACCTCCAATCCGAGATGTATTTTCTACATTTTCGAAATAGTCGAGACGCAGAAAACTTAATAAGAAAAATGGTTCCGCAAACGGCTGTGACCAGAAGGGGAAAATATGATCACATTTTACCAGCTTCGCATTTCTCTGCTGACTTCCCATTAAAGACAGACCCCCTTTTCTTCTTACTTAAAGGCATTTAAAATGATTGCTTCTACTAATCTAACTGGACTGATTAATGTGGACAAGCTGGGATACACCTTCTGATCTATGATGCAGATCTTGTAAAATTTAAGAGAACTGCTGGTGGTAAATCTCCTTAGCAACAGCATTTAAATATAGACAGTGGGTCTGGTATTTTACTCTGCCCTGGCTGATTTCATTTTAGCTTAATCAGGTTAAAACAGCTAATTTTATTGCGTGCAATGCAACCTCCCCTGTCTTTATTTCAACATTTCTCTCATGTTGAAACACAGTGTCCTTAGGCTATAATGGCATCACCTGCATAAGAGCTGCAAATTCCCAACAGTGAGTATGATCCACATCATCGATGTGCAGCCGCCTCAGGCCGAATATCCCTGGATGACCCAATAGGAAGCCTCTCATATTGCCGTAAAGTTTTGCTGGTTTCCTAGTTACCAGGCCCAGAAGGGCTATATCTCCATGGGGGAGGGGTTGTTTCTTATACTTTCTTGTTGCCCCTTTTTCTTGATGTTGGTTTCAAAGGGAGCCACCTCTTGATTTCTGCCTTTCTATATCAAAATAGCCTTTTGAAGACTGAGGAGATCTTAATCATTGTTTCAAGTTTATTTTAATAGTAATTTTGGCACAAGGGGTACGGCATGCGAGGCAAATTGCCCAGGAATTCAGTTCACTTATAATCAGTTAATTGGTTCATTGTGTTGTACTTCAAATCTGAAAAAGTACAAGCACTGCTCTCGGTCCGTTCATGCCAACTGAACAATGCACTTGTTCAACACGTACCATTCATTTATATACTAATTGTCAATGATCTGAACCTGTCCTGTACTTTAATGTCACCCCAAAAGTCCGAAGTGCACCCAGCCCACTTTTCTGTTGCATCCCATTCTGGCGTGATTCACAAAGTTCCAGAACTCAGGCTTCCATAAATATGAAACCATTCATGCATTCAGGAAGAATGACATTCAGTTTATTCATTGGCCGTTGGGCGCTGGCAAGCAAACGCTCGTGGGTCCTGTCTGGGCTTTTCTCAGAGCCTGGTGAGCACTCATCTGTGCTGACCCCGTTTCTGTGGCCTGAGCTGAGTGGCAGCTAAATCTACTTAAAATGGATTGTGGTACCGATGAAACTAGGATAAGGTGGCAGGGCAATTGACCCTCAACATGAAAGAAGTCAGGAAAATGATTCACAATTTGGTTGTTTCGAGCTACATAACTGCACAGCTAAATTCTGAAAATTGACAGCAGTTCCAATGTAATAATTATATTTTTATTTTTTTAAATAAATGAATTAAAAAATAAGAATAACTCACCAATGAAATGAACTGAATAGGCGCAAAGCATAAAGCCAGAATTTTAAGAACCAACCCAGGAGAAGGAGACCACTTGGCACGGTGTAGTTCAACAAATCACCAATATCGATCAAGACACACGGGCGGAAGATATAAAGCGATGCATTTTATCCTGTTTTGCTACAATGCAAAATTAAATTAAATAGTTCAAAATACCTGCAGGTGGCTCCGTGAGTCACATTACATAATTGCATGCAGAGATTTGCAATCGCAGAAGGGGTCACCACAGCTCTCCGACTTCTGAGAAAAGTACTTAACCTGAAATATTCCAAGTTAAAAAATTCTTCCTTGATTTTTATAACTGCATTAACTGTGCAATAAAAATGATGCTATTTGCTTAAATTCTTATTTTTAAAAAAGTCTATCAAATATAGCATATTGTCAAGTACATGTAATATGCCCTAATCACCAGGCCTGAAATGTCTGGCATGCGCATCGCACTGTTGACAGATAGACAGAATTCTGCTGCACATATGTCTAAATCCTAGGGTCATTCTGAAAGTCAGCTTCACTCTCCAAGAAACACCTGTTAAATTGGCTAGAATATTTTCCAGGTCATAGTCTGCCGTAGGAAGTTTTGCAAACTCCCTTGAAATAGCTCCCTTCGCGACAGAATTTTGCAGTCCATTTACTCGCTTCTCCTCAAAATGAATGGTGTCAGAGCCCCGAGGAAAAAATAATTAGGCAGTTAATGGATAAATGGTCACCCAGAGCTGGAGCTGAAAGTCCTTTAAAGCAAATGGGTCACTGTGCCACTTTCAGTCGCTATCCAGAAGACTTTGTGTCAAAATAATGCACCACGCTGATAGAACAGTCAATAGAGGGCTTTAATACTCATCATTCAAAAGGCAATATAATTATATAGGCTGCCTTTAGTCCAGTTCATGAAAGCTGCGTAGATGCTCCTGGTATAGTTCGCTTGGCCTCAGAGGGCAAGGAAGAAGCCAATAAACCATAAATAAAAATCAGGGGCATTTTTACTTTGATGAGAGTGAAACCATACTGTCTCTCCGCAAGCCACTAGTGGCCACTGTATGGTTTCATGGGCGTGGGAATAATGTACAACATGTGTCATGCTGTCACTGTTCCAGTCACCAGGTCTCAACCCGGAACATTTTAGAAAAGTGGAAAAGTGGAACATCAACAAAACATTAAAAGAAAAGATGCAATTTTTGTTTCATAAATCAGTCAATTCTGTTGATGTTCTTAAAAATAACAGACTCATGCTTCATATGGGATCAGCAAAATTGGAAACTCAAGATGAGCCATGCAGAATGTTCTTTCTCAGAGACCTTTGTCTAACTTATCTTGTATAGTTATAACCCGCCGTGTATCGGTGAGGTATGAAGATGGATAAACCGACTTCACAGAAGACATGCAGATCTTTGATTGTGGTAACATGTTTCTTTTGAATGTCCTCTATGGATTTTATTATTATTCCATAAGATAATTTTGAAGGTAGACTTACCATGGTCTTAAGAGAAATGTGTATATTTCTGTAAATAATATGTAAAACATTTACAAAAAAATGTGTAAAACCCAGCCCAACTTTTTTCTTAATAGTTTTATTACGGTCTTATCAGCACGAAGAATACTTCCACAGACTTCCTGAGGTCCTCCTGAGATCTTGTTAAATCATGGTAGAGTGCAGCACACCAGCATGGGTAAGATTGAAAAGTGAAGATCATACTGAAATGAATTTTCCAGTAACCAGTAAGGAGTATATTATGCAGAGAAGTTTCTATAATATGCTCCATAAAACGTCCTGTAAAGACCAGTGTGATGCACAGACGTTACAGTATAATTCATTCAGGAGTGTTCAGTGAAAATCTGGAACGCTGAGTAACATCAGTAATCCAGTTCAATCCAGCTTTATTTCTAAAGCACTTTCAACAAACTTATGGACCAAAGTGCTGCACTAAAATGAGCATGAAAGGGAATACATACATTTTACACCCAGAAAAGAAATAACAACAGTCATCCTTCACAAAACATAGTAAAATAACACGTAGATGTGCCATTTGATCAAACTGTGGCATTTGACGCAGGCCAATATCATAGGCAATATAAATATTGGTAAAGTATGATAAATGTCAGCTTAAAACTAAGGTTACATGGTAACTTTGTCAGCTGCAAGCATCTATTGTAGCACAAGCAGAAAATCCATTCAGGCAAACATCTCTGAAGGTCTCCAATATCACACGTTAAAAGGATTTCGTATTTATTCAATCTCTTAAAAGTCACTCGATAAATTTCCCAGTTCTGTATACACCAAATGATATTAACCTCTTTGCTTACATCAACAGACCTTATGATTTGCTTTTTTGTTTTTGTATTCATACATACAGTAGTTATCATTTTATGTTCAATTACATACATCAGATGTTATAAGTTGTGTCCAGCGATTGACTGACATCCCATCCAGGATGTTATCTGCCTGGGACACTGTGCAAGTTTCAGACTGACCACGATACTGGATAAACAGTCATAGAAGACGGATGAGTGGATGTTATAATATATGCAAAAGCTGTAGATTATATTTAAGCAAGCACTGTCTTGTATAACACACATAGGTTGCGAGTAGGGGCCTTGTTATTTAGGTCATTAGAGTCTCAGGTCATCAGCAGTAGAAGTGACGAATACAACTATTGAGACGATGTGGGCAGACAGGCATATGTTGCAAGCCGGAGATCGGCATTCAGCACCTCGCTGCCTGGACAGCACCTGTGATATCCCTGAGCACGGCTGCGGAGGAACACAGCGGAGAAACAGGACGAGTCGGTCTCCGCTAATGACCGGCGCAAGGAGAGATCACCTCCCTCGGCGCAGCTTAAACCCGCGTCGTGAGTAGGACGGGGCACAGTGAACTGTGAGTGACTCACTTGTGTTTTCTCCTTCTTGTTGATAGCCAGCCTGGGGGTGTCCATCCAGAGGGGACTGTCACCTTTGGTCAGTCCAATCGGTTACATGGAACCCATGTCTGACGACTCTGGAGGAAGAACCAGCCCCAACTCGACCAACAATAAATCCCACTTTGCCCTCGACCTACGCCCTATTTCCCCACTTATCCCTAAATAAACACCACCCTCAGAGGTTAATCCTGTAGCTCCACCTCCCATGCCTCTTTACCCACCACACTGTAAAGATCAGCAAAAGAACAGAAAATGCATAAATCATAAATGATAACTGTGTAGCTCATTTAACTTACAGGTACAGCCTCTGACCAGCGTCCTGCGTTCTCGATGGGGCCAGAATTGCTTCCTGTTACATTTTTTGGTGTCACCTTCCTCACTGTCTGTGGTTGCCTGTCATCTGAAAGCATAAGTCAGATGACCGGAGCTGTATCATATATGACTACTACTGTAGGTACTGCTTATGCTATAAGACAAGGCCATCTTCTCTGTTTCGCTCCACTTCTTCACACTTTATCACTTCATCCTATTTAAACAGTGTAAATACTGTATAATAACAGATGCAGTTCTGTGCCGTAGTTATGAAAATCAGTTAATTCGATTAATGTATTTCTATTTACAAATTATTATCAAATTCCAATAGCTTTTTGTCTCAACTGCTGCGGTCTGCTTAAATGAAAGTTCAGAAATAATGAAATTATTAAGTTAAATACACAACAATCTACATTTTCCCTCCCTGTTGAAATATCAAGGGTGGTATGTGATGTGTTTATTATTAATAATGCTATACAGATTGAAGTATCTTTATCTCCTGTCTACTGAATGCAGCACTCTGTCACTACAATCAGTTCCTATGAATCCACTCCGGACATGTAGCTGTAAACCTCTCAGTAAAATGCACCTTTTGTAATTAAGACGCAGGTTTAAATCTAGCAGGTGTCAGGTGGAACATAACTTACTCCCATATGCAGAGCGACAGTGACCCATCCCCCAAAAATGACAGTAGCCATATGCACACGAAAATGCAACATGCTGTCGTTGGTCTTTGGTCTGAGCGAATCGCTCATCGTGTTTCATTTCATTTACCAATAGTGATCATGGATGATGTTCGGAATGAGAACATCGAATGAACAAAATGCAATGAGAAAAAATTAATAAATCACATCGATATCATAGGGCTTTATTCCTGTAGCTCTCAAGTCACCCTG
The DNA here is from genome assembly GCA_026776945.1 of Isichthys henryi. Classification (NCBI taxonomy): domain Eukaryota; kingdom Metazoa; phylum Chordata; class Actinopteri; order Osteoglossiformes; family Mormyridae; genus Isichthys; species Isichthys henryi. The sequence goes on along the minus strand of JAODJX010000007.1, from coordinate 15,037,572 downwards.
CACATTCCTGCTTTGAGTAATACAAGATTTATTGCGGCTTTAAAAAAAGTCCTTCAGAAATATTTGTTTGCAGATAAGGTGAACATACATACAAATAGTTTTAGATGGAAATGCCAGTGGAATATTACATCAGTGAATCTTTCAATAAGAAGATGTTATTACCTTATGGGTACCATCATATATTTCAATGCCTGTGGCATGTTTGCTATTTGACTTCCCCATATTACTCAACGAACTTTCACAATATCACATTATTTAATCAAATTTTATTTTGAGAAAAGGGAAGGGCTGCACTAACGCAGTACAGACCGTCTTTGTGCCTTTGCTCATGCATTATATATTTTTTATATATAGGATTTTTCAATATTTTATGACTGACCTCTAAAGTTTTCACATAAGAAAGTACCCAGGGGCAAGGATGGCTTCCAAAGGATTCATTAAAAGCTAAGTGGGGACTTTCATTGCAGGGATTATGTTCACGGTCCGGTGTCATAAAAGAAGCCTTAACCGAGCTGTTTTTCACCAATAGCTTTATGATTCCCATTTTAGCCTTATATTTGGCACTGATCATGTGATCAGTAGATCATAGTGCTGCCCCTAGGAGTTAGAGGCACTGCAGTAATGTACAGTAAGGTTACTAATTGCCATTGATTTAAAGTGCGTAGTTATCACACTTCTCTAGTCCTTCCTGTTGGTGAAATTGATATTCCGTGCCAGTGGGCCATCAATTCAGGGCTGAACTCAGCAAGAGCCCCCACTATACAGTTATAACATATTTAATTGTGATATTCCAGTACATACAGTATAGATTTCTATTTAGATCTTCTGTGATCCTATATAATAGATCGGATGAAGAGGACAAAAATTCCCTCGGCCGCAGAGCCCATTAATCATGTGACTCCAAAAAAATGAGAGAACTATTTTTAGGGCTCAGCTAACTTCAATCTCATGTGGCATTGGGGGGAAAAAAAGATGGTCAATAACGGAAGATTGCGAAAAGACTGATTTGCTCATTTGCATTTTGCCTGTAAGTACATTGATGTAATAGTAACGGCGGCAGAGTGCATGACAGTGACTCCTAAGGTTCATTACCCCCCTACAGTGACATGCATTGGATAATAAACTGAGACTGAAAGAAATAAACATTGAATGCTAATCAGCTGTAACCGCATACACCCTGTAAACTTGTTTATACTGAAAAAACTGAAAGTGTGAATTATGACCAAAATGTGAAGAATTTTAATGACTTCCATAGCTGATTTTAAGCAATGCCAGGGTGCTAAATGTTATGTGTAAAGGTCTCCCCCAGCATTTCCCAGAATCCATTTCTCATAAAGTGCTCCAGTGGGAACACATTAGAAAGAGTATATTCTTAAGGAAGTGTCTGATTCAAGATTACTGTTTTTTCTGGCAATCTCTAATGAGTGTGTCCATTTTCGCTTAGGTTAAAGATAAGCTTTTTCAAGGGCAGTGCAGTACATAAGGACAGCAATGAGATAATGTTTTATTTGGCCAAATAAGTGTTGTAGGACAGATCTAAAAATTGTTCAGCCTGTTTCCTTTGGTCATCATTATTTTTAGTCTGCTTTTATTTTTTCGGAAGTAGTGAGGACAACCGTAGGCTACCAGTGAACGATTCTGAACTTCAATGTATAGCATTCAAGAAACCAGTGAAACCAAAAATGAGTTCACTGATCGCAGCAGCTGGAAGATGTGGTGCTTAGTTTTACATATTCTGCAGTCTACTGATCACGACTTCTGTTTTATTTATATTAATTTCAATAATGGGCTGTTTATTATGGAATAACTTGAGAATTTGTTTGAGATAATTAATTTTTTTCTTAATGAATTAAATTCAAATTTTTGAACTGCAAATACTCTATAATATTAGAAGAGTTAAATAGCAATTAAACTTTGAGAAAAATAAAGGTTGTTGCTGCTGTGATGGTTTTTCAGATGAAGCCCAGTAAAACCCAACCAACTGAAACCAGAGCTCTATTACTCCCGGGGATACATTTTATTGTAAATAAGGGGATGAAATTTTAGAAAAATCCGGTTCTATTCATCTTGGTGTTCTTCCATTCTAAATCCCTGAAACCTAGTATAATACCCCAATGGCATGCACTAATTACGAATAAGACAACAATGTGAAGGTAATTATGCTGTTAACTTATTCTGAGCCTTCCATACAGTAGCAGATGTCTTTTCTGTCCCATATTTTCCTTGTTCTCCACCAAACAGTGCTCAGTGTTTAATATTTTATTCATGTATTGCACCAGTGCTTAGATAGACCAAGATCATTAATCTAATGCATTTCTGTTAATTCCAAGTAGCTTCACGTTGCCCCGCTGAGCAGGATTACCCGGCCTATAAGCATTGAGTCATAACAGATGTAGCACAGATTGGGAATGTACTTTTGCGTTGTTTTAGATCATTTTAAAGAGCTGGGCAATCATTAATGTGGAAGCTTGACAGGGGTCATTTACTTTCATCAAACAGCAGTTCAGAGAGCTGGAGAAAGATGTGGAAACATCATACTTCACATACAGTAATAACACTATGGTGTCCTCAGGCTCGAGAGGGTATGAAGAATATTAAGCGGGTATTTAATTCATGTTTACCAGTAGGAGTCTGTAGGTAGCTCCACTCTCTGCTATGATATTCCTTCTCTACCAGAGAACCCTTTATCCTACCGATTGTCTGCGATGGTGGGTGAGCTATTGGCCAAACCGCGGCTCTCTGAGTGCCAGCTGCAGTCTTCTGGGTGCACTGGCGCTCACTGTCTCTCTGTGCTGTATACGTTTGTTGCAGCCTCTCTGCAAAACTTCCTCCTGCCCCCTCAGTCAACAGTGGCTGCTTTTCTCTGGGGTAGGGCTCACGTCAGCGGTTTGTAATGTGAAGCGGCAGCCCTTTGCTGCACTACAGACTCCTAACTGCCTTCCTGAAAATGCATTTTTGCAGCCCTATAGCCTGTTAGTGCAGTCTGCATTAGAAGGTGCTGCGAGGCCGAAGATCGTCCTTTCGTTTCCACTGGCTTCTTCTTAAGGTTACGTTGAAAAGTGCCTGTACCATTAATTAGGTTTATTAACATTTATTTGTATAAGTGAGCTCTGACTTTTCATTTTTCACACACTAAGTGCTGCTTATGTTTCATGTTAAAGAACTCATTAGCATAATTACTAGTGGAATAGTCACGCAGAGTCTCATGCTGCCTTCCCTTAAGCAAACATTTCAGGGGCTGGAGGACGCCTCCCCTTAAATTGAACTGCAACTGTGCCACTGTGAGCAAGATTGTCATTTTATTAAGCTCAGAATATGTCATTACCTTTTCACAGCATTAGGGACATCGTTTAATGTTTTATGAACAGATTTCATTATCGTGATTAGCCAGCAAAATTATTTAACTTATTCATCACAGACTGAGAAACAAGTGTTTATTTCGAATTTCTTTTAATTTAATCAGCCACAAGAGACAAAAAACATTTCGTCAAATGATGAAAGGATGCTAGTTATAGTTCAAAAGCTCATTGTCTTTCTGGCTGTGTTCAGCATGCATGTGTAGTTGAAGCTATAGAGCTGTCAGATGATGTAACGGCCTGGGATGGATCTTGCAGAAATGAACACTTCAGCAGTAGACCTCTTCGGAAGGCTTCTGCCCACCATGCATCTGCACGATGTTTCTGTGCCTCCCCTGCACCCAGCTACCCTCTGCTCCAATCCGCAGCTGCTCTTTTACCGTGTTTTAGTGCTCACTCTTAAAAGGCAGGCAGTTGCGAAGCACAGTTTTGCCGTCACGCTTTCGGCGATAAGTGTGAGACATTTAATTGAGACTTTCCCCTATTTTAACTAAACAGCTGGCATGAGGTGAAAATGGATTGTTGTGTCTTTTGAATTCTCTGTCATCGCATTTACCGAGCTAAGCTGGATCCCCTTTTATTTTTATCACTTATTTTCTTCTAGTGGAAAAAGTTCCAGAATCACCTGAAAAACAATTTGGTAGCTGTTGCTTAGTGCCTTAAAAGCTTTCCTAGAATTTTTCACTTAGATTAATCGTTTGCAATATTCTCAGGTGCGAAACATTGTTTGGCTTCTGATGCCTAGGAGTCACATGTTCTCCATTACAAAAAGACAGAATTCATTATCACTGAGTTAAAAAAAACTAGTCACAGATAATCAGAGATATTTGGTGCTATTTTATTTACCACTGAGATTCACACTGTCAATGGAAGACACACGACTTGCGGGAGGATTTACACCTCCAACTTGGCTGGAAATGTTTGAATGTGACGTCTTGGAACGAGCCACTGTCACCCTCACCAGATGAAGTGTTATAAAGAAGTTGATGATGATGACTCAGGTTCATATTGTACAATAGTGGCCAAAATTGTGGAAACACCCGGCATTATTGGCATTACGTTTTAAAATGACACATGAATATTGTTTATAAACGATCAAAGAATTCCACAAGTATCATACATTGGATAATTAAATAAGTAACTGAAGCAACAGTTCCTTAATTTTCTGCAATCTCTGAAAATTGGACGTGTTCTCACAATTTTGCCCACTAGTGTATATTATGTCAAAGTGGCCATGGTGAATGGAAGACAGGTGACGTGGATGTTTGTTGATATACTCTATGCCAGGGTTCCCCAAATCCGGTCCTATAGGGTTAGTCTGCAGCCCTGTGTTGCGGACTGGCCATCCAGAACTAGAATTGGGGAACCTTGCTCTATATCTTACTAATGGTCCTGTACAATCAGGTACTGTTTTTTTCCATCACTCCAGCCTGCACCCCATTGTCCTAAGAGCCGATGCCCTTATGGTCATATCTTCTATTTTCTTTTGTTGTCACCCCCCCACCCTTCCGTTAAACCCATATACCCTCCCATACCCCATTAAAAAGTCCCTGTTCCTTCCTTTTACTGTATGTCTGTGTCACCTTCTTGCATTTCCAGTCACTTTCAGGGCAGGTCTTACAAAGACATTCATGCGAAAGTCTCCAAGATGTAATACTGAGTTTAGCAGTGAGGCTACGTACTGTAGCAATCAGATACATGACTGAACGCGTTTCTGGTGGCCAGGTACAAATCCTTAGACATCATTCTGCCGACGTATAAATATTCAGAGAACAAAAACGGAATGTCAACCACTATACCATTTCAAGTATATCATAAAAAGATTTTCATTTTTCAACACTTATTTCCTTCTCCTGCGATGGCCTTGGCTATTTACCTAGTGTTTTGATAGATGACATGAATCACACAGAGACAATCCTGAGGTTTTTATATAAGTGGAAGCAGTTTCTGGGAGGCTGCAAATGGCCAGGATTAGACAAATATACCAAAATATCTAGACAGGTAAAAGTTTTATTGTTATTTACTATTTACCCTGTTTGTATCGTCTACCTCTTTCTCATGCATAGTATGTCTAATAGGGATTCCGGTTGGGTTTTACCTTACCGGGATTTTTCCCTTCTTTGCTGTGCTGCCCATGTGGTGACTTGCTCTGAAGCTTCTGTCCTCTTTGCTTGTATTTCACAGCAGGACACTTACGCCCAGTGATATCAAACTGTGGAATCATGACGCGCATAGATGCATCAACATATGCTGTGATGTGACTCCCTCCTCCTACTCTAATCTGAATAATTAATTGAGAAATTACTGACCCATGCCAGCTTCATGGTTGGTGAACACTTGGATCTACACTCACATCTGTGAGGATACTGATGAGGGGGCCCCTGATGAGGGGTTACTCTCTACCGCTGCATCCTCACTGCTCATAACTTCAGTCTCTGCTCAGTCACCCACACTAGTGAATCTACCATATGGCTACAGGACTCCATTCTTCTTAATCTTTTCCACAATATAATACTTGTCCTCATGCCTTCATTTTTATCTCTTCACCGCTCGGCTCAATATTAACCTTTAGGTGGGCCTTTTCTTAGAGGGGAAACCTACAACATTTTACTGCCATGTTGTGCAGAGGAGGACCGCATAATAGATTATGCCGGAGGGGGTGGGTCCCCTCATACATTTTTCCGATTGAGGCTGGGGGGAGGGACTAAGTAGGTTCCCCTTCTGATAAAAGTTTTTTTTGATAACAGTAGTTGCTGTGATGATTCGAGTACAGAAGCTGATTATTCTGCTGCTCCGAATTTACATTCAAAGAATGAAGATATCATCGATGCATCCAGCTGTGCAGATGTGCATACTTATGATGTTTTGGGGATCAATTACTTTGGTCTGAGGCCTGTTAAACAATAAGATATTGTATATAGAAAGGAAAATATCCTAAATCATCTGGTCCAGCTTGGCCTGCCTCTGGTTATGCAAAGGTACTCTCAGTTGGCAGAAAATTATCTTCATTTAGCATTGTAATTCTTGATGAATATTATTTACAAATTTTCCACATTCTGCCATGCTATTGTAATTAAATCAGTGCATATGTACTAATGGCTCTAATTAGGGGAAGGGAGGCTTTTTTATGTGATGCATAAACAGCAGAGAATGGCATTGACCTGATGTTCTCTGATCCACCTGCATACTGACAGATTATCTGTGCTCACAGGTTTACGTGCGTTTAGCTATCAGCTTGTCTCATTTAATTACTTTTCCTTGGAGAGATTAATAAATTTGTGGCACAAAGACTGGCAGTGCCCAGAACTACTTCATATGATACCTGAAGGTCATTAGCCATTTCTTTGCATACTTACGCAAACACTGTATTCCAAATTACCATGGCAACACAGAGTTGGCCATTTAAGGCAATGAAAGAAATCTAAGGTCTTTGATTGACGCCTGCCAGTGCAACACCCTTTATTTCTCTATTCCCTCCAGTTTCTATTCATACTTTGATTTCTGCAGACAGCCGATATCATGCTCCATTTTCCAGCAGCATTTCCTGAATGTCCTGAAGATAAGGTCCTATTTCTTGATCTAAAATTGCCTTTCTTATAAAAAGCAACAAATTGCTTTTTTAAAATTACTACAGTGAGCACTATAATCTCAAATGCTGGCCAAGACTCAAAATTACACACAAAGCCAGTTATATACATTGTGGATGCAGATACATTGACTGATTGGAGACCTGCAAGCCTTTAAACAGTATATTAAGGAGTGAAAAAAATGCATTCATAAAGTCTAACCTGAAGGTAATAGTCTCAAATATTTCTAGGTCACTGAAATTAAAAATTTGAAAAAGAAAAGTTTTTGAAAAGTTCATGTTCATGCCTTGATTAAAATTTCCGTAGATTTTATATGGCATTGTGGCCCAAGGTAGCTGCACATCACATCCTTAATGTTGAAAACTGGAACTTGTGGGTCCAATAATGACCCACTGGAGTAATTAACATTGTGAGCGGTCGGTTTGCCTGGCAGTGATTACAGATACGAAAGGAGTATCAGCTTGAGGTCTCCCAGTAGTCAGGCTGGTGTAGGAAATGAGTATCGAAGTGGATTAGGCATGTGCAAGTCAGTCAGCTTATATGTACCGCCAACCTAATGAATGAATCCTGAGCACACAATACCAGTTGAGTAAAGATCTGTCAGGCACCAGGAAATGTCCAAATCGACTACAGCTGATGTTGGTCTGTCTCTCAGCTTAGCTGCGCCACCACAACCGAAAGGAAGTGAGGATCCAGTGCACCATAAATCTGTTCTTTATAACTCTAAACCAGTGATCACCAACCAGTTGATCACGATTGACAGGTCAGCTTATCAGACCATCATAGTCAATCGGCACAATCAGACCGCCCTGCCTCAGTTGGTAAAATGTACTGAGGAGGAACCACCTCGTTCAGCAAAAAGGGTTGATCCAACGTCTGCTTTTACCATCGCAATAGTTTGTTAGAAAGTAAAAATCCAGACCAAGATTTTTTTGCAGCCAACCAGATCAGTATAGAGTCACAATCGCAAAGTACTCAACTGGTTAATTGTAACAAAATCTTGGTCTGGATTCTTACTTTCTGGACTTGAACTATTCACCTCAGCGACCCTGTAGCTCTCACTCTAAATAAGATTCACTGTTCTACACCGTAGGTTTGGGTATAATCTTCAAACCCAACACTTTCCTTGGAAATCCTTTGAAAAAAAAATGCCATTCCTTTAGTTTGGCTCTTAATAATGTCCAGGACAAGATTCCTGCACTCTCTCACTATTTCATTTCGTTACCTCTCTAGTCCTGCCCACACCTTAAACTCTCAAGAAGAAACTTTAAACATTGTTTCCTTATTGTTGATGACATTTTAAAAACAGCATATTACAGCACAGAGCAAACGGCACTGCACTCCTTCAGCACTTTTTAAAATAACATTCTTAACAGACTATTTGTTCCTAAACAAGCACCTCAGACAAAGATAACCCCTTTGCAGTAGATGGTCGTGAGTCAAATATTATGCTGGTCCCAGAAAACTAAGACGTTTAATTACTGAAGCACTTAAAAATGTATTTTTAACAGCACAAGCATTACCAGCAGAATTCCCTGAGTGTTCTATTAAGATAGACGTGAACAATTTATACTTACATTGCAGCTTTTGGACATCAGTGTAAAATAACATAAAATCCAGAAGACATAGAAATATTATGCCTTGGTGTAATGTCCCCCTTATGAAAACACTTCATTTTAATATTTTGAAAGCCCCTTACAAAATTCTGCGGAACAGGCACACGGAGCTGTAGTTTGGAAAGCACTGCCATTTCCAAGGTGACCCATGGTCTCATCCTCGGCACCGGCTGCTGAAAATGACTGTTTGAGAGACACTTCCACCACTGATCAGTTGATGGGATGCTGTTAGTTATAATTATTTTAACCTCAGAGCACAAGTCTATGTCCCACTGCCTGAATTCAAATTTAATGCACAGAAAAAATCCACTTCAGTGCTCAGTGGAACCGAATAAAACTGATTTTATAGTGACTTTACATTCCTTCAGAAACCCATTGAATGTAAATTATAATAAGCATGATAGCTGAACTAAATTTGAAAAAAGGAAGTGATTACTTATAATTGCTTTTACATGCTGATTCCATTCAGTGGACAAGTAAATTAATTACAGAGACAATCAAATAAAATTAGAACTTTTCATTTATGGAAAAAGGACACTCAGTGATAAATTATGTGGACAGTTCTTATCTGCAGACAGCAGTACTGTAAGTGGGTACAGTCAAGTGACAGCTTCCAGTTAGAGACTTTGCTCTGTCAATATAAATGCACTTTATACAGCCATCCACCGTAACAGATCTCTCCCACATGCAGAAAGTGCCTGATGTAGGACCCAGATCAATTTCAATTAGCTGCAATGTAATCTGGACCTATCATAATGCTACCGTATTTTATGTATGTGTGCATGAATATATTGTATCCACAGTCTCTTGTAAGTGAATGATTCTGAATGTCCTTAAGATACAAGTTCTTAAACTAGACCTCTTTTCCTGATAAAGCAATACATCCATCACAAATAAGGCAAGATTCCATGTACAATTGATCTTTGTTATTTGTGTACTACCAGAGCCACAAAATGCACAGCCCACATCATCACAACTGTTGTGTACAGAACCCGATATTGACCACCATTCTCAGAGCAATCTGAGGATTCTCCAGGATGTCCGCCGCACACCTTCTTTTAGACTCTTTTTCCCTGCACTACCTTCTCAGTTGTCTGTCACCTTTCTGTGGAGGATGTGGCACATTCAGACGGCAGGGACGCCTTTTGTGCCGCCGTGACCTTGGTTGGCTTAGGACACGTGTCACCAGGCACTTATGTAACAGGCGTCGTCACGCTGCTCTTTGCACAGCGGGCTCCGGGGCCCTGTTAAGCATCCAATGACAGATTTGCAGCAGTCACATTCATTCCTCGCTGTGTGGAAATAATTACACTACTCTGTACCCCCTCTCAGAGAAAAACGAGGGGGGGCATGACAGTTCCAAGTCAGGTGCTCAGGTGTGGTCAATTATGCAGTATAGCAGAACAGCCAGAAACACTCAAATTCTCCTATTTGTGTGCCTACGCAAGTCAAACAGGCTTTACTGTTACTGCAACGCTGTTCCTGTTTCCCGTGTTGCAGTATTAATAATGTGCTATGTGTAGAGTTGGTGCTTCCCAACCTCCCATCTGGCTACACCACACCTCCCTCCTAAGCACCTCTCTGTGAGTTTTTATCTCTGTCATACCCTGCTAAAAAAGTCTCGGAGCCCCAGCTGATGTAATTTTTTATTTATTTTTTTTGGTTGAGATCCAAGATGTTCTTTGCTGAAGCCTTCAGACTGAAGGCAGCCATGCCCACTCCAGTCAACTGAGGGCCCACCGTTATAGTGACTATAGATTTTGTGCCTCGAGCGCTCAGCTCACATCTCCACCTTCGCTCCCCCTCTCTGCCCCCAAGTATCAGCATCAGAAAAGTCAAGTATGTCTTTTGAATGTGAATGTGGAAATCCAGAATAGATGTATTAGGGGTATTACAGTACCATTACCCACAATCCCGAAAAATACAAATGAAACATGCCTGCATGTACTGTGTAGTGGCCAGGGTAAATTATTAAAGTATATAAAACACACCTGCTTTGCTGTGTTTGTAATAATATATGAAGCAAAGTTTGCCAGAAAGGAATGTGGTACAGCAAATGATTCAACAAACCAAATGGATTAGCATGTTTGTTTATTAAAGTGGAATGAACGTCACTTGTAATTCAGTGAGTGTGCTAAATTAGCACCTGAAATCTGCATAGGATATTTCTTTTCAAATGAATTATTGTGTCAGATCTGGGATTCTGCTCGAATACCCATAGCCATTTGGGAGCTTTGGCATATTTATATTCATGACTGCGTTACTGTGTAAAAAACAGTCGTCTTTGAAGTAATATTAAAACATGAAAAACTCCAGAAACGAAGGAAATAGAGTGGATGTATACACACACAAAAAAAGTAGCAGTTTTATTTAAAAAAAATCCTTTATTCCAAAAGGCAACACCATCCATCATTAGTGGGCTGTACCAGGGGACCTGTGACACTCACAGCACAGGTGACAGGGACGAGCTTATGCTAAGGCTTGCTGAACGAAAAAAGACACATATATGACTCCACATGATGTAGAGTATGTGACATTTCCAGGGCTCATCAAGTGTCAACATGGCTCAGGGCCTGCGTCATGCACAAAGAATTCTAAATACGTAGCGTGTTATTTTTACACCAGATCATCGGTTACTTAGAGGGCCGGACGGTGGTACAGTGCGAATCTCTGAGCCCCCACACCTGCATGCAGATCGCACCCCCAGCTCTATCTGTGGAGCTTGCATGTTTTTCTGGTATTGTTTCTCTCTACGGGTTCTCCTGCAGTCCGAGATCGTCGTTAGGAGATACGGCATTGCCCATATTGTGTGAGCATGTGCCAGATGATGAAGTGACATTCTGCCCAGGGTTTCCTCCTGAACTAGGCTTCAGGTTCACCACAACCCTGTATTTTATAATCGAAGACAGAGGATGATGGATAGGTAGAATTATCTGTGATGCTCCTAATTATTCACAATCCAAGATCGTACTTTTTATGTGCAGGTCTGTTTAATGCAATAATTTACCAATATCGCTGTGATGTTTGAATAAAGTCAGGGGAGACAAGAGTCGTGTGGACTCCTCGCTGGAATCGTACACCAGGTTTACTGCATTTCTTTGCCTAAATGCGTTTTAGTGCAGATGGCTTCCTGCTTGCAGATCCTTAGAGAGGGAGCTTTTGTCGGGCAGATATTAAAGTTCCCTTTTGATGCTGTGCTTTGTCTTCCAGCCACAACAAGGTATTACACCGCAGAAGCTAACCTGCTGTCCTTTCACAAGACTCGACATGGAATTTCATGGCAATCAAAATTGTTCAAAGGAACAGGCAGCCTGAGTCAGAATAGCACAGCTGTCCCTTACATGCAGGGTAGAGTTTTAGATATTCATGCGAATTTGTCCTATGGTCAAGCACACTACCAAACTCAATGCATAAAGAAGGCTGGGCACTTTTATTATTTCCTGGGCAAAACGACATAATGGTCAGTCCATGATATAGCATCATAGACAAAATATTTCTATATTAAAAGTATTCAGGCATAAGCATAGCAAACATCACAAACTCACCTTATTTCTTTATCTAGAGACTCGAAACATATTCCACAACTAAGCAAATAGCTTACAAGGCTTATACATCTCCACTTTCCCCATTAGCTATAATTGTGTATTTAAAGAAAAGTTCCATTTTCAAGCCTATGCACCTTTTCAATACCATTAACCAGCAGCCAGCGAGGCACTGTTTCAGCTCAGCATGCACCCATAATATCTGCAGTTGCAGTTGAAGAGAAAATCACAGATCCTACTTTGTTTAATAGGATGGATGACCATGAGCCCATCTTAAAGGATTTTACCATCACAGAAAAAAGGAATTGTAGCATTTAATCAAAGGGCTGGCAAATGATAATCCAATACAGAACCTGCATAACAGTAAACACATTTGCTCTATTATAGTTTTTATCATAGACCACTCCTCAGCTGCTAGGTAACAAATGACAGGGGAGAAGTTGGGGGAGGTCATCTATAGGAAGCACAATATCATTGTGGGGGTCGCAATTCACATTTAAAGCAATGCAAAAATCTAATGTGTGCATTTATGATAGCAACAAAGCAGGCTAACCAGAATCTCAAAACTGCCTAGTGTTGATGTGTGAATGAGTGTGTGCGTGTCTGTGCTCTGTGGCAAATTGGTACCCTGGCCAGGCTGTACCCCTGCCTTGTGTCCGATGCTGTACAGGCCTTTGCCCCCTTAAGAATCTGACCAGGATTCAGTAAGTGGTGAGAAGATTGACAGATGGATGGCCAGTTTGTGGAATCAAATACCCTCAGAGTTTTATTTACAGCGGTTCCATTGACCCCCAACCCAGCAGAACAGGAAATACATTCTGGGATGACATTTCTAAAAAAAAAAAAAAAATCTTTTTTCTTTCCATAAAAGTTTAGCAGTAGAACTTGGAACCCTGGAAAAGAAGACAAAAAATGCGTAAAACTGCAAGGCTGCAGAAACAGAAGGAGGCGGAAATGCACGCATTAGTGCGAACACCTTCACAGTGACTCCAGGACGAAATCTAATCCAGAGCTTTCTGTCAGTTTCCTTTGAAGATACATATGCCTTAATAAACCTGGCCAGTAATAACATAAAATGGCTTGAGTAATCTCTATTTTAAATAGTGAATGCAAGGTACTGCAAGAAGAACTGAATGAATCGTCTTGCTTGCTTATTACCTTAATTGTACCTTGAACACCGTCGCACCAACAATTATTGGAAGGATTAACAAAAAATTACTCCTACTAATAAGTTATCCAATAAAATAAGGAATGGATTGAGTAACACATCCGAACTTCTCAGGAATCTATCATGGAAAACGGCATTTCCTTTAATAATAGAATAGTAGATTAAATCTTTTTCTTTGTTATATTCATATTCGCTTTTAGTTTCAGCATTGTTCTTAATATTTTAATACTTTTAATATTTCAAAATAACAAGATAAAACTGTGGGATGGCATGGTGGTGCAGTGGTTAGCACTGTTGCCTCACACCTCTGGGACCTGGGTTCAAATCCCCGCCTGGGTCACATG
>JAODJX010000007.1:14995190-15020845 GCA_026776945.1 Isichthys henryi | reverse complement strand
TGCTTCCGGGATAGGCTCCGGACCCCCCGCAACCCAGTAAGGATAAGCGGTTTGGAAAATGGATGGATGGATGGAAGAACAAATATATTTCACAGGATTTCATAAAACAGGCTTACCTCCCATACATCAGTAGTGATCGGGAATGTATTGTTCTAGCAGCAGTCATGAGGCACATATATAAGTCTTGAACCAAACCTCACCCAAACTTTATTGTTAGTGATAAGTTATTGAGCATCAGTATTGAGCATAAATATTCACAGTATTGTGTGATAATGGTACTTCAGTGTAACATTGTTGGGTTTGTTGCAAACAAATATGATTCCAAATATTTCTACCATAATAAGGTTAAGAAATTCTATTATACTTTTCTTGAGGGGGCACAAATAATGTGATATTGTGCTATTACTTATGTATTAATTAATCTCAAACTAAGTCTTAGTTATATACTGAGCTCATGTTCATTCATCATTAATGATTCTTGATGCATCTTTAATCCCAAGCAGTTACTATATTTGTTACTATATCTGCTCATTCTGTAAAGAGGTGTGAACTACTGAAGGAACAACTGAAGGAACTACTGAAGGAACAACTGAAGGAACAACTGAACTGAAGGAACAACTGAAGGAACAAGTAATGGACTCAGCCTCGGAACTCAGAACACTTTATAGTCACTATAGGAACATATCAGAATTGGTTGTGTTTCGGTGCAAACAGTTAACACAGAGTTAACAGAACTACAGTTAACAAGACACAGTGCAAACAGAAATAAACAACAACAGTGTGTGTGTGTGTGTGTGTGTGCGTGTGTGTGTGTGTATATAAAACAAAAATGAAAACAAATACAGAGAAACACACAATGCAAACAGACCGTACAGTACATACAGCAGTCCTAACAGTGCAACTGCTGATTGCTCTTCATAGTGATAGTGGGCATATGTGTGTAATGTGCAAAGGTGGCAAGTGTGCAGCATAATGAAGAGTTGAGAGTAATAGACGGACTTAACCTTGCTCTAACACAATAATAACACGAGTGAAATACTGATCTCATGTGTGTTCATTATTAATAACGACACATTTTTTTATCTGAAGTAGCTACTATATTTATTCATGATTTGTCCTTCAGAGTTATTACTAAGTATTTGTGCCACTTCGAGAAATGCCTTATCAGAAATTCATAAAATGAATAATATTCAAGGGGTGCAATTGCGGTTTTGTTGATTGCTGCATTGTCTTCCTTGCTAAGGCTCCTGAGTTTGAAAGAATCCAGTGCAAACATTCGAAAGGCTGCATCTCCCGTTTTTAGTAGACTTGTGCTGTAGTAGAAACTGTCATTTACTGTATTGATGCAGTCCAATCAAAGTGGTCAGGAACCACAAACACATGCTGTCAGCTGGGACTAGTGTGGTTTACCTTTTAAAAGTGTATTTGGAACCATTAACAATGGAGATTACAGTGGCACTGGTAACAGCCATAGGGGACTATATGGAAACACGCTGGTTTTATAGTACATAGCTAAACCTGCAAACCACTTTCCAACCAAACTTCCCTGATTTTATCATGACGAACATTACTATACTTTCTTCTTCATAAAACCAAGCACGTATCAACATACATGGGAGATTATGACTGTACAGAAAGAGCTGAAACAGAAGCCTAGTGAGGGAAGACACCAGTGCAGAGATAAGCTGAAACACAATCTCCAGAAGAACTCAAAAGAAGCGTAGAGCAGAATTTTATTGCCTGTTAACTGACCAGAAATCAAGCAACGAAGGGGAACTGAGACAACATGTTCAACAAATTTGTCACTTATGTGCTCTGGCGAAACATTCCCAGCTCTGAGGTATTGGACAGATTAGTCCCTTCGCTGTCCTGACTCCCATCTGCTGCCCCAGCCCTTCCTGATTCCTGAGGCTAATGGAGATCTGCTCTCCAGCCGCGCCATTAGCTATCGGCAATGAGAGACGTCAGCACCAGTACCCACTGTCAAGCACAATCCCAGCAAATATCACCAACTTTTCAGACACTCAAGTGTCAAAATCTCCAGTTTACAACAAACTGTAGCTCACGTTCATTTCTAATGGATGAAAGGTATAGTCGACATGAACGTCATGTCCCACCATGTCCCGCATTCTGGCTTGTACAGCTCCCTGTTCCAGCTTCGTATTTTCAGCATTGATATAAAGAAAGAATGACAACAAACATCATTCTAAGAGACTTCATGCTTTCAAAATCTGCCCAAGAGGACAAGAAGAGAGTGACCTCTTGTACCTTAGATGTATTTAAAAACCACTCTCACTCAGTTCCAGAGTAGCATCCCTCTTGGTCATTACTGAAGACCATGAAAGGGAAAAGTACCCAGACTGAAGCACTCTTGACTTCTTTCCCCCCGATGCTTTGGCCATGCTTTGTCTTTCCTTCTCCCTGCTGTTTTTGCTAAACCACATGGCTTCTACTCCCAAATAAAGCCCTTGCTCCTTCTTCCTATGTCCATGTTGATGTCATGCGGTTCTGTTTGCTGCCCTGCTGGGAGAAAGCATTACACCCTGCTTCCATCATCTTCTGCAGAAGTAAACAAACCACTTAGGGCAGAAGTGAGAGGCTGGACAAACGTGACTGACGCAGACAGAGGCTCTGAGCATGGTAGGCTCATTTTTTTTGGTGGTCTCCAGAGCAGCTTGAAGTCCTACAGTGTACACAGCAAATCGTTTTGCCACTCCATCGTAGCCTGTTTGCTATAGGAGGCGATTTCAGACTGGTAGTCTGGATCAAACTTTGAGGAAAGTTAGCTCAGTCATGGGACTGGGTCTAAACTTCTTGGCAGTATTGGTGGATGGGAGAATTTGGTCCAAAACAGAGAGCTGGAGCAACAACTCTCTGAGATGCACAACTGGGCACTACAGATCTTTTGTGCCTACTGCCATTCAGCTAGAGAAAGATTTGATTAAGTTCCCAAACTGGTGGAAAGCTCTATATAACAATATGATGACATTCACAAACAGTCCTTCTAATCCATGAGAAAATCCTGTGGAAGATGATCAGCCTTGTGGATCGCTATTACACACTGCGTTAGCTTAAATGCGCATCAGTCTGGTCTATAAGGAATGGTGAGGCAGACACAGCTTCATAAGGGACCAACTGCGGTAAATTGACAGCTAGTCTTTCTTTCATCTGAAAACACACCAACTGCTCCTATTATAAATAACATACCAAATATTCATCAACAGAACAAAAGAACAGGGGATTTGACTTACAATCCTGTGGTCTCATAGTTTGATAACATACAGGGGAAAGAAGAAAACAATCATTTAAAAGCTTCTAGTAACTCTTTATCTTACATTTTTGATAGTTTGGTGAAAAACAGTGTACCTCGGAATGCTCAAAGCGTCTTGTCCAACCTCCAATTCAGGTTGAACCTTATGAAAGATAACATTTGAAAAATGTAACCACAGAACATTTCATGAAGAATAAATGATGATATCTTGAACAAGTTCATTTAGTAAAGGATAAGCGGAAGGCATTTGTTTGATTCTTTTTTTTCTTCGCACATTTGACTAAGAATGATAAAGAAGAAATCCTGAGAGACTCATTGGCTACATCACCAGTCAGCCCTCCCTTGTCTCTGGGGAGAGGTGCACCACAACGCGTATGACAGTCCCTGATGTGTTCTAATGAGAAAAATGGGTCTTTTAGCTGCTCAAGGGCGCAAGAATGTTCCGGTCTCCATTTTAATAAGCTATTGCTGAAGGAATGGATTTTCTGTTAAAAAAAAAGGATGTTGCTGAGATCCAGATCCTACCTAGGCAGAGAAGCTAAGGTGGGGTATAGTGTACACTAGACAGAATGACAGCCTACAATATGTAACTTACAAAGCACAAGAGTTTATCATGTTTGGGCTGCAGGCGGAGACAAGGTCACATTGTAGAAAAAGGACAAAATGAAACTCACAGAGCAAACTGAGCTGCGTTTTTTCAGACCGTTATTGTCTGTATTATATGACATTTCTATTTGTGCACTTTTCAGTAGCTTCACCATTTTTTCATTTTTCCACACTGAAAGAATTTTAAAGGATCAGGAATAAAAGACACACACAAAAAAAATAAATAAAATCATCTTAACTTTTTGCCACAAATAATCCTATTTTTACATTTTCTTTTAAACATTGTAGAATATTTTTTAATTCTGTCTTTTCCTCTTGGTTTTGTCATGTAACAATGATTGATGTGACTCACCCAAACAATGATTACAAACTATTGTCATTTTTTTACTGTTTTTTTTTTGTTGCAGTAAATATTCTTATATAGCCTGCAAACCTGCACTGGATAAGGACGTGAAAAATGGATGCATTATCATTCTATTAATGTTAGAGCGTTTCTCTTTATGTTAAACTGCACCATTGTGTCAAATAACGGCAACCATTCCTGTGAACGTTACTCCCTTTGTAAGCTTGTTACTTCTTTATTTGCAAATGTTATCTCCTTTTGTACCTTTCGGCCACCATAGTTTTCTTTTGAATAGATATGCTTTTATACTAAAGTGGGGAATCAGTGCACTCTCAGGGGACCCCTAGATAGAACTCACAAAAAAATGCCAAAAAGTGGAACTGGGTCACACTTACCCGTTACAGCAAGTTATGTCATCCATCAAAGTGACAGGACATGAGAGCAAAGTAAATACAGAGCAGTCTTGTGGCACTTGGTTTTAACAGTCTTTTCAGGGGAAAAGGGAGTCTATTAAAAAGTAAAACTTCATTGGTTTGTTTTCTGCAGTACCGACGCCAATGTGAATAAGTTTCCCTTAATAAACCTGAGCCTCCCATCATCCATATCAGCGATTGCTTTTTCTTTCTTTTTTTGAAGAACCTGATTCAGGAACACAAACACATGCTCAATAGCAAATATAACAAGGTGCAAAATGACACAAATATGTGTTTATATGTACGCAGTAATCTGAAAAAGGGAGGGAAGAAGAGAAAGGGAAAGAGGTTTAGTGTGTATGTTGGTTATCATATCAGGAATTGTTGTCCCTCTCACTTTTTACATAATTTCATTCAAAATGTACAATAATAGAACACTTTGCTGGTCCTTGGGATTGACTTTTGGACTGTACTGAACAGCTATTACTAGATGTTAAAAAGCATTCCTAGGATTTCTCTTTTTACCGCATTTGGGTACGTTGCTTTGCACATGTCCTGTCATAATTTACTAATTCAATTCAACAGTTTTTTTTCTTTAATTGTAGCAGATGCTTTTATCCAAAGTGAAAAACAACTGAGAATACAAGGACAGACAGTGCTACTGTGATTAAGAGCCTTGCTCAAGGGCCCAATGGTGGCACAGCTCTGCCAACCAGAGGATTTGAACCGACACCCTTCCAGTCACAGGCACAGTCCAAACCCACTGAGCCACACACTTTTGTTTTTTTACACTCCTTCCAAATGGCACTTCAGCCCACTGCATACCCTATAAAAACCTATTATTGCTGTTGCATTTGATAACAAAGGAAATTAATTTTTTAACAGTTGTGTATTGTACACTGGCATTCACAAAGCAAACTAGTGCTAGCAACTAGATTTTGGATGAAATTTTGGCTATTTTTATTACCACAATTCTCATCAAGGACTGATTTCTTTATAAATGCATAATCTTGTGTTTTATACACAAGAAGACCTTCATAATTGACTCTCACTGACTTTCCACTAGTGGCTGTACTTTCATCTGCTTTAAATATTCCTCAAGAACAATTTCTACTGTACACATTATTTTTAAGGCTGGGTTTTTCATATTTTTGACTGGTACCTTTCCTACAACTGCCACAGTGGCCTTGACAACACTGTGGTAACACTTTACAGTGTAAGAGGACACAAATAAAGTAGAAGTACATGCCATATTACTTACTGTATTAATTAACGAGTAACTAAGTATTAGTTATGTGTTGATTTAATGCTCGTTCATCATTAATCAATCACAATGGTTAATGTTTTTCATGCAGTTAGTATATTTGTTCATGATTTGTACTTCAGTAGTAAGGTACTTGTGCCCCCTCTGGTATAGTGTTACTTCAACTCCCTGTACTTTGGAGTCAACGCTCTGAGCTTGAGGCCATACTTCCGGAGGTGTAGGATCTTGTGGGTATTTCCCATTGTTGTTTACGTTCCACTGAATGGCTGACACAGACGGTGCATGTGAGGTCATACAGTGTAGCGTGTTTTCAAACAAAACACCCCAGAGCATTCGTAATGACCTCCGGTACCATCCACCATGCCTCTTCTTACAATACACGGAACAACTTCGCACGGTATATGATGTGCGAAAACATGGAAGACAGGGCTTTGGACTTGTGAAGGATGTGTACAGTTGGCCAGTCAGACCACAGTCTTGCACACCTGGACACCAAACACAAGCTCTTCTTAATGGCACTCCACCATTAACTGCGAAGGTGTAGTCACAGAAACAAAACAGAAAGCTGCAAGAAGTTTGCTGCAGGAACAGCCCTTCATCCGAATACCGCCGCAGCTTGTGAGAATTATTTACTAAGCAAGACATTTGGTTCCTGTCATTGTGGGTGGAAGTATCAGAAAACACGACGCATTCTCATTAAATGCAATTATTCATCCATTCAGCTTGCTGCATGATCTGGCACACAGAAAGTAAGCGTGAAATATTATCTGATCATCTGTCATACCCCAGATAGTGATAGATGTAAATGTGTATTTGGGTTTCTACATGTTTTCACAGTTTTTGGCTTTATTTGTGGAACTTTTTCTTTGTGCTGTATTTTTCTGATAATTGGTGTCATGTTATTGTTTAAACATTATTGGGAGAAGGCTTGTGTGGTTTGTCTGTTAAAACTTTTATTCCTGCGAGTCTTTAATATCTGTTTTTGCATCATTTTGAAGCATTTGGATTTATTCTTTTTTCTCCCAATTGTATATGATGACATCCTTTACAAAAAGAGCAATTATTATTTCTGTTATGCATACACCTTTGTCCTGTTTCCCCTATTTCTCTTTTGTTAGAACATAATATTAATAGCTTTCCCTAAGGCAATATTATCTTTCTGTTCTTGTTTTTAGAGTGAGAGAGGAGAAAACAAAGCACTGATTTCAATGAAAAAAAATCAATATCTATAAAAATTCCAGCGTATAGAATGCAAATGAAGCTGAGGTTATATACCACACTGTTACCGTGAAACACAGACTTGCCGGGTTCTGTTTTTGTGGACATGCAGTCATTGAAAATGATGTTCTTGTAAACCGCAATAATAATAACATAGTTGACAAAATATGTCATTAAAATGCTTAAATTTAATGTGAACTTTTATCAATACTACATATATTATTTATGTTTTTATCAGTACTATACATGCTGCAACACTGAAGAATATTACTGCAATAATGAGAATATAAGAAAAATATGTCTGTGGTTAGAACCTGTGTTTGGAAGTTTGTAGACATTTAACTAACAGAAAGTTAATATAGCTATTTTCTTTGGTGATGTGACTGTATGAAATATTTCTTGAAAATCATTATCATACTGTTAGTGTATTACCAAGCTAATAACAGTGTTAGCCTAATTATATATTAAAATATTTCACCATATATTTTTTTTACCTTCGAAGAGTACTGACATATAACCGATATGGTGGCAGATACAGATAAACTTTCTATGAAACCCATGTCTTTAAGGATCTATGAACACATTCATAACACATTATAATGCTTTGATCATGGCTATAAATATGTATAGAAAGCCATAAGGTATTACAGCCATGTTTATTATGCATTATGAATGCTTTACTGTATGAAGCTATATACCTATAAGCTAAATACCTTGATAATTCAGTATGAAGCATCCTTAATTCTAGTACCATTATATGACCATTATAATGCATTATGAAGGTATTTGTAGTGCGTTATAGATGAGAGCTTCATTGGAGCTTATGAAGTATTATAATCAACACTGTAATGCCTTTTGAATGTCAATAGAAGATGCTGTAATGCTTTATTAATTCTTACAATGACCATTACAATTCATTTTGAATTATATAATCTATAATGCATTATAGATGACTGCTTTCAGTAAAGTATTACCGCAGATACTTTACAAAACCAGCAGGAAGACAGAAGATGAACACTTTCGTATGTAAATAAAGGATTCCTTTGTTTTAAAATGCAAGAAAAGGGAGTAATATTTTGAAGTAGGTGAAAACTATTTTTGGTTATGAATGACTAAAATTTAAAGATAGTTCCTTTTTCAATGTCAATTATTTCAATTATTTTTTTGTGTATCGAGTTTTTCATATTTCACGGTATGAATTTCAAGATAGTGTAATTAGGAATGTGAATATCTCAATATGCTACAACAAGGTAACTCTGGAAGCATGCTGAGACTACGAAACTTCACAGAAACTCAGTCAAGGTCACATAGTTCCTCTAAACGGTGACCTTTCTCAGCAATATCAAAATGCAGAAGCTCAAATGACCGTGAAACCTAATAATGTCAGTAAAGCCTAAATAGGATGCCTTTGTACTTTCATCCGGTCAGTCAGCGTGGTCCGAGCCTGACAGGATTTCGATACAGTGAAGTAATACTTTGTGCCAATGGTAAATAAAATACCTCTGTGACACACTTTTGCAGCACCACCTTGGTAATGAAAATCAAAGTGGAGAAACCGAAAGGGCCTGGTTTTGTATCTGCCATCCCCTCAGAGGTTTCTTGAGAACTACAGCAGAAGAAAATGCTTTTGGCTGGTGATGGAAAGGTTTGGGATGGTGCTTCTTAAGGAACAAGCTGTAGACCACTTTTTCTGACCAAAAGCCACTGGTTAAATCACTAGCACACCCTTCGTGTTATTTTATGGTTATATTGCCCTCAAGAGCAGATTACTGCTTGTTTTTGCAACATAATTTTCTTGCTTTCATAAATAATTTTTTTTATTGTTTACAGATGAATATGAAAAATACTTTAAAATAGGACATTATATATGATATATGAGGTGAAATGTCAAGTATGCTAAATAAATAAATGCACTCATTTACATAAAATGCTTTACTAAAATACTTTCTGCCTTATCATTGAAAGTCTATAATACAATTCAAGCCAGAAGGTAATTAGTTTGCTCCAGCATCTCTGTGGGTGTCATGATCAGTGGTTGAGCAGGGTGAATACGGAGCGGGGAATCAGGGTGGGGAAGCCGGAGAGACAGGAACGAGGGGTTTCATTCCACAAATGGGAAAACAAAGCACAATCACAGTGGAGACTTCAATGACAGGACTGGGGAAACATACTTGAACGCGGACTTAAATACAGAGAACTTAGTGGAAATAATACGAAACAGCTGGTAACAATCGGGATTTCACACGAGGTTAACGAGGGGGCGTGGCACACAGGAAGATCAGACAAGCAGGTCGTGACAGTGGGGGCTTTATGTTCTTTTTCTTAGTCTTTTAGGCCACAAATCAGATGATTCGATTATGAAATCGATCATCGACCTGTAGTCCTGGGCATGTTCATACCATGTCCACTTATGGTGTTCGTTATGGGCAAACCATGCATTGCACAGGAGTCCAATAACAGAACATCACTCGGGTTCAGATGATGGAGGCCGTTCCTCCCAATCACCCCCCTCCAGGCCACACTGTCATTGCCCACGTGAGCGTTGAAGTCCCCCAGTAAAACTATGGAATCCAAGAAGAGTCCAAGAAGGCCGGGTACTCCGAACTGTCATTTGGTGCCGCAGGGAGGCAGCCCTCTCGTTCACTGGGGTGAAGTCCGTTGTTAATACACTGAGTTGTGGGGCCACTGGTAGCCCCACCCCAGCCCGATGTTGCTCACCCACCGCAACTCCAGAAGAAAAGAGCATCCAGCCCCTCTCCAGGAGACTATTTCCAGAATCCATGCTGTGCGTTGAAGTGAGCCCGACTATATCTAGCCGGTATCTCTCAACCTCACACAGAAGTTCAGGTTCCTTCCCCACCAAGGAGGTAACATTCCATGTCCCGAAAGCCAGTTTTGTCAGCCGGAAATCGGTCCGCCAGAGCCTCCCTTGGCCGCCACCCGATACACAATGCATTGAACCCCTGACATTCCCCTTGTGGATGGTGGGCCCAACTGGGGACGGTCCCGCGTACCTCTTTCCCGGCCACCTGGTGCTCGTCAACAGGCCCCTCCCCCAGGCCTGGCTCCAGGGTGGGGCCCCGGTGACTCTAATCAGGGCGAGGGAAATGAAACCTTGCTATTCTTTTTTCTCATCAAGGGATTTTTCGGATTGCTCTTTGTCTGGCCCCTCACCTGGGACCTTTTGGCCTTGGGAGACCCTTCCAGGGGCTATTTCCCCCGACAACACAGCCCCCAGGGTCACTGAGGCACGCAAACCCCTCCACCACAATAAAGTGGGGAAGGGGGGTTAAAACAATGGTTCATAATAACGAGCATTACTTTGTGACGCTCGTGAAAAACATTGTGCTGCTTCGTCAGCTTGAAGTACAGTACATTTCCATACGTAGTTACTTTTATTTCCATACGTAGTTACTTATTTTTGTTAGTATGTACTGTATTGTAATTTTTCTGACTTACCTACAAATTCGACCTAAAGACAGATTTAGGGAACGGATCTCGTTTGTAACCTGGGGACTTCCTGTACGTCACGTACTACATACTGTACGGTGTTGACATGGCACTTCTTACAGTATTCACAGATTCCTGGGGAACATAGCATTTTTGACTATGACAGCAAAAGATGGAGGAAATCATGGAAAAATGGGTCTAATCTAACCCAGGCACTTCAGAAAAAGCAACCGATAATTTGGGTTGAGGCCCCTTTAAATAACAACCTCAAAATCAGCGTCAGAAAAATAAATCTGTCAGTCTTTATCATCACTCTCTTGAGAGCACACTTCAAATCTTCCCCAATCCACCCATCTAATGCTGTTTAAAGCATTACAGTCTACTCTGTCTTTCTAATCTGTATATATAAGGTTGATGATCAATTGCAATGGTAAAGTAAAAAAAAAAAAAAACCTAAACTCAACCCTGGGCCGTTACTCTACCTATGTCATGTATACGCTTCATTAAACTCCTCTGTAATGTATGATATGTCCTTCTTCCCATTCTCAGTGTCATTCTTATAGTATCTTTATATCAATGACTTCGATGTGTTTATGTCCTGTACAGCTGTGAAATACTCCAGCATTTAGATATTTTATTCTTCAGCCCTTATTTTCTTCTATAATATATTTTTTCCTCATATACTTCACCAACAAGCTCTTATTTATTTGTTATAAATATGTGTAGCCAATCAGAAAAGCAAATTCTGCCTGACCCGTCATGACAAACTATGCTTATTACTTTTCGAAATGTATGTGCATTATATGTAACTAATCATGCGGGTGATTTGCCATGAGATGTTTTATGGCAACCACTGGCTACACAATATTCCTGGAAGACTTCACTGTGAAACCTACTGTGCTGGTTGACATTTTTCCCCGCACTTTCTATGTTATCATTCAGGAGCTTTCTGACTAATACCAATTTTGAAATGCCAACAAGAAAAAGGAACTATTGACAACATCTGTGTCTTTACATGCAGCACATGTTCAGCCACCAGTAAGCACAGTTAATAGTGTCATGTACTTCTTTTTAATTCACAGCCACACAGCAAGCGGAAAACGACTGTTGTTGTGATGTTTAGCTATGGTTGGTGTGACACTAAGTGATGGCAAAGATCTGGTAGGTTTACGGTGTTAAAATTTCTGCACATTTACGAGAACCCAAACAAACTATTCACTCAGTCCTGTGGAGATATTTATACACAAAAAACCGTCACACTGGGTTTTTTGGCAGTTTCTTGCACAGTGCGGAGCGATCTGTGCTGCCATGCTCTGATAATGACACAGAACAATATCTGGGACTTGTCCCTCCCAGCCCTAATGTCACACCATCTGGCTGCCACTTCTGCAGGGGGAAACAATGACCATGTTGCTGAACCACAGCTGCTGTTGGAGGGCAATCAGATGCCACAGGGACACCGAGAATCATGTGTCTTCGTCTGTGATGTCAAATAGTGTGAGGCATCAATTAGAACTGTCAGATAATATTAAAGAGCCCTTATTCATTTCTAGAGGTACTGATAGTCAGTGGGACATTTTTTTCATTCTGGATACAAAAGGCGTACATAAAGCATATATAATAAGTACATACCAGCTAACAAAGACTTTTTTTATACTCACGAATGTGTAAGTCATCTGAAGTATATGGTTATTGGGGTTTTATATGTTATTTTCAAAGTGACATCATCCTTCACACTATATTCAATTGTGCTGACATAGGTGACCTCCTTAGAAAGAGAAAATAACAAGATTCTAAATCAGAAATAATTTAGCCTCCACATCCATCTTAGGAAGTATTTTATAATCTGCTCACAGCGTCACTAATATCTTACAAAAAATATATAAAATTAGTTTGCTGATGCAGAGATGGCAACCTTCATAAATGCAGGTCCTGTTATGATAAACAGGAAGATTGTGGAATGTATAAATAAATTTATACACACCTACACACATGGAGAGACACACACATTCACATACACTACAACTCTTAAATGCAATCAAACTGCTGCATCTCATAAGGTCTCACAACCTCACAGACAATCCCTAACTATCCCAGTTAGTGTGTTACTTTGAGTTGTCCTGTCTTGTCTGTCTATGCCAATCTGCAATTTGACGTCTTTCAACGTCATGCCTTGTCTGTCTTACCTGCCATGTCTTATTTGTCCATCTGTGTACTGTTATATCATAATGGGGGGTGGGCAGGGGTGGGCAGAGGTGAGCAGGTGTGCGCAGGGGTGAGCAAAGGTGAGCAAGGGTGGGCTGGTTTGGAGTGGCTTCACTTAATGTATTGATTTGTTGTTCAGCTAATTAAAAATAAAGTTGTCCTCTGAAGAGAGAACATGGTGGTTGAGTATAAAAAAAGAAATGTGGAATTAATGTGGATGAGATGCCAGCCCAGACACATGGACGCTGCACAAGTTACATCAGGGAAGCTGTGAAGCAGTGAAGCTGAAATTCATTTAAGAAACCCACCCCCCTATTGTGATATAATGAAACAAATTTAGCACGTGATCACTTTAAAAATATTTATTATCAATAACACTACACCTACTTTGCAATTCTTTAGATACCTCAAACGGGGGAGCCATAATGCGGGGGAAAGTTAAGACAGTTTCAGGGACACATAATTGAATTGGTCTGGGTTGGGGGCCCAGTATGATCTGTTTTCAAGAGGCCCGAAATCTCTAGTGGCACCCCTGATATCAAGGCCACTCTCCTCCCTGTCACCATCAGTGTAAGTCTCTAATTGACAGTGCGTTACACTGCACCCTGTCTAATACGTCCAGTAGACATTGAGTCAGATCAAAGAGTAATTATCAAGATGAACACCAGACTCAACTTCTGATCAAATACAGCACTGCTTACTTAATTATCTTCATGGTGAGAATATATATGTATTTTTTTTTCCTCCTGGACCCTTCAATTACACTAATTATAACTGTAAAGCATAGATAAATACTGAAAGTTGCTGTTTAATAAATGCAAACCAATGAGCGCATAAATCATTTAATATTTCAATTAATAATTCTACTACTTTATATGCCCATTATTTAGTTATGCGTTTCTGTGAGAGAACGTGTGCGTTACCATGCTCTAATTTAGCAGTTTTATTATTATTCTTCCCCAAAGCCTCCAGTTTCATCATAAAAGAACCTGAAAAAGATGTGGCTGGAAGCATTGACCAGAAATGTATGAAATAATGAGAAATCATACTGCTAACCATCTTTAATCATTCCATGGCTTTCTTGCATGTATTATATAGAATTTTTCCTACGTATAAGCATAAATTCTATGATGTATATGAGTACAGAAAATGGATGGATGGATGGATTGAAGAATACATTGAAATCCATCCTTCTTTCCAGTACTGGGTGACAAGGGAGCCTGTTATAAGTTAGCAAAGTGGGGACGCGTACTGGTATTCCAGTCCATCACAGAGCATGTGCACTATGGTCGGCTCCTCTGGTTATGATATAACACCTGTGTGTAGGTGTCAGGGCAATGGGAGTGTGGCCTCCAGCAACATTTAGAGAGAAAATTAATTGCCTAGAGATTGCCTACTGATTAACATTGCCTGTCCTTCAATCCCCACATTACACATAAATCAGTGTTTGTTTTTCGCCCCAGAAACCTAGACTGTGGTCTAGACACCAGTCCCAAGCTGGAACTGTCATGTTCTAGTTTTCTTCATCCCTAGACAGACTTATTCTTTATGTGCTTCGCCTTATTTCGCACAGTTAAATGTCCCCTTAAGTAATAATTGCTTGTGTTGAACTCCTCTCTGCCCGGAATCTAGATTGCAAATTAATATAAGCTGGAAAATTTGAAAGCTGGTATTTTAAATGCTAAACTTCTGTACCTTTAGGAATCTGGGAAGTCTGAGTTGTAATTTTTATTGCATAATATTAATAAAAGTGGTGATTTTGAGGATGTAGCGACACATTTCTGAGGAACATCTGTTCTCCTCTGCTTGTGTAAAGGTTGTGGAAAAAGAAGTACTAAATCTCAAGAAATAAAAAATGGCAGCATATGCTATTGGATTGTATAGATGTAAAGTAGATTTTGCTCAATTTGTAAACGACATCAAGCCAATTAAACACTATATTTCGAAAGACAAACAGACCAGGCCACGTTAGCATTCTGCTGAGTGATGCGGGGTACATTGGTGGAACGCAGCCCTTCTCTCAGTGCCTGGTGCACTCATCAGTATCTGCTGGCTCTCAGAGAGACATCTGGGATCCAAGAGGCACCTTAACTATGGAAGCAGGCTTTGTGGCCTAGTGATGAGACCACTAGAGTGTGAGCAGACAACATTAAAGGCAAAAGAAGGGAAGATCATGTCACGGAAGAAATAAGCCGGAGAAAACTGAAGTCTCCGCCAGCTTTTCTTTACTGCCACTAATAACAAATTTCGAAGTTTAGAGCATGCATCCATTCCTCTGGGATCTAGCTCTGCGTCTGCTGAGAGTCTGACGGAGATGGAAGGAATTTCAAAACAAACTGCGAAGCTTCCAGGTGTCTGAGCACAGAATAGCCAACGACTGCATTGCAGCTGGGAATAACTAAATAATTGCGTGGATTGAGTGATAAATTAATCGAGTTTAAAGCATCTAGACTTTAAATGATGAGTTTGTTGTCAGCTTCCTCAGGGGTAGAAGATGAGAATTTTGCTGTGTAGTCTAGGTCGGTGCCTACTTTATCATCAGATGCTTTTCAAGCAACGGCGTAAAACAATAAGCTTATGGTTTACACATTCATCTCATGCTAGAAATGTTTCTTGCGGGATGTGAATGTCAAATAAGAAACGAAAACCAAATGAAATGAAAACCAAACAAAAGACCTGTCATCATTTATTATGTAAAAACATTGCATAGCCGCAAAGTATCATTTCAAGGAGAGGCACATTTCTGAGGCAGTTACGCTTCACAAACGCTTGTCTACAAGCGTGTGGCACGTTTTATGCATAGCAAAACTGGGGAATGGAAGCGAGAATTCCCCCCAATCCCCAGTCCCTGATGTGCCGGAACAATGTCAGGCTTAGTCCTCAGTAAGGAAATACATTCGTAACCGATAAGTTTCAGCTATTTATGAATAAGATATAAAAATGGAAGATAGTACGCCAATCATTTTGCATATTGGTTAGAAGAAAAATGAATAAAGATTTTATCCTAGTATTTATACTTTATTTATGTGTTTACAATGGTCCTGGAATTGTTTTTTACTTCTTAGCTAGGTAAACATTTCACGTTCATTATACTGCTTACAGCTATTCATCAGTTCTCACTAGTTTATTGGTAGCCTTAATTTGTTATTATGAATTTGTTTGTACCGCATCCTGTTATTATTGCTGGATTGACAGCTGTTTGTACTGCACTCAACTGGCACATTATCTGTGATTAAACACAATAGAATTTTTTTCCAGATAACAAAGCCAAATCCACTTAAGTTAAGTACAAACAAATGCAAAACGCCGAATGCTATACATGGAGAAAACAGCCATTGTCTGAAAACTGATTTGCTGTCTGTTTCCACCATTATCCCAAACACCTGTCCTCAGAAGGTATGCTAGATGTCCTTTCACCTCAGTCACAGTGATATATAGGAAAGAACCAAGGCAAGTTTATAATTGGTGCTTTATAATTGCACCCAACTCTCATGCTCAGTCCAAGTTTCACTTTATTACTTTTTTTTTCCTGAGGATGTGGGTGAAGATATTACTGTAACTAATATTTTTGCATACGCGTTCAGACTGGCTCTGCACTTAAGAACCGTGTTCTAGCTGACACTCTGACATTAGTAGTTCATACACAGGGAGCTTAGTGTTGCAGAGACGGCCTTAGTGAGAGGAATGCAGATCTCATCTGTGCCACTACAGAATAACTCCAGCTCCACTTTAATATGCTCCACTGTCAGCTGTTGTGGGGCCAGAGTGTTAGATGTGCATAGATATTATATAACTGCTGCCATCCACAGTCCATGGACTGCAGGATAAGAGATGATAAAATGTGAGTTAAAATGTCCTTTTCCAAATTGTTGGTTGAAAGACTTGGCAATATACTGGACTCTTCACACTGGAGTTCATCTGCAAATCCCGGAGTGGCATGTCAGGTATCTGTGCCTCGGGTGGGAATAAAGGTAGCAGATGTCAATGCCATCCTTTTGCATGAAACATATATATTAGGTTATATAAGGTTAAAAAAAGGAATCTGAAAAAGAAGCAGGTCTATTGGCTATGTGTGCTCACACTCAGAGGAAATTTGACCCTGGTTGTCAGCTCTCCAGGGTACTTACACGATGGCTTGACTTCCATGCAGTGGGTAAATATACAGACAATGGTTACATACATCATATGGACAAAAGTATTGGGACACCTGGCCATCGCACCTACAGGAACTTTTATAACATCCCATTCTAAATCCATAGGCATCAATATGGAGTTGTCCCCCCCCCTTTCGAGCTACAACAGCTGCAATTCTTCTGGGAAGCTTTCCATAAGATTTCAGATTGTGTCTTTGGGAATATTTGCCCATTCATCCAGAAGAGCATTTGTGAGGTCAGTCACTGATGCTGACATGTAAGCCTGCCTCAAGATGGGGTTGAAGTCAGAGCTCTGTGTAGGCCAGTCCATTTCTTAGACACCAAACTCACCCAACTTTATTACCCCGCTTGGTACACTGGGGCACAGTCTTGCTGGAACAGAAAAGGGCCTTCCCCAAACCGTTCTCACAAATTTGGAAGCATAGAATTGTTCAAAATATCTTGGTATGCTGAAGCACTAAGAATTCCTTTCAGTGGAACTATTGGGCCAATCCCAGACCCTGAAAAAGAACCCCATACCATTTTCCCTCCTCCACCAAACTTTAGAGTTGGCACAATGCAGTCAGGCAGGTAACGTCCTCCTGGCATCTGCCAAACCCAGACACATCCATCAGACTGCCAGAGAGAGAAGCGTGACCTGTCACTCCACAGAACACGTTTCCACTGCTCCAGAGTCGAGTGGCAGTGTTCGTTAAACCACTTCATGTGATGTTTGGCAATTGTGCTTGGTGATGTGATGCTTGCATGTAGCTGCTCGGCCATGGAAGCCCATTCAATGAAGCTCCCAGCACACAGTATTTGTGCTGGGATTAATGCCAGAGGAAGTTTGGAACTCTGCAGTTACTGAGGCACCTGAGTGTTGGTGACTTTTATACACTATGCACCTCAGCAGCCAGTGACCCGACTCTCTTACATCACATGTTCTGCCACCTCGTGGCTGAGCTCCTGGATGCTTCCACTTTGCAATAATACCGCTTACAGCTGACCATGGAATATCTAGCAGGGAAGAAATTTCACAAACTGATTTGCTGCAAAGATGTCATCATATGACAGTTCTACGCTTGAATTCACTGAGCTCTTCACAATGATCCATTCTTTTACAAATGTTTGTAACCCTGAGTGCACCGTTAGGTGCTTGATTTTATACAACAGTGGCAATGGGTCTGAATGATTAAGAGGTACGTCCCTATGCTTATTTCCATACAGCGTACATTTCAATTTGTATATACAGCTTGTGTGGTTCATGAAGAAGATCACTTTAATTCCAACTAGAATAAACAAGGATCTGCCTTCCCTGCATCTCCGTAGTGTTCTGATGGTTCCCTCCTGTGCAGGTTGTCCATCACTTGCAAGCACGTGTCCATACAAAAACTGCCAAGGTCAGTTTCTTTTCTTCCTGCTGCTCTACCCCCTGTTAGCTCCATATCGATTTGCTAATAATGATTGCATGTCAAGGTTTACTTGACCATATTACAAAGCAATTTCAGTAGTCACACCACATCAGTTGTCATTCACTATTCCAGACAAATATGCTAAACGGAAATAAAGAGAAGATAATCTGAGGGAATTTGATTGCCTGTTGACAATACAGAATCCTCGTTTACTAGACGAATCGAGTTACATGTTTACAAATTTCATTTTTAAACTGTGTTTAAAGGGAGGACATATCAAATTTTATGCTTTAATGTTGATGGAAAAGAGAGTAATGACCATTTAGTATGTGAGTAAAAAAATGCAACAGGATTCCAGTTTAATGACCTTACATACATAGTTGTTTTATATAGGAGGCAGGGAATTATACGACTTGGTTTTTCTGTAGAATGAGGAATAGGTTAGAAATAAGATGGATTGTTGGTATCAAAAGGCAGGAAACCCAATTTGTACTTACAGTGTAACTTGCAAAGGCATTAGTCAGTGACAAAAAAGGATGGACAATTTAGTGGTTTTTGTGTCCAACACCATGTCCCCTGTACAGCCAATTATGAAAGGAAGTTTTCTGTTTGGTGAACGTTTTCCTGAGAATATCTCAGATGGAATGTCATGGAAATAAGCAGCCAATTTGCTTCCTGTTTTCAGTTCAAATCCTTTATTAATCATCCAGCCACCCACATGTTTTTTTTTTTTTTTGCGTTAGCACAGAAGAAATGTATCCTGGATGAAGACACTTTTCATGAAAGTGCACAAACCTGCTGTCAATCTAATGGGGATCATCTTCACTTCTTATTTATTTATCATCCTAATTATTATTTATCATTTTACTGTCCGCATGGCACCACTTAAAAGCTTCAGACTCATTTTATACCTCTGAGGAAATTTTAAGACAGAACTAAAGACTGACATAACTTGGCCAAAACCCAGCATGCTTGTCTTTTTAAAAATGAATGTGTGTGATATACTACACTGCTTATATATTATATTATATTATATTATATTATATTATATTATATTATATTATATTATATTATATTATATTATATTTAGCACCAGGAATATTGTGCTCTGCTGCCTATCAATCAATGAAAAGCAAGTAAGGTACATTTTTAAAGGCAAAAGGCTAATGTGAAGATAAGCTGCACACCAAAGCTTCCATATCGGTTGTTGCTAATATTATTTTTAACCAAATTGTCCTTGAAGTGTACAATATTGGATTCTATAGTAGTTCACTGCTTAATTGGGTTAATTAGGTTATATCTGTTATTTGGTACCTCAGAAAATATTTGTTCAGATAGAGCAATTCACATAGAATACCTATAATGGCTAAGTATCTATTAATGTTATACTGATTACTGCTGCAGTTTTACAAAGACTCTGATACCCAGCTAAGAATGACCCCAAATAAAGAAAAAGCACAGCCTGTCAAACAAGCTGTATCACTGCAAAGGCTAATGTGCTTCAATCTGAAAAGACAGTGTTTTCCCAGTGAATTAAACTGTCAGTGCAACTTAGACCTCATGCCAGGCAAACTTTATGCTACTGTACTCCTCCCACAAGCCAGAGATGGACAGTTATTGATTTACCGTAATACATTCCAGACTATGAAGTGTGGCTACCCAAATTCCCATCAAACACCAGCTGCCTTCCCATTACCTAAACTATGGCTGGTTTAGGTAGAAGAAAAAAAAAAAAACAGACGATTATGCTTTCTTTTGGTATTCTGGGCTATGGCTGAGAGTCATTCTCCTGTGAAGTGACTTAGCAGCTCTATGGCCCTGTAAAAATAGTCACTGCATAATTTGGCACCCTTAAAGTTTCCCACTGAAAAAGGTACAAACATATCTTTTAAAGCAATCTGATATGAATTATTTATACCGTAATACTTCAGTGGCATTATATATAAACCAAGTTTATAGCATGCGGTACATATTGAAAGTCTACGCAACCAACAACCTAAAAACAAACAAACAAAAATAAGATTTTCTTTTTTTTTTCATATATTGTATCACACAACTTACTCAACTTTCTGAAAATAAGTAGTAAGAATAGCAAACTATAAAATATAGGTTGTGCGTGTACACAAACCCTGAGTTAATGCTTGGTAGAATCACCTATTGCTTGAATTACTGCCAATCATTTATTTATTATTATTTTTCAGTCAGTATCCATCAGCGTAGCACATCGCAATTTAAGAATATTTGCCAATTCCTTAAAAATAACAGTCAGTGTTCAGAGAGAATGTGGGTGGACCTATCTCCTCAAGTCACTCCACAGAATTTTAACTGGATTGAGATGATGGGTGTGCTGGGCTTGGCATGTTACATTATTGTACTTCAGCTCTGTTATTTTTGCTTTCCCAGTGTGTTTGCATTGAAAGGAAAACACTGCACTATTTTGGCTTTCTAGTAGAAGGCAACGGGCTTTCAAGGCTTTATCCTTTTAGCAGTCATCGTGTTCATTGTGTGATATGTTTTTGTTTCTCATCAGACACAACGTTAGCAACAGTGCCAAAAAAGTTGGTACCCTGGTTTCATCAGACCACAAAACTTTTGTTTCCCACCTGACTGCAGAATCCTCAGTGTTTCTGCCAGTGCCGTAATTAAAAATTCTTGGCCCACTCAGAAAATGTCACCTTGGCCCAGCCCCGCCCTGCTTCTCTGTCCCCAGCGTTTCCCCTGGGCGTGGCTCCTAATCAGCTACACCTGAAACTTGTTAGTCGTACCTCTTGTTCCTGCCCTCCTGTTAACCAGTCACAGCTGCCTCCTGTTCACTCCTCTGTTAATAATGTATAAAAATGTCTCCTAGTCCTATGCTCCCCGTTCGTTCATTGTTCTCTGTCCGCATGAGCTGTCCTACCTGCTTCCCCCAATATATTCCCCTGTGAGGCGTTGCACTAGCTGCATTTGGGTTGTCCTCCCCCTGTCTTGTCATGTCAGTAACAATGCATTTCAAAAAACAGTTTGAGCAAGACGAAAGAGTGATATTCAGAAAGGTGAGAAACTTGTTACAAAGGTTGCCAATTATTGCTAGTTTGTCTTTCTGTAAAATATTAAATAGCTGATACTAGGTTGAGCTACAGTACCCTTTGAAAAATAGGGATGGCCTTGATAATAATCTACTGGCTGCCCTAAAACAGAAGAAAACTATTTTTCATAACCATCCACCTGTCTGATTTTAATAAATGATTATTAATGGGAACACACCAGAAACAGAGGCTGAAAATAACACGTGCTACAACAATTCGTAGATGGTTGTGTCTGTGTCCGTCATGGGGAGTAAGGAGGGATATGCAAAATTCAAT
Source organism: Isichthys henryi (assembly GCA_026776945.1). Lineage (NCBI taxonomy): Eukaryota > Metazoa > Chordata > Actinopteri > Osteoglossiformes > Mormyridae > Isichthys > Isichthys henryi. The sequence continues at coordinate 14,999,186 of JAODJX010000007.1, read as the reverse complement.
GAATTTCTATTCACCTTTACGTGTACAAATGGCCAATAAAGAGGACATTATCATACACATTAATAAAAGAATTGCATTTATTTTCAAAGAACCTTAAAGAAAATTATGCTCTATGGAAAACTGCTTTCTTGCATAACCATTTAAATAAATCATTCATAACTCCAACAAAATAATACCAATGTATTCTGTCTAGCAAAACCTCAAAATGACTCATCATTCTATACATTTTCTATAATTGTTATGCAAATGAATTATCATGAGTTTGGAGGCTATACCAGCCAGCACAGGAACACAGGGTGGAAGGCAGCGGGCACTGATCATGGCCACACTCAGTCACCCCTTCACACACAAACATTCTACGGGCAGCGGGCACTGATCACGGCCACACTCAGTCACCCCTTCACACACAAACATTCTACGGGGAATCCATCCAATCTGTGTAAACTGCATGTTTTTTGGCTATGAGGGAAAACAGGAGTTATTGAAGGGCACTCGTAAACAAGACGAGAACACTCACACAGAGGGCCAGAAGTCGATCCCTGGAGGCGTGAGGTAACAATGCTACCAACTGAGAGGACTGCAGCATACATTTATTCAATAAACATTTTGTTTAAAGAAGTTGGCAACAAATTTTAGCTTAATACCTGCCCTTTTCTTCTTGTGCTAAGTAAAAAAAGAAAGTTTCTATTATGAGTAATGGCATAGGAGAGAGTTTGATATTGGGGGGAGCACAACATAGTAATATAAAGCCAACAGTCTATTCATGGGGGGGAATGAAGCCAAATTCAGTATTGGGGCGTGTATATATATATATATATATCTTTTTTTTCAAGGCAGATACTATTTCAACCCAGGTGTCAGCAGCCAACAACGCTTTATTATTATTATTATAATTATTATGTTTGTGTCCCACTTTGGTGCCTTCAGCCATTAAAGTGACGCACAACCATGTATGCAGCCCAGTGTATTTTGTGGCGCCAGGGGGCGGGGGCTGAGGATGCTGGGTGTAAATAGCTGAACAGACGGGCAGATGCAATTTGTACCCGTGTGCAAATAGACACCTTATTTTTAAAATTAAAATTCAATATCCCTAACCTCACAGCGGTTTAAGCATAATTGAAATCTGTTGTTCTGTGTCCATATTGTGTTCATTATTTCATAAACACTTGGCATCAGTAACATCCATCCATGGTCCATCAGCCATAACTGCTTATCCAGACTGCATTCTTTTGAGCCTGGAAACCCAAAGCACAAGGTAGGGCACACCCTGGAGGGCCAGCCAGGCCATTTCCAGTATCTGTAGCGGAAAACAGAAACAGGAAATATGTCAGGACTCCTTCAATATTCAGGAACTAAATTAGTATTGTAGTGCCGGTGAGATGGCTCTGTGTAGAGGAGCCTATTTGCATTTCCCAGCATGCTCATGAGCCATGTAAATAGCTCCTGTGTTGTGTGTCATTGCAAATACTTCTGATGTTGCCGTTTATTATGTGTGCCCCTACCTGTGTCCTGTGTGAATCCTGTCCAATCCTTCTGTGTCTGTAAACCTAGCCATCATGTGCGTGCCTTACTGTATAACGTCAGACCTCTTTCTGTTTCACTGTTTTGTGTGTCGGTGTAGTTGTTGCTTATAGTGCCGTCCTTTTAAAGGCTCCAATTAAAGAACTCCGAAACCGTCTGGCCTCATCTTATTCCTGCTGCTGTGATGCCTGGGTCTGCCAACGGCTACACTGTTATCAGAAGTTGATGATGCCGGAAGTGGTCCCACTGGTGCTGCTAGAGTGGGTTCTTCGTAGCATCATTCAGCAAGTCCGCTGCAGCCTGGCAGACCTGCAGGCAGCTGTGGAGCAATGAGTCGGAAGAAACAGCGACAGCAGTTTCGCGGTGAAGATGGCTCAGGACATCATGCTTCATGGTCACAGTGAGGGAGGAGCCATCCAGTCCTTCCGAAGTGCCCCGGACCGATGCAGTGTGCCCTCAATCTACCCCTGCCAGCCTGCCAGACCTCCGTCAGAGACGACGATGTCGGCAAATGAGGATGACAGGCACTACTGCACTCTGACTGCTTACTGGCCTCACTGATTGCGAGGAGCACAACCCCAGCTATGACTGCATCCATTAGAGACAGCATGCGGAGGCTGCCCTTCAGCCACGAGGAGGCCTGACTGGCTCAGGGGGAGTTGAAGCAGTGGGGAGCAAGAGCACGAAGGCCAGAGACAGCAGGCCAGGTCTGTGGAAGCAGCCCTTCTTGCTTGTGAGGAGGCCTGTCATGCCTTAGAGGCCCAGGAGCATCGCAGGATGGATGAGGATGAGGGGTGACTGTGGGAAGACTTGGAAAAGGAGCAGCATGCCCTGCAGAAGTCATGCGAGCCCGGCCTGCTGGGAGCGTGAGTGCAGTCCAACTGGCTAGGGAGCGCCGTGAGCTGGAGGAGCAGTGTGGCCAGTACCATCAGGACCTGAAGTGGCTGTGCGAAGCCACCAGATCCATGGAGCAAGAGGGGCAGCAGGTTCCTTCTAAGTCACGTAAGGGGAAGGGGGACCTGCAATGCCAGCACCCACCAGCAGCCCAGCGTCCTCCAGCCTCCCGGTCTCCTCAGCCTTGCCAGTGCTCATGATCAGACATCTCCCCTCATCATCAGAGATGGTGCACTGACTTATCTAAAAATTCAACTTAACGACAAAATTAAGGAATGTATCTCATTCATAACCTGGAGACCTGCCTGTATTCATTTTGGGACAAAGCTGAAAATAAAAAAAAATAGTTCACATTCAAAGATTTAATCTGGATTGAATTTGGATTTAAGGTGTGCAAACATAAATCCTTTCAGACTTATTCTTACTTTTCTGTCTACGTTTACAATATCTTCTGAAAAGAACTTTAAGATGAGCAAACAAAGCAAACTTTCAATAAATTCTTCAACAGCATCAGAAAATGAACAAATATCTCTAATCCTATCTGCGCCTAGTCTGCATGCTAATGCAACCAGCAAGCTCTCCTTCTCAAACATCCCTCCTGGCAAATGTTTACATGAGCTGTAAATTCAAGTGCTAATATTAATACTGATTTCATTTGGAAATTATAAATGAAAAATAAATAAATAAATAAATAAATAAATAAATAAATAAGCCCCCTACTGTAGCAACTTATTTCAAGCATGTACTCCAGTGCTCTGAAAGTAGTCGACTAACACTGATTAGCTACCTAATGCCATATTTTTGTGAAAATTGCCATAAATTGTACACAAATTTAGGCCTCACATTTTCCACAAATTCTGCATTTGGTTGCTGTATAGTGAATATGACACATTTAGGTGCTACATTTTAAAATCAGCAGTAGACAGCTGCTGATTTGTTTATTAATTATGTGAAGTGTGAAGAAGATTATCAGCTTTTTCAGCTTGACATTTAATAGAGTGATGGAAATTGACAGCCTTGTTGAGGAAGGAAAAAAATGGACACATATGATGACATATGATGTCTATAAGTTTAAAAAGCATAATTCTAAAGCGCTGTGTGAATAACAAAGCTGCCGGATGACATTCTGACCGCGAGTCCTGGCTGTTAATAATAATTATATATTCTCAAAGTTTATGTCAATTTCTGCAAAATTCATAGCGTTTTTACCACTTAAAGTACCAAATTACTCTCTCTTAGCAATATGCACCCTTGACATTTCTTCCCTGCATCCCTACTCTGTATGTGAAGCATTAATTACCATTATATCACACTTCTACATAAATCTGTGCATTAACTTAAGACTTTGGCCAGTGGTTTTCACGGTGTGGCAGGTAAAAGTGAAAAATTGACATAAGTAGATCTTAGCAAGAAAATTTCAGGATTCAATTTAGGGCTTATTTTTTCATGTCTATGTGAGGTTCCTTATGTAAAATCAGCGGCTGTCCAGTTCTTGCTCTCTTGCTGCATTTTATTTTTCACTAACTGGTCATATGTGTTTATACATTGTTGGTAATAAATAATCAAATGAAATATATATAT
>JAODJX010000007.1:14918909-14941282 GCA_026776945.1 Isichthys henryi | reverse complement strand
GGGGAAACCGGAGTACCCAGAGGAAACCCCACGACGACATGGGGAGAACATGCAAACTCCGCACACATGTGACCCAGACGGAGACTCGAACCCGGGTCCCAAAGGTGTGAGGCAACAGTGCTAACCTGCACCACCATGCCGCCCCCTAATAGTTTACATGATTGATTTTTGATTGCGTGTTTCAATCAGGTAAGAGCGCTATTAAAAGGTTAAGGAACCAGTGCAATAACAAACCATCACCTGTTTTTACTGCTTTCTGGATTACTAATGAATAATGGCCAGTTACTCAATTGCTGTTATGATACTGGTCATAAGCATGTTGTATGTCCTCATTGCTGCCACAAGCTGCATTTGGCCCAAAGAAAAACAGTCTCAGAAATATCAGCGTATCGATTTACTCTGTTTGGAATATTCATGTTTTGTGACCCTATAATTCATCTTCATAAATTTTCAGCCGCAAATTATTATTTGGGTGCGCAGTGGTGTTCAAGAGAGTTGACCTTTTTTGCATTTTTTCCCATTCTAACATAGAAAAAAATCTTTGTTTACAGAAGGAAGAAGCAGCTGTACACAGGTAAATGACTTTAACATTGACTTTAAGAATTAAGATTAGCTGTAACATACAGTATGTCTGGATAATAAAGTTCCATAGGTGTCCTTTTGAAATTATTGTATAACATTTTGTGTAAATGTTTCTTCTGAAGCTTCATATGCACGCTATGTTTAAAGGAATTGTCGAGCAAAGTCTGAGCGATTACATGTGCTATAGCATAATTACATATCAAATGGCTGTTAAATTGGGCAGTATTATGTTCTTTGACTGGTTGTTTGATTTAAGAAGAGGCACTGCTGGGAATTCTGGCAGCTTGTAGCTTTAAGAATTTTACTGTTGTTTCTTTGCAGATACAATGTAGAAGAACAGCTGGTATTCATTTATTTGATAGCTGGTCCTGAGATTAGAGTAGGACCAAATTAGGACTAAATTAGAGACGTGAATCTGTTTATCAACTGGTGTCTGTGCCTGATTCACCAAGTTGCTTTATTGTCGAATTTATTGATAGCTGAAATCCTTCATTAACATTCAGAGTGGCAAAACTCAATAAACACTGATGTGATGTTTGCCAATGATCCAGCTCTTTGGTATGAATGAAGGGAACAGAGTCTAACTTGAGAGTCGTTCTTTTTTATTATTGTGCCCAAATTTCCCTGCCTGCCCTTAATTCACTCCTCTCCCTTTTACCTGAACAGTGAGAACCAGCCAGTCGCAAGAGGTAGACATGGTTACATTAGGTTCCATAAGGACAGAAGGAGCAGGACTTGTCTGTTGTCTTTTATAAGCACAATATTCAATGTTTTCAGATATTTATCCTCAAAAGTTCATTATATTTGCTCTTTGCTGTGCCAATAGAAAGTTTTCTAATATTAAGTGTTGCATGAATTGCATTCAAGATTAGGCAACTTTATTTACATAACACATTTATACAGAGGGTAAATTACAAATAATAACCTAAATTCACTGACAAATCAGAGGGATATGGCGTCACCATGTATAATGTTTACAGTAGATTTTGGACATTAGTTTTTTTAATACTAATAATTTAGTGCTGTTAAACTTAGTCTAAACATGCAAAATAAAATTGTATTTATGGCATGTCTAAGTCTGAATCTCATCCAAATCTTACCCAGTCATTGTAATAATTAGTTAGCATATGAACCTACTGTAGTAACCCCTGCCCTCTAAGAAAAAAGAAAGATGAGCTTTTGAACGGCTCTTTTCAATTTTTATTGAAGCCTAAGAGGGGGGTGGAGTGCACACCCTGGTTGGGAGGCAATGCATTGTGGGTCACCACCCTTGAAATGCATCCTTCCAACAGCAAAATTCAGTGAATATTGTTAGTTCTGATGGTTGCTTGGCTAAGTGGCCTAATGTGGTAGGTTTAGGTTCCTATCCCTTTGAAGGGATGGGTTCAAATCCTGCGGCTGCATTTTGTTTTAAGTGAATCCCATCCTTAGGGGCCACTAACATATACCTATCTACAGTACTTAATCTACCAAGTCTCGCCCCTTTGTTGAGTAATTAGCTGGCACCTGAGCAGCTGAAATGAACACTACTCTTCAAGTGCCTATTTCATATCTCCCTCATGCTGAAGGACTTCAGCCCCAATGGCTTTTCCCTGAAAGTGAGCAAATGAAAATTTGAAAAAAAGAAGCGCAAATCTTGAGGAGGAGATTTTGGAGGGACTACATTACGCTTTGCCATTCACAAGCTTCTCCAAAGGAGTGAGATGAAACATTGCCCTTACATGGTAAAAGCTTCCATAACTGAAAGAGAGGCTGCTGGAGCAAAAAAAAAAAAAAAAAAAGAAAAAGAAGAAGGGGAGGAGAAAAAAAAAGGAGCTTAGGATTGTTGGGCTTTGGGGTAAAAAGTTCCAGTTCAGAGGAATAAAGGAAGACTGGTGACAGGGGCCCTAAGCCGTGTCTGAAAACGTGAATACAGGACCTTCAGCAGGGACCCAGGTACCAGCAGAGGTGCGGAATTAAAGTGCCTTTCACCTGCTGATCGTATCCTGGACAGATGCATGTTTGGCTACAAGTCATTCTGTCTATTTTGAGCAGAAAATTGGATTAAGTGAGTGATTTATTGTTGATAATTGGTGCAGTTACAACTGGGATAATGAGGATATTTAGCTGTACTTTCACTGTACCATACTTATACCATGCTAACAGCTATTGTGAGATTTGATTATGACGGCTTATGCTGTATTTCGAGACTGAATACAAAGTCCATGTTGTGGTTGATGTTGTCTGTTAGATCTTTAACTCTGGAAAAACACTTATTTCATAAATTATACAATTTCTGGCATAAGACTTCTATACTACTCCTGTCTCTACGTGTTCTTAGTTCTCGCACCTACATCTGTCATTGTACACATTCCTACAACGAACAGTCAATAACCGATATCTTTCTCCCGCATGCGTCCCCAAAGCAGTTAAGCTGACCTGTTAGGCTTGTGTTTTTTTCGTGTATAAGATGGTTTCTCATCACAGTGGACTGGTCTTAGCCCTCGGGATCAAGCGAGCACCAATGTTATGTGTTCTTTCCGAGTTTGTTTTCTTTACAGCTGTGACCTATGTGGACAATGACGGACAGTCCTCCTTAGGGAAAGCAAGCCTTTTAACAAGGATGCGTGTTCCAGATGGGCCTGGCATGCAAAAGAGTTTCCCACAAAACAATAAATTCATAGATAATTTGAATATTGTCCGATTGGTCCATGAATATGTTATATCTTCCGAAACAACACTTATAAAATATCAATCGACCCATTCATCTATCATTATCTTGCACAGGGTGCATGGTGTAATAAAATGTAATTACATGTTTTAAAATATGTATACGGTATATAATAATTTACATGTAGTAAAATCCTCTGAAGCTCATGAAGAGGAGGACTAATTTGTATAGACAGTTACAATATGGAAATACTTTGTAATGTGTTTATTTTCTTTTCGATATTTGCATGTGTTGCACTGTTAGTATTAGAAAAGACACTTGATACCATTTTGGTAAAGGAATAGATTCAGCAAAAATGAGAAAAATGATCTTAAGAACGGATACTTTCTTTAGGCCGGAGTTTTGATGACAGACAGCCACTGTGGATTGTGACAGGGAACAAAGACCAGGAAAAATGATCAGTGGAGTTTTAAATTTGATTTTGTGTTTAATTGGAGTACGGATGAGTGGGATGGGAATGTCGTGAAGTCGCAGCACTGATAAGTGTCTGTGGGCTGGGAAACCATAACATCCTGTGCCAGCAGGCAGCAGTGCACACTGGGATGGCCCTTTACACGCAGATCCAAACTCCAGATGAACTGCAATGTAAAGCTAGACTAGGAAGGGGTTCTTGTTTTGGCTGCGGACCAGTTTCATGCGGCATATCCATTCTCATAGTACGTTTTCATTCTCACCAGTCTTATCGGTCTGCTGGGAGACCGGTGCCTAGATTTCCCTGGGGTGCTCAAAATATTTGGGCCTCTTAATGGTTGCCATGTTATTTTCTGTCCCAAACAGTGTATCTGGCATCACAGGGAAGCTGTTTTAAAAATAGCTCACGATAATAAATGTGACATAAAGGGTCATTTTTTTCTCTCTCTGAATGGCTGCTACCATGCCTGAGTATTCTAAGTATTAGAATGTCACAGTTGCCCAATTGCTGCCATATTTAGACGCAATTTATGATCACATGTTAACATTGTGTCTTGGCCCCGCCTCCGTACTGCGAAACAGGTCACCCTGATACGCTTCCCATAAGGTATTTTTTTCCAGGAATAAAATTTCTTATATACTTGATTCCCCCCCCCCCTCCTGATGCTTAATCTTTATATATAGCTGTAAAACATCTAGGAAACCTGCATTTTAATTGGTTTGACAGCGGGTGAAGCTGAATAGTATGCAGACTCTGAACTTTAAAATACACATTCTCAAAGCTTAGATCAAGTGTAACACTCACTGTGGCTTTTTTAAAGACAATTGTAAAATCGTGAAAACACAATGATATGGTTTCTCTTCTGCCTGTTACCTGATTTAACAGGCATTGATATAAAACATTTATTTAACCTAGAGTTGAAACACTGTGATTTTTGGGCCGCGTGCTTTACGTCTCCTGGGACAGTCTCTGTGTAATTTTCTGTGTCTGTCAGGATAGTGAGGATTCTGGGATTGTCTGCTCTGGAGACAAAGGCTCACAACTTGAGTTTCCCTGCTTTCCCGTGGATGCTTGGCACGGCAATGATTCTGCAGGATCTTCTTCTTTAGGTAACTTTTTCACATTGTGGTCAAAATATGTACTTAGTTATACATATATACAGTTTGTGGTCAATGTTCTAGTGTCCTGATTTGATCTGCTTTCTTCCTCCAGCTAAAACTTCTTCCGCAGATCCTGAGGAGACCCCTTCATACTCTGTACCCCCCCTGTATGAGAGTGGCGACCCCCAGTTCACCCCACAATCACAAGGGCCTGACCCAGAAACATGCCCCCAGCCTGTCCCCGAATGCGATACCAAAAAGCATGTAGGAAGGTGATCATCTGCACACGTTAACATGATATAATTCTTCTCATGTACTATTGTGCTCATTTGTGCTGTGTTTATTTTTATATTTTGCCTCAGTCTATTTTTAAAGGGTAAATATTAATGAAAAGTTATACAGCTAATCACCCTTCCTTGAAAACAAATCTGATATTTAGGGAGAGTTATTGGTCACATTTTACTTGAAGGGACATGAATAATATAGCAGTAGTACATGCTTAATTAACCAGTAACTAAGTGTCAGTTTTATACTGATCCACTGCTTGTTCATCATTAATCAATCATGACAGTTCATATATTCCATTCAGGCACTATATTAGTTAACTAATTAATTAATAATGGTACGACCACTTGAGGGGACAAAACTTCCTTAACTCATTTACTACTCCAGAACAAGTCATGAACATCATGATTTTTAGGCTATGAAATGCATGAATTGTCAGGATTAATTAATGATGAATAAGCATGGGATAAGTACGTAATTAACACGTAGTTACTGGTTAATTAATACATTATGTTACTGAGCTATTGTAAGAATGTGGCACGATGAAATCTTTCTTTCAGTATGTTAAGTTCATAATTTCTCATAGCTCCCCAGTTTTACTGAAACTTGGCTGAAATGTGACATAAAACAGTGAAACCAAGAAAAGCTTATTTGTTTTTGTATAAATGTTGAATGTGCCTTTTGCAGACAGGAGACAACAGAAGACAGTTACGGCGTCCAGTCAGAGGCAGCAGATGATGAGATAAGGCAGACTTTGCTGATACGTTTTCCAGCTTTGGTGGTTTCAGACAAGGTGGGTTTGCAACACAGCAAAAGTCTCTTCATTACTGTATATCACAGGTGCCCCACTCTGCACATTTTTGGGTTTCCCCTCATTTAACACACCTGATTCAACTCCTGGTGCTAATTACCACCCAGCTCAAGTGCTTAATCATTTATGGTGGAACAGGGACAGAACTAAGCTACACAGGGCTGCGCCCCCCCCCCCCGCAGGACTGGAGTTGGGCACCCCTGATTTATAGAATACAGGTACCAACCAACACAAAGCTGATAGCGTAGCAATATATGAGTATCAAAGGAGAGGTGTTTGCAGGTTGAATATTATTTCACCGAAATTTCATAGAAGTTACTTAAAAGTGTGTCTGTTTATTTCTTTATTATTATTTACTACCATGCAGAACGACAACAAAAAAATCAGTTTCTTCACAGATTTGTCGGATTTGTTCATGGTAGGGGTGGCAATTTGTAAAGAGCAAACCCTTTACTAACAAGAAGTTATCTGAAAGCCCATATGAAGTCTGCAGGAAAATCCCACCAAATTAATTCAGACTGTCAGAGAGGAAACACGTTATTTGCTATAAATGCCTGCTTATATTTGATTCATAGCGAGTGCAACATATTACTCACCCAACCCAGCACTGGAACTAAATGTAATAAAAATATAACAAAGGTGTCTATAGTGGCTACATCAAGATGTATATTCCATCCATCGGCAAAGTGCTAATCTTAGAGGCAGTCCCAGGCTGGAGACGGCACAAAGCTCGGGAGTATTCCAGGTGACATAACAGCACACATACATGCAACATAATGCACTATGGGCAATTTAGAGATTTTGCTGGTATATAATTACTGCCTATAATTTATTATTCAAAATATTTAACAATCAGGTTTTCAATGAAATAATATTTAGGTAATACTTTACTTAAAGCCGTCATTATAGATTCCTTCATAATGCATGATAATGCATTCATAAAGTATTATGAATGCGGCTATAACTGTTTATAAAAGGCATAACACATATCACCCATGTTTTTAAGACTGTAGATACCTTCCTAATGCATTATAATGGTCAGTATAAGAATTAAGGATGCTTTGTACTGCATTATGAAGATATTTATAGTGCATTATAGATGACAGCTTAATAATGCATAATAAACATGGCTATAATGTGTTATGCCCTCTTATACATAGTTATAGATGTGTTTATAATACTTTATGAATGCATTATAATACATTACACATGACTGCTTTAAGTAAAGTGTTATCAATATGGTTAAACTATATAATCTAAACTATATACATCAAAGTGAAAGATGTTAGAAGTGTTTTATATGTGCTGGTTAAGCACAAGAATTGTTGTTCATTTTACAGCAACACTGCATCATAAAGTTATGGGTTAAAAGTCACCCTTTGCAAAGGACAAAGCAGATCACGACTGCTGGATGCATGCAAATGGAAAACAAATGAAGCCGCCGGGTGGTGAAGATGCTCTCTGTGTGTTTTCCTGAAGCGGTGTCCATAGACAGTGTGTGTGCTGTGCTTACAGGCTGAAGCAAACAGGAGTTCACGCTGCCCTCCTCTGCCAGAACCCGACACCCCCCCGAATCATTACGCCAAAGGAGCTTCTGCTACATCGTCAACTCCTCGTCTTCGTCCTCGGACCCGGCTCCCCTTGCCCCCCGCCATGCCCACTCTGCCTGAGGAAGAAGAAGATTCACCAGAGGAGCTCGACAGCTCTTCCAGCTCTCCAACCTCAGTAAGTGCCTCTTCTTATTCAAATTCAGCTCTCCTCATAAATCAACAGCTAGATGGTACATTAACCTGTTCGTATGGGTGACATCGTGACTGTTTGTGTGAACCTTTGGCTTTGGTCGTTCGTCCTGTTCGTGACACACCTGAATCATCAGCGATTTCTCTTTGCATATCCATACAGTAAGTCTTTATTAATGTTCTCACATGTAGTCTACATAAAGCACTTGCCCTGCTGGCTATAATTCTTCTGCTGCTTCCCATAAGTGTTCCTTTTTTCCATTGGTGGTCTGGCCATCGGTCATTGTTTTTATTTTTACTTTAAGCATTTATGGGTGATAGGTCTGTCTCATTTGTAAAGACAAGGTCAAAGAGCACACACTTTGATGTCCTCTTCGTTTCGGTGTAGACCTTAAATTCCTGTTTGTTATATGGGAAAACTTAAACCTTCACTTTAAATGTTTGCTGAAGACTTTGTACATTGTGATCCACATGTATGGGATTTTTTTAAAGACTTCTGCACCCATTTGGTCTTGTTTGTCTTCTTGGGCACAGATAATGGAGTTTTAACAGTCTGAGAGCAAGTATATACTCTATTCTGAAACTTAGGTAGGTAGATCCAAGCATATTAAAAAAACGTTTTTTTTTTTCTTCTCTCTGTCATGTGACTACACGGTCTTCCACTGTCAGTCATTAATCATGGTACGGATAAAGGGGCCATGATCTAATTTGAGAACAAACTGTATGAGTCTATAAAACTGTCAGCATTAACCATAGAATTTCCTCTGTGTTTGCACTCTCATTGAGACGTTAATTGGACAATGTGCTGAAAACCTAGCAGTTTAGAAATGATGCAGGCATTGCATGTCAGCAATGCTTGCAAAATACACGAGGTATAGCTCTGACTCACGCCTGGGTGACTCAGTACATGTGATAATGGGCACCTTGCTTTGTCCCAGGGGATTATGCTCCTCAGAAGGACCTGGACAAATATTGTGTTTGGCTGTTTCAAGACCACCTACTAATCAGAAAAGGAAAAGAAACTGCATGAAATATTCTTTTTTTTTAATCTTACAAATTAATGAACTCCCTGAGTATTTTTTTATTTCAATATTTAATTTCCATACTTGTCACTAGAAGTAGTTTTAGAGTATGGAATAGTATTCCTGTTAGTGTAGCGCAAGCTAAAACCCTGGGTTCCTTTAAATCAGAGCAAGATAAGATTTTAACAACTCTGAGCTATTAGTTACAGTATTGTAAGTTCTCCCCAAGCGAGCTCGATGGGCCGGATGGCCTCCTCTAGTTTGTAAATTTCATATCTTCTTATCTAAGATGAATGGATTCTTTGATGGCACCATGTCCTGCTTACAGACATTAGAATCAAATATAGCGCATTTTAAATTATGATCACCACATATTACAGATATTTCTGCATTTGTGGATCATGGTACGTTGTTGATACAGCTGCATCCCCATCTACAGAACTTCACCTTCTATGTCGCATGGATGCATTAATATTGTTACTGTTACACTGGGATCAATCGCACTTTAATATAGTGTCAACTACAAGATGAAGTATGCGGTCTAGAATTTGTCTTTTTCCTGCATCAGTAAAGAGCGATAACAGTCAAACCAAAGGGTCATGTTGTGCTGTGTTTAATTTGTCCAGCGTCGGTGACCTCGTTGTGTGTTTGTTTGTGTATGTTTAGTGCCCACCCCTGGAAAGCAGAGGGGTTACCATGGTTTTACAGCCTCCATCCATCATCTTCCCAGCACACGCTAATGCAGGCAGCCAAGATCCCAGACCACTTGAACTGGCCAGGTAAACACAGCGGCATCAAACATGAAAAGGGGGATTCCTTTTTTATTTCATGATATTGACATGGCTTTTGCTGCAAATTTTGTCATTTGTGTATTTTTAAAAGTTCACTAATGAACCCTGGGATTTTTTTCAATTAAACGCTTAAATGAAGTATGAAAGCTTAATTTTAAATACCTAAAGCTTTAAAATGCATAGAATTACGAAATCACACGATATTTCTGTTGATAATCAGTTCATTGTACTTTTGTAGAGCTTTTGTATGATAATAGTAGAACTAAGATTTACACGATCTTCTCCTGATGGTGCTGAAACACGTTTTGCTGCAGACCGCAAAGTCCCAGACCTCGACTGCCTCGAAATTTCTCTTCTTTGGGAAATCCCATAACCACTGTCGGTGAGTTCAAGGCTCCACCACATTGACAGTCTCCACTGAGCACATGACTGTCTCATAAGACAAAAATGTCTTACCATAACAGAATTCACACTTTCTTTCCAAATAAGCTTTTCACTATTGTACAGTGTGCGATACTGATCAGCAGTGAATATCAATGCTGTTTCTTTTCACTCATTTTCATTGATCTCTCCCTGAGACATAGGCAGTGGATTATGCAAGACAGTGAATCTTTCCTTTAAGACTTTTTAGCATGTGTGTGACTCTGTGTTTGTGTGTGTGTTTGTGTGTGTGTTTGTGTGTGTGTCTTCATGGTCCCCAGACAGCATGGGCCACGTGATAGATCTGGTGAAGGACCAGCTGCCGAATGTGCAGCTCTCGGAGGAGGAGATGCGAAAGAACCTGGAGCTTCTGGAGGAGGCCAAGAAGGTCAGTGACCGCTTCCTCATGCGGAGAGGGAGACGGTCGACCTGCAGCCTCTCAGACTCACCCACAGGTAGCAAGGCCTCCTTCGTCTGCATCTTTCTAGGCATATCACACATGCTACACCTCAAATGATAACACTTTACTTGAGGGGGCATAAATAACTCAGCTACCACTAAAGTACAAATTATGAACAAATATAGTTAAGATAATTAAGATCATTAATAATGAATTAACATGAGATCAGTATGTTACATGTGTTTCATTATTTGTTCCTGCTGAACTTCCTTCAGTTGTTCCTTCAGTTGTTCCTTCAGTTGTTCCTTCATTTGTTCCTTCAGTTGTTCCTTCAGCAGTTCCTTCAGTTGTTCCTTCAGTAGTTCCTTCAGTTGTTCCTTCAGTTGTTCCTTCATTTGTTCCTTCAGTTGTTCCTTCAGTAGTTCCTTCAGTTGTTCCTTCAGTAGTTCCTTCAGTTGTTCCTTCAGTTTTTCCTTCAGTAGTTCCTTCAGTTGTGCCTTCATTTGTTCCTTCAGTTGTTCCTTCAGTTGTAACTTCAGTAGTTCCTTCAGTTGTTCCTTCAGTAGTTCCTTCAGTTGTGCCTTCATTTGTTCCTTCAGTTGTTCCTTCAGTTGTTCCTTCAGTAGTTCACAAAGGTTTACATAATTCACTGATATAGTAACAAATATAGTACTTGCCTTAGATAATAGATGTGTGACAATTCATTATCAATGAACAAACATGAGATCAGTATGTAACTAAGACTTAGTTTGTGGTTAATTTATACATAAGTAATAGCATAATACTACATATTTGTGTCCCCTCAAGTAAGGTGTGACCCTTTGAATCTTTCTTTTCATATAAAGGGGAAATTGGGGGATTGTGTTGCTGTTTGACGTGTTAAGGTCTGTGTGAAGGAGATTTCTTACAGATTATTTATTAGCACATCTGGGACTGCAGCTATGAGTTCCTGTTCTGCACAGCGTCACAATGCAGCTGTTCTGCCATTCTGTTCCATTAGTCTGTCAGTAACATAAGCGTTCACTGCAGAGGCCCATGTTCCCCAGCTGTAAATGGAGCTTCTCTCTCTGACTGCAGAGTCAGTGTCATAAAAATAACATGCATGTTTTTGCTGGACATCAGAATCTATTGCAATGGCAGCAGAGTTGAAAACGGCTAAGAGCCAGCTAGCAATGACATCTGACAGACAGCGCATGCAAGCATAAACTGGATGCCATGATAACATTGCAGAGAACATATTTACAAGTCAATGAGTGATGTTTCTGTAGGAGTAAAAAAACAAAACAAAACCCATAATTACAACACCATCTATGAGTCAGGCAGTCTGTCATTTTATCATCCCTCCATTGGTTTTCCAACCACTTATCTGATTTTAATCAAATTATATGTAGCATGTGACATTTTTATGAAAATGGCACAAAGTGCATTTAGGTAATTCACAGTGAAGTTTCCATAATGAATCTAAAATGGAAAGAACGTCAACAAAGGTAATAAAAATTGAAAATGGCTGACTGACCCTTTAAAATAGGGTGATCAATGTCACCTAATTGTAAGTGTATATAAAATATAAACAGTAAATCATATTGTAAATGAAATTAAAAAGTCTTGATCACTGATATCAGCATTTAAGGATCAGCACTCATTGTCTGGATACACCAACACGGGAAGCTGTCACATTTTTTATCGATACTTAAATACAGTATTTTCACCCCAAACACGAAAAGGTAGATGAGTCATATGTGAGTTACCGCTGATACTTATGCTGTTCAGTATTTTGTACAATATGACCAGCATCGTGTGAATGATGCAGCCCAAAGAAGTGTATAGTAAACCTAAGATCCATCTGTGTGAATCAGTATTTATAAGGTTTTGCAAGCATGTGCTTACATTTTGTATTCTGCACTCAATTTGCCAGGAAGCCAGTGTTGAGAAATGTAAAGTTCTAATATGTTTATGAATATTCAGCTAAGACTTATTACAGCTGTGTTGTATAACAGCAGCGCTAATTGCGTTTAAGGCAGTTTTCTGAATCATTGATTGACATTTCACCCTGATAGATAGCTAGGTTTGTGTGTCATTGACATGGCACTGGTAAGTAATAGCATTACACATAAATTATATATTTTTTACCACACTGTCATGGTTTGTTATTTAGAAGATAAAATAAAATTCTATTCAAATCTCTTCAATTGAGCTCAGCTAAATTTAATTCAATTTCAGTTAAATATTGTAAATGATGCATTAGCTTTTAGAATTCCTCCTTGAAGGGCCTCATAGTGCAAATGTAACTACAGTGTACATCACAAAGTGGTCATTTACATTCCAGAATGTTTTTGTTTACTGCAAAGGGCTGCCTAGCTCCCTATCTTAATTCCCATCAATCTGGCAGAACCTTCCATTCCTTTTATGTTTATAGAACACCTTTCTCAACATTGAAGTGCCAAGGCCCTTACCAAATATTTAAGAGAACAGCATCACGCCTGCAGTCTGTATAACATTACTAACACCATTAAGCTAAAATGAACTGAAATGGGTTTGGATAATATTAGTCTAAACTCCCTTTAGATGTTAATGTTCAGTGAATGATGCTCTGATTTGTTGGACTTCCCAAGTAAGATCCATGTCATAGTTTAGTAACACGGACATCTAATGCCAGTCTAATGATTCTTTTTTCCCGTTGTAGGACTCTCTCCCTGTCCAACTCCACGCTCCTCTCCGGTTCCTTCCAGAAGCAGCTCTCTCACCGCTCCCCCTCAGATTGGTATGTCTCCAAACCCAATGTGACCTAGCGTCTGTATTGGAAAGCGATTTGTCATCTTAAAGCATTGCACACAGCAAAAGTGAGTAAAGTATCGTGACTTTCATTGGTACAGAGACAAGTGAGATGCCTTATACCATCTGCCAGGCTACTCAGGTATGGTCTTTTGTCACACTTCATTGACAAAAAATTGGCTCTATTAAAACTAGCCATGTGTTGTGCTTAACAATTTCCGACCGTCTGGCAGAACTTGGAGGTCCCTGGTGTCCGAGAACATGAGGATTCCATCAGACAGGACCTAGAGGTCTGTATACTCTCAAACCACTGCCCTTATTTGTAGTTTTATTTCCTGTTCTACTATCATCTCAAAAATCTTGGTACAAGTGCATGGTGCAATAAACATAAATCTATAGATCTCATGCTTTTCAGCATTATTATTCTTAAGCTGGGTCTATCGTGCCTTTAAATTAAGCCTCATACTAAGTAACATGGAGCATTAATTTAAATTTTTGTTGCAGAATTCCAGGAAGTTTTTGGACTGGAAGCCCATTGAGAAACGAAAGGTTTCCTCGGGCACACTATGCCCCCGGTACGCCACAGCGCTGTCAAAAGACAACTGTGACCCTGGTGCAGAGGTGGAAAGGAAGGGTTCCCTGTCAGCAGCCATGGTGGAAAGAACAGGCGAGGGCGCTCTCGGACGAGGGAGCTCCCAAAACGGATCGCCCGCGACGGGAGTGGCTAAGCCCTTCCTCCGGCCGACAACGTTGCAGACCCCCTGCACGGCCGAGATTAAGACCATGGGGGTCTTTCCCCCCCTCATGAGGGCCATGTCCTGGGATGCCGTGGGCTCCAATTCCTCCAGGACTGACTTTGCTGGCTTAGCTCCTAAAGGCGAAGAGGGTTACTTTGGCTTTGAACAGCCTGCAGACTCCCTGCTCAAGTCGTCCAGATACAAAGACCACCCCAAGCTCTCCAAAATGCGGGAGGTGAGTCAGTGCCGCACCTCTCAGCTGGAGGAAGGCTTGTTCATTCAATCATCATTTTAGGCCTCTCAGTAATGCTAATACCCCAAGACTCTGAATAGGAAAATTAGGTATATAAAATGGATGGATGGAAAAACATGCTTTCACCATTTGATTTTTCATTGGTGCATCCTTGTTTAGGAGCATATGTTGATGCGAACCCAGACCATCGGGGGCTGTAAGCTGCCAGATTTAAATGAAACTGCTGAACAGGACAGAGGTGAATCAATGTACATCTGTTACGATACATTCTGCTTTTTTATCTTCCGAGAAGCAGAATAATATTGTCTTTACGCTGTAGTTAGACAGTGTCTCTTTTTTCCCTTTCAGCATCCTCAACAGAGGAGGAACCCAAAGAGAAGTCTGATGTGATGCCAAACATTTCGGACATGATGCTGAGAAAGCTGAAGCTGCACAGGACTCTGCTAAGTGGGTGAGTAGAATCCTAGAGTGATACTCTGCCTCAGGGTATGTAGGGCCCCAGGGTGACACTCTGCCTCAAGGTGAGTAGGATCCCAGAGTGACACTCTGCCTCAGGGTATGTAGGGCCCCAGGGTGACCCTCTGCCTCAAGGTGAGTAGGATCCCGGGGTGACGCTCTGTCTCAGGGTGAATAGGATCCCGGGGTAACACTCTGCCTCAGGGTATGTAGGGCCCCAGAGTGACACTCAGCCTCAGGGTGAATAGGATCCCGGGGTGATGCTCTGTTTCAGGGTGAATAGGATCCCGGGGTGACGCTCAGCCTCAGTGTGAATAGGATCCCGGGGTGACGCTCTGTCTCAGGGTGAATAGGATCCCGGGGTGACATTCAGCCTCAGGGTGAGTAGGATCCCCGGGTGTTGCTCTGCCTCAGGGTGAGTAGGGGCCCAGAGTGACACTCTGCCTCAGGGTGTGTAGGGGCCCAGAGTGACACTCAGCCTCAGGGTGTGTAGGGGCCCAGAGTGACACTCTGCCTCAGGGTGCTTGGGACTTTGTCAATGGGATTATCATCATTACCAGAATTTGCCAGAATGTGAAATATTCAGATACTGCTGTTCTTGTACCACAAGCTGATGTTTTAATAAAACGTATGTTAATCTCCTTTGCAGCTCACCATCACTCACGGAA
This sequence comes from Isichthys henryi, assembly GCA_026776945.1. Lineage (NCBI taxonomy): Eukaryota > Metazoa > Chordata > Actinopteri > Osteoglossiformes > Mormyridae > Isichthys > Isichthys henryi. Next base: position 14,926,124 of record JAODJX010000007.1, on the reverse strand, counting down.
AAAGAAGTTGAGGTTGGTATCTAATGGAAGTTTGCTCACATTGAAAAGAGAGAAGTTTAGAAAGACAGTAGAAATGTAGTATTCCATCCATCCATCCATCCATCTTCTAACAGGTCACAAGCTAGTTCGATATTCTCCTTAAATACAATTTAAATTATTTATATAATGACACATGTGTATAACCATGTGAAACTGTGAATCGGTTAATAAATGTGACGCTTATGTAAATAGACATATGTTCTCTGGATAAGACTGTTAACCACAATTGAATGTGTCAGAGGTTCCTTGCAGTTTGCATTGAAGTCTCTCCTCTTTCCGATTAAGCTGGTCTTAGGAACAGACAATATTCTGGGCAGCTGGTTTCCTGTGAAATGTAAACAGTGAATGGGGGGTCATGATATAGCCTGCCGTTCTGAGACCAGGCTGTTCTGCTCCCCCTCAGACCCTAAATACTGCAGACCACATTTGGGAATTCCACTGGGACACTTTTATTATGTATCAGAAAGGATATATCGCTGAATGTTGTTTTAACTCCATTTGATTATATCGAATGTTCATTGTGGGTCTGTAGTTGTAGCTGAGTATTGTTGTGGGTATAGCTGATGTCTTGTCTAGCTAGTGGTTTGTTTTATGCATGTTCTTAAAAACAGGCTAATTCGGTGGCTCTCTCCCCGCAACAGAATGCATTTGTGCAGCTGTCCTTGGCGTTCCGCAATGACAGCTACACCCTAGAGATGCGGCTGAAGCATGCGGAGAAAGAGCGGAACCTGACGGAGGACAATACAGACAAAGAATTGGAAGAATTTAAATGCTGCTTGAAGGTCGGCAGTTTACAGAGCAGCTGCTTCCTGGCGCTGAGTAAAGTAAAAAAATGAGAAGCATCTAATCTCTCCTCCCAAACGAATCCCTGCAGCATCATACTGATTTTTTTGGTGCAGGGCTCCATAACGCTGTGGCAGAACTCTGAGCAACGGGAGGCCTTCCAGCGCCTCCTAGAGACAGTGGTGGTATTACAAAGCTTGGCCACTCGCCTCTCCAGCAGGGCAGAGATGGTGGGGGCTGTTCGGCAGGTGAGCCACACAGACGACACCGCTAACTGTCAAGCTAATAATGTTACAAACCGAGTTATTGTAGCTTTGGGTTTTTTTTTAACATAGTTTTTATCTTTATATTATTTTTAATTTTCATTCCAGTTAGATTTAGTTTTCAGTGTTGTAATATTATTTAATTTTAAAGAGTTTTCCGGCTAATCTTTAGAGGATCTTAAATGAATGCACAGTCCACATTATGGGCTAATGTCCTCCAAAAAGCCAAAACATCTTCCCGGTTTTATTAATGGTAATTAAGGATAAGTCAGTACTTTGTCTAAATTGTATGGTAATGGGAATGATTTGATGTCTGTTCTTGTTTCATTTCAGGTATTTCTGAAACAATATTTATAGTTTTGTTTAATTGCAGTTTTTTCCCTTTTAAATTCATTTTTTATTTCAGTTTACAGAAATGTTTTGCTATAGTTTTAGTTTAATGAACAATAATAACCCTGGGTACAAGGTGGCGAAATAGTACAAATATAAAATGTATAAATTTAATACAAAATGTTGAATGGATTTTTTTGTAAGTCTAAAGTCACCATATATTCATTGTCATCTTCAGTTATAATATGTGATGCATGGGTCTTATAGTAGATGTAATTTCTCATTGGCCAATAAACAGAATACAGATATATAATACATCCATCCATCCATCCATCCTTTTTCCAAACCGCTTATTCTACTGGGTCGCGGGGGGTCCGGAGCCTATCCCGGAAGCAATGGGCACAAGGCAGGGAACAACCCAGGATGGGGGGCCAGCCCATATATAACACATTTAAATATGAATTATTGAGTCATGGACGTGGACAGATAAATGTGCAAATGGGCAATGGAACTGCATGAAAAGGCATGTGCAAAAGCAGATTTTGGTTTCATTATTAAAATTAAACATAACACTATATCTTTATTATTATTTATATATAAATAAAACTAAAATGAATAACACAGAAAGGCACTTATTCATATCCGGAATGAGAAGTATGATTATTGCCGTTCCGATATCGCCTATGCACATAGCCAGAAGGCACAGGCGTGAGAGCACTGCATGTCCTACTTTCCGTGGTGGTAATGGTGCGTTTGAACCTGGCGTGACAGGAGAAGCGCATGAATAAGGCCACAGAGGTGATGATGCAGTATGTGGAGAACTTGAAGAGGACCTATGAGAAGGATCACGCTGAACTGATGGAGTTTAAGAAGCTGGCCAACCAGAACTCCAACCGCTGCTACAGTGGCTCAGTGGACACTGGAGGTAGCAGCGACTGAATGTGTTTGTGGCCAGAGTCAGGGTGACAACTAGTTTCTGCACGTACTGTGTTAGCATTATTTTGGAGGACGGACTCCAGCGCAGTGTGTAGAGGCTGTGTTTCCTCACATTGTGTTGTTTGTTTCATAAAGATGATGGAGTTCCACGGACATCTAGATCCCTGTCTCTGACCCTTGGAAAGGTATGCTGTGTCACTCAGCTGGTTCACGTACTGCCAGCTGTAGATTATGCAGAAGGTGCTGGATTGCAGTGAGGTAGCGGAACAGCATACATTGTAGGTTTCTGATTAGATGTTTCTCCTTAAATTGATTTCCCTGCTCCAGCCCCTGCCAAGAAGGAGAGTCAGTGTTGCTGTGGTTCCTAAATTCAATCTACTGAACATTCCGGGTCAGAACCCTCCCACCTCTGGGCTTCCTGCACTGGTACATTTCCACTGCATGAGATTCGCCACCGTTGGGCTATTGTCATAAATTTAAAATGGGATGCTGAAGCCTCGTCTTTTGACTCAATGATTCTTTCTAAGCCCAATGCTACGTTTTATTGTTTTTTGCAGTGTGAGGCAAACAGTGGGAAAGGCAGCAGCCCTACTGATTTTGCACAGCAAGCTGAGACTGAGAGGTAAATGCAGTACATCATGAGTACTGCTCCTTTTATGGTGCTGAAAAGGACCCAGTTATTTAAAACAATAGCCCTTATCAGAAGAAATTGTTTGCATGTGTCCGGGTCATGTGACCTCCAGGAAGTGAGCCTCTGGTTCATTCAGTCTAATTGGGTGCACAGCCGGATCAGGATAGATGAAGGCTTCACCTATGCAACTGTGAGATTATCAGTGTGCTTAAAAAACTTTACTGCCGCTCCATAAAAGCCCAGCTGCAGATGATTTGTGCTACTTGGAAATAATGTAAATACATTAAATAACCAACATCCAGGATCTGACAGAGTTCAGACATTGGCTTGTCGTTTCACGATATTTCAGTGACGCAAGAGGGAGAATGTAGTTGCAGAACTTACTTGATCGGCACGTCTAAATCATAAGACTACACTTACAAGAAGACTAACATTCAGACTGTTGTTCATCTTACATATTTATGTAAAATTTTTCTGAGTAAAATCCGCCTCTTTAAATGTGCACATCTCAAAACACCCAAATAGAAAGTGCTGGAAAGTTTGTTTGTTATGATAGACAAGCAGCACTTAATGTTTCTCTGGAATGGAACACTAATTTCAAATATACTTTGAGGAATGCTTTTGTCATGACTGTGCAGTGGCCAAAAACCCATTCTTCCCCTTTTTTTCCAAAGTGGAAAGACGGAACAGGAAAGTGACCTAACTACTCTAGTGAAGCCAGCTGTTCCCAGCAGCTCTGATGAAATCAGTTCAGAGATCAAAGCCAAGATTGAGGAAGATGCCTACAACAAAGGGTAAACAATACTAGGTTTGGAATGTTTTACATTTTCGTATAATTATTGTTTACTCTTGTAAATGCAAATAGTATGTATTTTATGACCATGGCAATGATTCAGATACCAAGAAGGACTGAAGCGAAGTAAGGAGCTTCAGGTGATGAGGGAGCTTGAAGAGAAGAAGGTCAAAGATGAGATCCAGGAACAGAAAGAGGAGAAGGAACGGGAAGTACATCAGGAGGAAAAATGTAAAAGGTGATCTTCTTGATTGCTACATCATAATGTCTCACCTGATGTAAAACAAGGCCAAGGTTAAACCACTAAGCTTTTCCACTGATGTATCAGTGAAACTTTTTAATTGTATTTAGCCAACATAATTTCAATTATGATTCCCTTGATTTTGATTTTAGCAGAAAACATGAACAGGCTTTGGAAATCCTTGATTGGTTCTTTCCGAAGATTTCCAAGAGGAACCGAAAGATCTGGATGTTTCTGGTCCTGTTTGGGATCGTGTTCTTCATGGTCAATATATTCAGATATTTCAACAACAGATACAATGAAGTAGGGAACCCAACCACAGGAAAGACTGTCAGCCAAGGCCAAAATTCTTTGAGCGGAATGTAGGAGTTGTGCTGAAGAACCCAATGAGAACATCAGGATTCTATTTATTTCATTTATTGAGGGAAAAGAGAAAACTTGGCAATGTCCAAAGATAATTCAGACACTGTTTTGCTTAATAGGTATGAATATGAAATGTTTAGAAGATGTTAGTTTTTTGTATATTTCTGCAAGGAACCCAGATTGTTAATAATAATAAAAAAAATTTGGAATTAAGGGACCAAATGCTGAAAAGTTATGAAAGTAATATCCTGTGGTCTTATCATTCTGCATCCTTTGTCTGATGAATTCTCTTTGGTGCATCCTGCCCTGTGAGCTACATGCCAATGGAACATGTGCAAATACTCCAAGGTCCTGTGTCTCCTTCATCCCCCATAGAAGTGGAGACTTTTCCTCTAGGGGCAGCGTGTGCTTCAGTGGGCTAAGCCTGTATATTTTGTAATCGCAAGGTTGCCGGTTCAAGCCCACCTTCAGCATGACTCCTTGAGCAAAGCCCTTAACCCCCAGCTCCTTGGGCGCCGCTGCGGATAGCAGCCCTTCGCTGACAGCTTACTCTATAAAGAGCAAGTTGAGGGAGGCATAATGACAGTTTCCCCACCAGGATCAATAAAGTTTAATCGTTTATTATTTTATTACCATTAGCTGTTTATACAGTATATAGTAAATATATAGAATTTTTCCTCTCAGGTTACAAACAGGAAAGCCAAACTTAGAGGCTTACTGAAATATTTAAGAAAATGTGTTTTGGTGTTTTGTTGAGGTTGTGTTTGGCCCACTGTAGTACCCAAAGTGCAATATTTTTGTAGCTGTTGATTCACCTCATTTGTGATATTTTGTTTGTAACTCACTGCACTGATCCTATTAACTCAAAAGGTTTTATTAATATGAAGGAGCACTTTTTTTAACAGCATGAAGCTTTACTTTAAATTTTATTAAATCTGCACATGTGTGCCAGGATTGTAATGTTTACTGCAAGGTCAACTATAGTTTTAAAATAAATATGTTTAAAAATCTTCCACATTATTGGCATAATTCATATCAGACGTATTACCTGTTTACTGAGTGACAGTTTTCAATCTGCCTTTACGACGAAATGCCTTTAAGAATCGATTGAATTCTACCCGTCCTCGGTCTGGTGAATTCTCTTCGGCGCAGCCTGTCCTGTGATCTCCATGTCAAAGTTTCCTTCATCCCCCATAGAAGTGGAGACTTTTGCTCTTAATTAATCACCCAATAGGCTACTATACACAGTTTACAATGTGAGAGACAGCATTCCAAAGAAGATTTAAGCTGTTCTGAAGTAAAAGAGAGCCCCTACTACTTATTATGCACTTGAAATTAATATGTTGCTTGCTTTTCCCATTATTTTCTTCAACCCTCTGCATACATATATAAATAAATATAAGTAATATAAATAATACTATAAATAAAGATGGTTTCTGATAGGGCAGCTTGGCTTTATGTACGCAAAGCAGGAGGTGGATTAAAGAACTGCTTCACAGTCTATCATAATACCATCCATCAAGTACGGTATGTAACACTGTAACCCTCTAAGCAAAGTGCACGCACATCAGTTTCAAAACAGTCATGGACTTACATAGCAAATAGGTATTCCTGTTTTTTTTCTCATTTATATATTGCGTGGTGTGAAAAATGTACCTATCTGCAGAACAGGAAGTTGTATGGATTGTGCATGCAAGTGTTTCCTTCATTCACTTATAAATTTTCTGTTCTCCCTTGTCCTGTGAGGGGGCGGGGCTTATCCCGGAAGCCGAGGGCGTAACTCAGGGAATTGCCCAGGATGGGGCGCCAGGCCATCATGAGGCACACTCACTACTCACTCACATTCACATCTATAGGCAGTGTGCCTGCATTACATTTCAAATGCTCATATGTCGATGAAGTGAAGAAATGCTTCCTTTGACTACCCAGGCTGAGAGATACTATTGAATATGCTAATATTTTGAAAGCATTGTGCATTTTGGGTTACATTAGATTCCATTGCCTTGAGGATCGCCGATGGGAATTGTATTTTTTGCCATTAGACAATTAAAATCTTAATTTCTTCAACTGTTCAAACTTGAACAAAGTTCACTTTAAGTGTATTACAGTCCCTTTAAAATATAACATACTCAGATGCATTGCCTGTGATTATACTTCTGTTGACGTCTTTAAGATCTCTTGAATATGGCCACTGGGCACCATTCATAAGGATGCCATGCCATGTTCTACAGAAGGATGGCCTCCTACCTTAATGTCTAAGAATTAATGATTAAGAATTAACTGATGATTGAGGGACTGATTGCAAGCTTGACAAATCACAGTCGGCTTTTAACATCTCTGTAACTTGGGCTGTAACATCCTCTTGCTAAGACGTATTTAAAAACAAATGTAACATCATTAGGGATGTGTTAGGTAAGCAATGTACAGAGAGGTGTTTGAGTGTGAGATGGAAGGCAGGTAAAATGCAAGGTGTGAAACAATAATTATTCAACACTGAGTCAGCCTGTCTTGTTTACACTAGATCCAGGCAGGAAGAAACAGGGTAGATAGTCTTTGATTTTTTAGTGTCCTGAGCTTTCCATCAGAAGGATGGAAACAGTGGATTGAAAGGTGAGAGATGCCAGCAATTATCCTTTCTTCTTTCTTTTAAATCTCTTCACAATGGGTTAATTTGGAGATGGATCCCCTTCTAAATAACAATACAGACACACACACACACACACACACAGATGTAGGGTATACCTATCCTTATGGGGCCAGCTCATTCACTTCTATGGGAAAAATGCTAACGCTAACTATGACAACCTTAACCCCCACCCTGCCCTAACCATAACCA
>JAODJX010000007.1:14875633-14902556 GCA_026776945.1 Isichthys henryi | reverse complement strand
CCTCCAGGGTTTCAATCAATCACCCCCCCCCCCCCACCCCCATCCCCCCGGGCTCTGTGCGAGTGTGGAGTCTGCATGTTTACCTTGTGTTACACAGGTGAATGAACACAAGTGGCTGAGAGGGATTTGGCAACAGAGGAGTTATAACCAGGAGGTCAAACAAAACGTTAACATTGTTTTAAATAAACAACCAGAACCTGCTTCCTTCACTTCTCTGACATTCGCCTTGGTCTGGTTACTGGGACAACCAAAGGAAAGGAATCAGAACAGCTGCTTAAACTAAACACCATAAACGACAGGTGGAATTCCTCACGGAGGCATGTAACAGCCACCGTCTAATTTGATTCTTCATTGGGGAAAAAAATGAAATCCTGTTGGTCCTGTATTGTTCACTGTGAAGCACTTTGCAGAGGCTCATATTCAACATTTACCTCTACAAATAAGACCAAAGTTTAGAGTCACACAGATGCTGGACGTGCTTATATTCAGATAGATAGACAGACAGACATACAGACAGGCAGATAAAAACTAAGCCAAGATTGTGATGGCGACTCTTCTGGTCAAACGTGTGACCCTGTGATAGATCAGTGTTTTGCTCTTACTGTTTCCCCAACTGTCTCTCTCAAAATAGAGGTAGCATGGAATTTGATGACAAACCAAGCAGACACCTTGGAAATAAATTTAAAAGGAAATAAGTGAATGACAAATTAAACAAGGGACAAGTGGATAAGTTTTAATAAGCCGCACTTTATTAATAAAGCTTTTTTTCATGTATCCTTATACGGGTCATAAAACAGAGCCCCAGTCTTGGCTATAACATCACGTTTCAACAAACTAATACTCTTTGTCGTGTCTGTTGATTACAAGCTGATTTTAATGCATCACTCTCTGTAGATGAGATTTTAGAAGCAACCTTATCTCTGTCTTCTGGAAAATTACCTGGAACCCCACCAGAGTTCAACAAGACTTTATGGTCTTAATTCTGACAGATGCCTCCAGTCAAATGGGACTAAGGGCTGTCCGAAATGCCGCAGATCTTCCATGAAGCCTGGTTTTGTGTGAGGAAGCCAGCCGACTGGTAGCTGTACAGCACACGGCACCATAGAAACCCAGCAGTGCCTCCAGGGTACCGACTACCTTTCACAAACTCCTGTTCGGGCGCAGTGGATGAAGTTGTCATACAGTGACGTCGGAGAAGGAAGATGTTTCCGAGTTTTGCGACTCAGGCCCCGATTAAAGCCCACTGGTAAGAGCTTCCCTGCCGGAGGCATAGTTAGGGATGGGAGGACTGCAGCCAACATTCCCTTTTCCTTCCATCATCTCGTTTATGGTTACTAAAAACCATTTTTGTCTCTATGTAAGGAAATGTAAAGAAAACCAAACAAACAAACAAAACAAACGAAAAACAGAAAGTTCATGAATCACAATTGATACTTTCCTGATTCTTTCCTGGTAAGTCAGAGACATGCCTTGGGCTGTCTTACAAGCACCGGTGCCTGTTAAGATATAAGAGGGATTGGTCAGTTTGGATCTTCTTCACAAACATCTCCACATAACCAGAATTTTACCACGTTTGTGATTGGTAGGAAAATGAAGGGTAAATGTGGAAACTGTTTGAGTTGCCCATATATAATCACTGTGACTTAAAAATATCTCTGGTTCTATTTTTTTTTTTACACATTCATTGACTTTTAATATCTGGTTAAATGAACTGAGCAATACATTTTGGGCCAGTTGCAGTATACACACTGCAGAACAATTGTTTAGGAAAATACTCTAGTCTTGGTCATAGAAAACAATAACTGGAATATTCTGAGATTTGATCATGCTCTCTGAAGTTGCTTGTAAATTATTGATGGTCAGGTTTATTAAACATTTCTACAGTATGAACTTCAGCCATGTAAACTTCCTGATTCTTAAGCCTCTTCGGAGTAGCTCACTGTAGTTGACGCATTATTATTTTTTATTAATTAACTTGTGAAATAAGCTACGGTCAACTATCACTAAATTAATGTCATGTAGTTAAAAATAATGCATTACCATTTCTAGAATTAAACTACATTTAGTTTATTAGTTTATCTGGTTTATTTTTAACGGTGTTGCCACTTTCTGAGCTTTTTGCTTGAATATTTTTAAGGCTTTCAGTGGAAAGTCTTAAAAATCCCAGGAATCAACTGTTGTTATATTTTGAGAAAAAAAAAAGGCTGTAACGCATCCCCTAAAATCTTATTCCTCACACATATATTATTACCAGTCCCCCACTGCAAAAGATGAAGTGATGATAATGTGAGATTCTGATCATTTTAATATACAAAACCACTTTCCCATTAACTAAAAAGGAAATTGTACTACAAACAAAATGAAGTGGTATAATTTTACTGCAACATGTTTTGTTGTGAATGTATTGGTAACTGGAAAATGAAAAATTTGATCAAATAAAAATTCCAAATGTATCTCACTTTTTTTGTCCCGTTTTATTAAAGGGTTGATTTTAATTAAATGATTTCTCTATCATGCAATAAAGACTTAAATTTCTGGATAGTGCACACTGGATGCATTGAGCTCATTCATAATGAATAGAGTCATTTTCACTGGAGTTGTCATATTGGAACATAACTCTTGGTGAATTCTGGCATAATCCCACAGAGGAGAGTATGGCTTAATTAGACAGGGATCGTTTAACAGCTGCAGCACTTGCCTTTATGGACCTGTCAGGTTCCAGGGGGGTTGTGATACTCAGCAAAGGAAACCAGACTACACCTTCTCTCCAGGCTTAGCTTTCCTGTTGGCTGAGAGTGCAGATGATGTTACACCATCATAAATCTGAGAAGCATATCTTGGGCATCTCAGTCTGTTTCCTGTAAAAAGAAAAAAAATGTTTATCCATCAAACGGTTATTGTTTACCAAGTTCGGGGGAAGGCTAAGCTATGGAATGTCCTGGATAGGATACCAATCCATTGTAAAGTAACCATACAAGGAACCAAATAAATGGACGGACGAATGAACAAAGAGTGTGTGTGTGGGACACAAACAAATGCTTTGCTCAAATAACACACACACACACACACATACGGATATTTATATATTTAGTACTCATTAAATAATATAATTCCCCCAAAACTGTTTAATAATTTTAACACCATACACATTGACATGACATTTAATAGTGTATAGTGGTAAAATTGGATGTGAGGAGAGAGATCTATGGAAAAATTTGGGTTAACAATGGGATAAGTGTCTCTGGAGAAGAAGATTTTTGAATAACACCATTGGAAAGATAAATCTATATGGAGGGATTGGATATTTCAGCATAACCTCTGCAAAGATCATCCATTATCTGCCAAAAATATGTTAGCAAGGACCTTCCTGTGTCACTTTATTTTAGGAAATCATGGGTACTTGTGTGAAATAAGGACTTTATTAGACCTTTAAATATGTTTTACAATTGAGGAAAAGAAGTCAGTTAAAAATGTGAATGCCCAAAACATACATTTATCTAATATCTAGATTCGAATCAAAGACTTTACCCAGAGCAGACCGATGCACATGTGGGATAGGAATTCAGCAAGGTAACAAAACAAAGGATCACATTACGGCAATGAAAGTACAATTTGTTTTTCCATATATTTTTATACATAAAATAATTTCCCTGGGTTTGGCGAGTAATTAAAATCATGTGTATTGCCATCTTGTGGTTCAAGGTAGGAATTACAAGTTTGAGAATTCATTCAAAGTAGAACTGTACTGCATGTAGCTCTTGTGGTTTGCGGACAGATGGTTTTGGTTCAATGCCAGAGTGACTAATCAGGAGAAACCAGAGTCCGGTCTGGGGTGTGACATTCCCAAGCTGAAACTCAGTCCCAATCCTGCCCTGTTTAGGTTGTAAATGAATTTGCTTTTCTATCTGATTCACAACTGCAGGCTAATGCTAGTACCATTTCTGACTGGTTTCATTAAGTTAAAAAGGTCACTTAAGCTTTCAATATTTGATATGCAATTGTCAATCTAAATGAAGCCTATTCTTATCCTGCACAATAGGATACCGAGGGATTCCGCACACCAAAGACAATGCACAAGTTACGAAACACTGACTTAACCCTGAAATCGAACCTTTATTTTGTACTGGGATATAGTCGTTTTAAAATGTACACTGCATTAAGGTTGCGCGTGGTTCCGCGTGTTAGGATGATGGGGAGGTCACTGTCTTAACTCCCACGGCTAGAAGAGTGATTTCACCGTTGGCCCCTTGACTCCAGTTGCTCCAGAGATACTGTCTGACCCTGCCTTCTGCAAAAAATAAGTAAATGTATATAAAGCAACTGTTATTTATTAATTTCATGTTATTTTTTCCCCTTCATGGCTTGTGTTGTGGAAAGGCTTTGCGTATATTATGCGCTCCGGTGGCCTTATGAAGCTCTTGGTAAGAGATACACCGACGACTATCGGTGCTGCTTCTCCTGCGGCAGGAGCACCGCAAACAGCTTGAGGGAATCCCTCCAGTTCAGCCCTGTCAGCAGCTGGCCTGCACAGATGTGGGTGCGGTGTTCAGGCGCTGGGGGACGCCACCCAAATCAGCGGAGCCAGCAAGAAACAATAACAGCATTATACTGCTCCAAAGATATTTTATTTCTACAAAAGGCAAAGCTGTGCATTTATACAAAGTAAACAAGCATCTCCAAATAGGAAGATTTCTGGAGAATTTCTCATTTTTTGCAAGATTGGAGATCCATAAGGAACTTAAAGGAATCGAGGTAAAGTAACAAAAGTGATTTTCATTAATCGCTTTTATACACCATGTGACCCTGACCAGGATACTATAGGTTATAATTGATCTATTTCAATGCCTGTTGGTCAATGCAATGTCAATTTATCATTTTAAGGTAAAGTGTCTCCTTCGGTACTACTACAGCTTCACGCCCGCAGCCCGGAAACATCCCGTACGGATGAGTGATGCGATGGGCTGACAGATGAAACACAACTTGGGCTTAAACTGGTTTAATGTGGTTTAATATATATACTTTGCACAAATTGTTGAATATGTAGCCTACAACGAAACAATATTTTATAGTCAAACAATATGTACGATATAGCTAAACATTAAGTGAATAATAGGTTTGCGTTAAAATTACAAATTACGCTAGTTTAGAAATGATTGCCAAGTTTTTTTTTCCGTATATTGTCTATATTTCATACCTCTGGGAATCAGATGACGAGATGAGTAAATCAGATGACCTGGCATCAGGTCTCGGAGTTCCCATGGCTTGCGCCCTGCTATTCTTGGGATAACTTGGAATTATCCCGTTTCACCGTGACCCTGCACTGGATCACCAGTCGAAGCAAAAACGCAAATTGGAGGCTTGAAAGCGATTGAGCTGTCTGACGTGTATTTGTGGATCTAAACACATCCATAGACTCAGTGCATGGAATTAGCTAAACCGAGTGTTTTGCATGTTATGTATGATCACCAATAGGGCGATTTGGCTTTATATAAAGTGTAACTTAATTAAATGCGGAATATGACTTTTTGAATTAGATGCACGGCTGCATTTCTAGCCGGAGCCTTTTTAGCGTTGCACACAAACTCTGCCCGGGCTTCGCTCTGCTGGCCGTTTGCCTCCAACCCGCCGCTGCTTTCTCTCTGCATACTACAGAGAATCCTCCGTGGGAGTTCATACACGGAAGCCCCTAAGTCTGGAAACACTGGTAAACAGCATAAAAGTTATTTTAATGAGCCGGAACGGCAGTGGTGCCTGCGAGCCGAGCGTGCTAGCTAACAGATTAACACACCTTTTGTGTGTCATCGGCGTTTTCACACCGGGTTTGATGCTCAGTTTCGGTCACTCTCGTCATTTAGCTAAATAATTTCATTTATCTGGACTCTGCCGTCCGATTTAGGCGAACGTGTTCGCTAGCTAAAACCATTAGCTAGTTAGTTCTGTATCAGTTAGTTTTCAGTTGTTGCGATCATGCTGTGTTTAATGTTTTTGTGCTTCTGATAACGTCGCTGATTTAGAAATCGCGCTGTGCGATATTAGGAGCTCTGGGGTTAGCTAGTTATGGGCTGTTACCTTCCCGGCTGCGCTGCTTGACACTTGGCCATCACCAGCTCCGCCTGTGCCGCATGTGTAACTAAGCCCGTGTTTTCCCGGCTCCTCCGCTACTTTGAGCTCTTTGCCCTCCCAGACTGGCTCCTCTTGGGTGTGTAATAATGGTGCGTTTGTTTTTCTCTCGGAACTCGGAAATTCCGAGTTGAGTGACATCACGTCCGACAATCTCCAGTTCGAGGTACCGCAGCTCGGAACAAACATGGCTACCTCCATGAATACGCTGCTGTGTGTTGTTGCTTTATATTTCAGCAGTTTTGGAGTAAGATTATTATTTCCGAGAGACAAACAAACAAGAAACAAGAACTAGTCAAACCACATTAAACGCTTTATAAAGTATTTTAGTACATTCATAGCGATATTCTTTTTTCGAGAGGCAAACAAACTACAAACAAACCAAAAACACAAGTCTGGTAAAAAATCTGATATTGCATGCTAGGATACTGTTTACGGTCACGATATGGTATTCTCTAACACGTGCAATTACATTTATAATTTATTATTAATAATAATAATAATTTAAACATTTTAAAAGATTTGTAAAATAGAATTGAGTGTGTAAGCCGCCGTGTTCAAATTACGTCACAGCAGCAACTCAGACAAGAAAATTCTGTCCGGCATCAAACGTTATAAAAGAGGAGTGTTTTCGACGGGAAGTGGCGTTTTTCGTGACGTTTTCGTCCGAGTTCCGAGTTGGAGAGAAATAATCAAACGCATCATAAGTGTGCAGGCGGTGAATCGCGGTGGAAATGGCGTCCTGTCGTGGGTGTTACCCCGTCCTTAAAACCCTGCGCGGATAAGCAGTTATTGATAATAAATATAAATATTCAGTAACTTATGCTCGCATGCGCTGTTATTGTATGTTTTATAAAGTCAGTGTAACTGAAATACAGTATTGAAATATTAATCTTAGACTACTCCTTAAATGCAGGCACAAAAACATCCAACGATGACTTGTCGGCATATGATATTTCATATGCAGTCATATAAATGGAATAATGGCATTAACATTATGGTAGAAAAATATAATTAAGTAAACATGTTAAGTTTTAAAAGTATCTTGCAGCTCTTGGTTGGTTTTTATGCCATTAGCTCTTTTTTTCCATTATCACAGTTTGTAAGATGTAGTGTGATATAATTGTGGATGATATGATGTATTAATACTTAGCAGGTCATATGGAATCCAGTGAAGATGAAGGTCCACTCAGTGTTGGAGGCTCCTCTGGTGAGGAGAATTACTTCCTGGGCTACACATTCACTGACCGGTCACACTCCAGCCGTGTGGTGAAGAGCATCATGGATCTCTGTTTGGAAGACGGCCTCTTTGCCGATGTCACCGTCATGGTGGATGGCCGGGAGTTCCACCTGCACCGCCTGCTGCTGTCGGCCCAGAGCCTCTTCTTCCGCTCAATGTTCACGTCGAACCTGAAGGAGGCGCAGAACCGCAGCATCGAGCTGAAGGGGGTCAGCGCCCCCGTCTTTCAGCTTCTGGTCGACTACATCTACCACGGCACCATAAAACTGCGGGTGGAGGACCTTCAGGACATCTACGAGATGGCCGACATGTACCAGCTGACGGCACTTTTCGAGGAGTGCTCCCGTTTCTTGTCACGCACCACGGAGGTCAAGAATTGTCTGCAGGTGATTCGTTGAGATTTTCACTAGTGGAGCAATCTGCCTCTTTGAGTGCCCTGGTTTCTTGTAGCATTTACCAGTGACACCAGTGATGTCGCGAGCCAATATCGAAGCTCTGACTTTGGGGCCAATGCAAGCATTTTTTAATTAATTGGTATCAGGACCACAGCCTGATTCAAAGCCGAAGCTATTTAAATTCCCACCTCCGCCTGATTCATGTCAGCTGCACAAATTGTAAGATTCTGGGTAGCACTGCTATCGTCAGCCGTGCGGAAATTCTTTAAATTGGAAACTCACAGAAGCCCAACGGCTACCTGCAGTGTTTGCAAAGCTATCCTTTCGAGTGGAGGTAGCAAAAGAGCATCGTTTAATATAACAAATCTAATTAGGCACTTGCAGAAACATCATAAGGAAGAACACTGTGAAATTGCTCAGCTTAGTCAGACAAAGAATGCACCAACTCCTACTGTATGTTTATGCATTTTTAAATATTAGTTTAAGGATCAGATCTGGACTTGGAACTGGCAGATATAAATATTGAAGGGATCGGATTGGGGTACCAGAAAAGTGGATCCGGACATCCCTACTGATGACATTTATAATAAGAGCAGACATTAAATCTTCATCTAATCATTTAAACATAAGAAACACAATGGGTTTTGGGTTAAAACAGACTGTGATTGGCCGGAGGATGCCATACTAGCTTTTATATTTGGTCCAGTTTTCTTCCTGCAGGTGATGTGGTTGGCTGATAGGCACAGTGACCAGGAGCTCTACACAGCTGCTAAGCACTGTGCCAAGATCCACCTGGTTCAGCTCCACCAATCAGAGGAGTTTCTCAATCTGCCCCTGCGTCTCCTCATGGACATCATCAAAGGTCAGTCTTGCGCCAATTTGGCTGCTTACATTACGACTGCGAGACAGCTTAACTTCCACTATAGAAAATTTGACATTTTGTAGACGTTACTGGGGGGTTTCATAATCGAGGTTTCTTATTTCAACTAATATTTTGACCTGCAAAGATTTTCTTGTATGTTATTAATATAAGGACATTCGGAATGTAGAAGCTTCATGGTTTAGTGGCGAAAGGAATTATCCTGCCCATGTAAAGGTGTTACTTCTCTACTTTGTTAATGCCGTAGATGGGGTACCAACTTCCCAGAATCCTACTGGAGCTATTGATTCGTGGATAAACCATAACAGGGTGGAAAGACAGGAGTTCTCCAACATGTTGCTGGATAGCTTGAAGGTATGCTCTTCTGAAAAAAAAAATTAACAGAAGTAGTCTAGTTCCACATTATTGTGATTTGGTCACAAGTGAGTAGCATCACACACACACACGTGTCTTACTGTAGCCTTTGAAACTTTACACGTTGGTGACGTGGTATCTGGAAGTGGTACGTGCATCTTTTTCTTCTTTAAAATGTAGTACCTCATGTGAATTTGGGAATTATGAAAGGCGACGGTAGGACTGTCAGTGTTTGATTAAGCTTTTAAGTTTTCGGTAACTTTGGTTCTGCAGATAGATGTTTTGTGCCTTTGATACCAGCATTTTACACTCTTTCTGTTGGTGTCCAGCCTTATACTTTATACATCTGTGATGGCTTCCCATGGAGAATATGGAAAACCATAGTGGCCCCTGACAGCTTTAAGTACAGCTCTGTCATAAAATTTAAATCTCCACAATAACCCGCTTCTCTGCTTAACGCGTAACCCTCAGTTGTCAGAGATCCTTTTGTTCAGAACATCCCCGTTGCTAATCCTGTAGTGAAGAGACTGGCATCACCCCTGCCTCTTGACAGGTGATTGGGCGTATGTTCTTAGTGTACTTTTAGTTAGGGAAATCCCCTGGTAAGCACTGAATCACTGCCTTTTGCCTTCTACTATTTTGTGGGCCCAGACTCATGAAGCGCTGAGCGTTTCTCCTTGCTACTGTTAGAGTGGCCGTATACTTCAGACGAAATTGGCGAAATGGATGTCATTTTGCCGATATGACATCATACGAGACTTGAACGCTGGTGACCATCGTTTCAGCGCACAGCCTATGCCAGGGTTCCCGAGGCCAACTTTTCCGTTTGTTCTGTTCCCTCCCACTGTCCATGATTGGCTGCAGTGTTGGTAAGCAGGACAAATTATGCATCTACCAGCATGCTTTACGCCACACCACAATTTAAATAGTGTATTTAGGTTTATAGTAAACGTCATAACTGCGTAATGTTTGCCGTGTAATGCATGTTTTGTTAGCATGTAACATAATGTATATAGTTGGTTTCCCTGTCTCAACGACTCCTAGTATTAAAGCAGTAGTGGCTGTAAAAAAAAAAAAAAAAACCTTAATTTTAAAAGAGCTGTAATGTTTATTAAAACGACTCTCAAACTCACCACGATACTATTATTTGCTCCCCATATGTGGGATCTGCTGTATCAAAGACTTTCTTCATGCTCCAGGATCGTGGCATGACACAGAGCAAACAAAGTTTGCTTTAAATATGAGACGGATTGTTCTCACAGACGTGTTAAGGTTTCGTTCGGTCTGGACATCGTTTGAAGTATACGGCCCACCTTTTAAGGTGTTTTTGCATGACATGACCTAAATCATGAGGAAGACATAGCACCTACATGATTTAAGTGTGTAGGACATAATTGTTTACATTTTTTTGTAGCTGAATTTGGGACGTTTTGTCTCAAAACTAAAACTTTTCTGGGGTTTTTTTTTTTCGTCCTGTAATCTGTTCAGGTTTGTCCTTTTTCCTCATAAACTGTTTGCTTCATAGCTTTCGATTCAGTGCATGAGAATAAAGATCGTGGTGATCATTGCTGTTTCACTCGGATTTGGGTGTTGTGTGTTGGATAATACTGTGGAGAGAATGACCTGAAACAGCAGGCAGCTTGCTGACACCCATAAGCATTTGCTTGGAAGCTGTGATTGTGCTTCTGAACCACTAGAATTATGAGTCCTTCAGTTCAATCTGCCCAAATCTATTAAATCATTAAATCAGGGCATTTCATTATGCAAGCTTCTGGAATATATAAAAACAAAAAATCTCAACTTGATGTTTGTTTAGGGCTTGGGATCCTATGGGATGTCAGCCTTTAAACGCTTCCAGAATGTTCTGTACCTATTTATCCTGCCCCTCCCCCCAGGAGATTGGCGAGAACGTGCACATCTACCTAATCGGCAAAGAGGAAACGCGCACGCACTCGCTGGCTGTGTCCCTGCACTGTGACGAAGACGACGCCATCAGCGTCAGTGGCCAGAACAGTCTGTGCCACCAGATCACAGCCGCCTGCAAGCATGGGGGTGACCTCTATGTGGTGGGAGGGTCCATCCCCCGTCGCATGTGGAAGTGCAACATGCACACCATGGACTGGGAGCTCTGTGCCCCGCTACCACGCGACCGACTGCAGTCGACACTAGTGTCGGTGCCCAGCGAGGACGTCATTTACTCTTTGGGTGGCAAGACTCTGCAGGACACACTTTCCAATGTTGTCATTTACTACACGGTGCAGGACAACATGTGGACCGAGACAAGCCGGCTGGACACGGCCGTGTCAGGGGCAGCCGGGGTCAACCTGGGTGGCACTATCTACTTGCTCGGGGGCGAGGAGAACGACATGGACTTCTTCAGCAAGCCCTCACGACTCATCCAGTGCTTCGACATGGCGGCACAGAAATGCCACATCAAGCCGTACGTGCTGCCGTTCGCCGGGTGCATGCATGCCACCGCGCACAAGGACCTGATCTTCGTGGTGGCCGAGGGCGATTCCCTGGTGTGCTACAACCCGCTGTTGGAGAGCTTCACGCGTCTCCGCTTCCCCGACGCGTGGAGCTGTGTGCCGTCGCTCTGGAAGGTGGCCAGCTGCAACGGCTACATTTACGTCTTCCGGGACAAGTGCAAGAAGGGCGACGCCAACACACTGAAGCTGAACCCGGCCACCTCCGTGGTGTCCGTCATCAAGGGGATCAAGATCTTGCTCACGAACTGGCAGTTTGTCTTGGCATAATGCCTCTATATTTCCTGTTTTCCTCTCTTTTCTGTCTTTTTTGCCAGCTTGGTATTTGCTCTCCAGACATTGCGGGGGTATCCGTGCAGGCTTTCCACCCACCCACATATCCACCCAAATTAGCCAATCTCAGCAGATGGCACATTTCTTATATACATAAGTGGCTTTTTGCTCCTTTTGGTCTTTTTGCAGCATGAGTCATAGTAGTTAATTTTTATCAGAATATTCATTTATTATATCTCTGTCAAGTTTATTTTCCACCTCAGCTTATGTCCGGAGAAATGTGTTTTGTCATTGTGAGGGCTCTTTCACCATCATGAAAAAAGCAGAATGAATTACATTGGCCTCCCTCTCCGATGGAAAAGGTTGATTCCGGTGTTAGATAATCAAGGACAGATTCCCCAAAAGGCAGCACGACATCCACACACAGCTGCTAACCACAAATTAAAGGCCTCAGATTAGACTCAGGGGTCCAATGTGCAGAATCTTGTTTCTACCATGTTTTTTAAATTTAATTTTTTTTTTGCTTGGTTAAAAATACATCCACACTCTTATCGTTATGGAAAACGGTTCTGTTGCTGATCTGCCCTGTGTTTTCAAATGTTCATGCGTGCATTACATATCTTGATGATATTTTTCATTTGGATCACGCAGTAGTTTCCAAAAACATCCGTTATTGCAACTAATTGGCACAGTTTATGCATAAAGTACTTTAAGGGAGTATGTTTTGTGGAGTTTTGTCATTTGGAAAAACTGCAAGGCATAGAAAAGTAACATTGTAGGACATAGCATAGACTGTTAGATATGTTTAGGTTAATTTAATCCTTTGTTTACCAGCTGACTACATATGTTTCACGAAACCAAATGTTTGCTGTACTGGACTAACATCATAATGCTAAGACAGGTATCCCCCACTTTACAGAAGTGGATCATTTCTATGAAACCTTTCCAAAGCTGAAATGGCGTAGAAGTAATTACCATTAATTTATATAGCAAAATTTTTAGAGAATTTCTAGACCCAAAAATAACCCATCAAATCATACTAAATAACATTAAACATATATAGTAAAAGCAGGAATGATAGCAATAAAACCTAGATGGTATCACCTACTACACACTTAAATAATGATTTAAAATGTCTAGTATAGTAAATGCATAAATGAGCAACATAGTTGTATCAATATCATTATCAAGTAATATGTATTGTATATAATACAAATTATTGTATTTGTTATACTTTTATATGACTGGCAGCACAGTAGGTTTGTTTACACCAGCATCACCCCAAGCACAAGTACTGTGTTGTGCTACGATGTTACTAAGCAAAAGGAGTTTCACCTCCATTATGATCTTATGGGACTGCCATCGTAGATGTGGTTCGTCATCGACCGAAATGTTCTTATGCTGAACAGGCCTGTATATCAGTAATCGGCTCACTGATTGGCTCGCTTTGAATCTCTTTCAGCTGGCAAAAGCAGGTGTAGGGCTAATGCAGGTCTTTTGAAAAGGAGAAACAGCGTAAAGCAAACGTCCATAAAGCGGGGATACCTATATAAATGCATTAAATGATTTTAAAAGCTCAGAATGTTTCAAGTTAACACTGAAGTATGCTCTGCATGAAATAACTTCTTTTGGTTCTGGTGTGGCAAATACTGAGTTTCTAATTAACTTTAAACATGTTTCCGTGTAAGTGATGCACACAGCAAATTTGAGGGTTTGTAATTCGTTGTGACCTGTGGTAATGTGATTTTGTTTGAATTGCCAGATAGTATTGTCAAGGTTGTACCATTTGATAGGCAGGGATTCATCTTTCCATTACCAGACCAGAGACATAATGGGAATAGTAGAAAGTGTTATGTGGTGTTTATGAACATTCATTCCTAAGAATCCCAAAATCACGCTAATCTACCTTCCATACCAGATTCTCACTAACAAAGCCATCTTTTTCTATTTGATGTTGTAAATTATGAGCCCATAGGTTGAAGAAAGAGATTGTGAGAAGGTGGCAAAATTTCTACAATGTCAGTAAGTATTCCATTTCATGAAACACCTGTACGAAAAACATTGAGTAAAGGCGGCCTCGTCACTTCCATGCAGCGTACATTTTCTTGTGCTTTAGTCAACAGAACACAGGAGTATTGTTCTTACTACTGATACGTTTACATAAAGTAACCTACTGTTCTCGTCATTCTGGCTATTTGCTACAGCAGGTCTTATTCCCATGTCTAACCCACTTGCTCAGTATGGATGGTGCTTGATTTGATAAAACAGTGGGTGCTTGTGGTTCACGAACACAATCCGTTCCAGGAATATGGTCGTGAACCAATTTGTACACAAACCAAAGCAATCTTTCCCATAAGAAAGCACTGAAGTTCGATTAATTCGTTCACAAACCTACCAAATAGTTTTTATTTTTCTGGTTTTTATAGTAAAAACTTTTAAGAAAAACACAATATGGTGTGGTGATGGGCGGACCGAGGCATCGCAGGAGCAGAGACAGACATAGAGACTTGCTTGCCGGGGAGAACACGCTCTTTAACAGTTTTTCTCCGTTGGTTTAAAAAACAAAAAAAAAATACCACACAATTCCTTTCTCATATAGTCAGTGCCCCCAAAATCCAAAGTCCCTTTGGCATTGTGCACCACAAGTCAAAATGCCTAGATGTTTTGTCACTATGGCAGAGGTCTAGCTAACAGAATACAATAATGTATAAAACAGAAAAAAAGCATTTTACAGTAAGAGCAGCCTCCAAAGTTTGACATGACACACACACTGCACTCATACTGCCAAGGAAATTGTAACCATTTTTATTCTCACACATAAAGTAACTTTCATATATTAGAGTACATAAAAAGAAAATGTATACATTATTCTGTACATGTACAAAATGTGTAAACAAACAAAAAACAAGAAATATCTAGCCTACAGTGCTGTAAATAAAGTTTCACAACTACAGTAAGACTTTCACTGGTCGCTGTCGCCACCTTCCCTCTCCTGGCCACCATCGTCATCCTCCTGGTCATCCACACGCTGCTGTTTAGCCATAGATTTTCCTCCACATCGCAGCGGATATATTCCTTTGCGATGCAGTGAGGGAAGAAACGGCCCGAATGTCTCAACCATCCCCTACACTGATCCCCTGTTACGTCCTTGCACGCAGCATCTATTGCATGGAGCCAGGGACCTCTGGTCTTGAGCCCGATGTTCATACATTCTCCACCTCCGAGAGGAAAAAAACTCCTCAAACGGATTGAGGAAAGGAGAGTACGGTGGTAGTAGCTCCATGAGCATCCTTGGATGGGTAGTGCACCAGGCCCTGATGAGCAGGCCACGGTGGAAATTCACATTGTCCTACACCATCACATAGTGTGGTAGGTGAGGCCCTTCGAGACCTCTCTCATTTTCTGGGACCAGGTCAGTAGAAAGACGGTCCAAGAAAATGAGGAGCTTGAGTGTTGTATGGGCCTAAACTGGGGATGTTTGTGGCCACACCATTCTCAGATATGGCAGCACACATTGTTAAATTGCCCCCTCGCTGGCCTGGGACATCCACTGTGGCCCGGTGGCCAAGTTGAAACCAGCCTCATCGACAAACAGGATGTGAGGTGTTTCATTCCCTTCTAATGCCATTATTCTCTACGATAGAGAATAAAAAAATCAAATCAGTCATATAGGGGAGTCATATACAACAGTAATAGAAAATTACATGGGATTGTTCTATGTTCTCCTCCGCAAGTTCAATATAGCCTCTGGCCACTACACCAGTGGTTCCAAATCTGGGATACAGGCCTATGCAGTGGTACTGCAGGGAATATTTGTCAAAAAGAGGAGGGAGAAATACTGAAGACAGTTTTCTGTTGCAGTTTTTAGGCGAAATGCTGTAGTCGGATAAAGCCGGATTCTGAAGGTAAAGAGGATACTGAAAACCACTGGGAACCACTGCTTACTGTCATGTTACAATGATAGACAACCAATAACTAACTCATATACACATACTGGTACCGCAGCTCTTTAACTCTGTCAGAGTTCCTCTCAAATGGTACCCTGTAAATCTGCTTCATGGTCATCTGATGCTTCTTAAGTATCCGGTCTATTGTGGAGATGCTGATAGAGTTGACATTTTGGCATATGGCATTGTCTTGAAGGATTGCATCACGGATCTGTCTCAGTGTGATAGCATTATTTGCAATCACCATGTTACAGATCTCTTGTTCTTGTCGTTCATTGAGAAGTTTTCATCTGCCACCCATGTGAGGTTGTCGTCCAATCCTAGACATAGAAGTCAAAGGACAACACTGTATGACAATTTGTAATGTATGACTTATGTATTTGTTACAGAATGAGTTACCAATGTAATTGTATTGCTGTTTTACTTACAACTGTAATGCATCACTGCCCAGTGACTGGAATACTACTCTAAACTGTATCAGTAATTCCAATTTATTTTCTGTCATTTTTAATTCCATCATTGACTGAGTACATACCTGTTTTCCCTGCGAAAGGTATGGGTGATGGAGGAGACTGTAAAGTGAGGCACATTAGGCTGCACTCGGCAACCTACCTCTGCCATTGTGAGGCGATGGTTGACAACATGGTCTATAATTGTGACCTGAATTTCATCAGGGACAGCATGGTGTCTGCGTGCTCCTCAGCCACTTCCCCCTATTGCACCACCACGCATCCTCACTCCTCCTCCTCCTCCTCTTCTTCCTCGAGCAATAAGTTGCCCTTGTTCATTTACTTGGAGAGGTCCTCCATGTTCATACTGTAAATGGTACTGGCCCTGGCCAAACTCCTTATATACATGTTTGGCAGCAATCACAACCATAGACAACACCTGTCAGGTAACTAAACAAATTGTTTGGTTGGTCATCTCAGATGAAGGAAACTCTTCCTTCGTTAGTCGTTCTAATTTCCCTTGACTGTCAATTACTGTCATGAATTTATCAAATGTTCCAAGACATTCATATATGGTGTTCATGACCTATTTTGACAATTGAACATTGTGCATATGATGACTTACACAATGAAATCATGCTGACATGTTTTGGAGAGAACGACCATTAGATTGAAAATCAACTAATCAGTTTAGATTAGCAAGATCTATTTATTTGGAAAATGTGCTAAGTGAGCTCATTGTGCTAACTGTAGGCTACTTGTACATAACCGTTTGCAAATATGCACTGAGACACTTGAGGCATGTACTAAGATATTTGCAATTTGACGAAATCAATGAGAAATTCCATTCTGTTGTGAACAATTGGTGGTTTGTAGATTTGTCCATGTTATTTTGAGTCATTTCTGTTTCAAGAAATGAGCCAAAACAACGGAGAAACACTAACAGGCCTTAACCTTTGTATTGTTGTTGGTGTTAATGGTTGCGTTTCTCTGTTGTCGCGCGTATGTTTGCCCGTGTCTTGTGCGTACCTGGTGCGATCCTTGCATGTATTTAGCGTGTGCAAATCTTCCACCGTGTGTGCATCTTGCAGTTCAACGTCTTACAACCTTGTTTCCCGTCTATATTTGGGATCGGTGCTTGTCGGGTATCTGTTGTGGTCCTTCTATTTACAGTTGCACACGGGGCATGCTGGGACATGTGAACCTGACACTCATGCGATATTGTAAAGGAGAAGGTTTTAGAGAGAAATATCCACACAGTGTATGATTTGAAAGGGGTTTATCTTACAAGCGTTTGTGGACATTGATGCTAACCGGGACAATGTTGATGGAGGACGTTTCGAACATCTAAGAGACTAAACATGATCCAATCGGTGTTGTAAAAGAAAAACTGTATATCTGCTTTTGGCTCACCCTGTATATATGGAATATTTACAAACCTTACTATGCAGTGTACTTAAAAGTGTGATATGGAGAAGAGGGATCAGGGTGACATTGTGCTGTATTTTAAAGAAAAAATTTACTTAAATTATCTGAAAGTATGGTAAATAACCAAACTAATTCAGTCTCCCCCCCACATCTAAACTTAAACATAGCAAAAGCCACATATATAATTTTTTAAAATGACCTATATTCTTAAGGGCAAGCAGTTGTCTACATATGCAATTTCAAGTGACGCTTCTCACCAACATCGGTTTGTTTAGTTGTATTTAGCAACATGCTGCATGCAGATGTGAGCTGTACTGGAAGATAGTATTATTCAGTGCTGAATGTGATCGCGGTGTGTTGAGGAAAATATTCTAGGCTTTTAGCTTTGGTATTTAGCCCAGGACTATAAAACTCCACATCTCCTAAGAAAATAAAGTTATACTGTGTGTTACTGTAGTGGTACCATTGTTTGAAAGGAGTTGCTACACCCAAGGACTGGCTGGTGGTGTATGGTTGGGTGTATGTAGTGATTCTCAATTTAAAATATACAGAAAGTAAAATCATTCACATTTGCAGATATCATACTCAGAAGAGTCAACATCAAGACTGGGTTAATGATTACATGAGTGCTGTTTTTTCTCATTCCACTTACTTTATTTCAGGCATTTTTACTCTAGACCTTTTTTTTCCCCACAATCCAGCAGATCTAACACAGCAGAATTATTGAACAAGCCCCAATTTCTTTTCCCCCTGTCATTTATTTTAATCACTTTGTAAATGAATCGGTTTTCAAAAAAAAAAAAAAAAAGGTGAGCTCTAGAGTGACACACCCAATGCCACGTATAAGATATCTGTAAACCAGGCAGCCTGAGACACGCACTCGGTCTTAGAATCATTCTCACATAGCTTAGTTTCACTTTGACTGGTCAACTATCTTAGCTCACTGGCAACAGGATTACTGGGAAGAAAAAAAAAAAAAACTACAAATTCTTCATTCAAAATCTACCTCTAATAAGCATGTAAACAAACCATGAGCCCGGTTCTGCTTGAAATGAATCGTATCACCGCTGATAAACAGGAGGTGACGCAAGCAATTAGAAATAAAGCACACGCATATCTAATGTTACGCAATCAAAAGATAAGCCAGCAAAAGAATTGTTTTCAAATCGTAGTTTTATATAAGTGTTCTATTGACTAAGCTAGTGTCCAGGTCATAGCAGAATATCAAGCCAATTTCATGCCTGACTGCTAGTTTAGGATTTCCCTGTCACATCCACCGAGTGTTCCATGGGTGTACACAAGCCAGTGTCACTATTCACAGTTATGGCATCACCCGAAAGGCTTTAATCCTTTGGAAGACTAACGCCACCAGTGCTGACATTTTTAGCCAGAATTTTGCATCTACTTTGCCTTAAAGGATATTCCAACCACCAGCTGATGTATCTCAGCCTCACAACTGGATAGACAAGAGTCACATGACCTCAACATTTTAAGCTGTAGGAATCGTGTCAGGACCCGAGCACTTGGACGTAGTTAGCAGGGTAAAGGCCGACTTGTCCGTTCTGTAACTGCCCTTTACACCAGCCCTGCTCGTCCTCCTCCCCCAGCTTCAGAAGCTCATCTCCTAAGGAGTGCAAAGAATAGAAAAGAATCGCAGTGCAACGAATATTATGAGACTTTAGGTATGAATCCATTCCATCCTTGGGGTATCCAATCTAAACATTGTAATAGAACATGAAACTCACAATTTTGAAACAAATAAACTAACTACGGTTTCTCCACTACTTACCTCCATTTTTTATGATAAAAATCACACATAAACGTACTACACCAAAATTTAAATAGTTGGCCTCTGGATTAATAACAGAAATCCACTGAGACAAAGAAAAAGAATTTAAAAATGTTACACTTTGCACTACATTTAAAATGGCTTAAAGCAATCACAACTAAGCACTGATCGTGGGCAAACAGAATATAAACGAAGTAAGTACTTCAGAGCAAGCAAGAAATATTCTTAAACCACAACAAGCATAAAACACATTATACACACTGTAATGTCATTCATATCAAAGCATGACATAGTGAACAGTCATGTGTATGTTATGACAGGCTATGGCAGCAGTTATAAGCTGACATGCCCTGTTATAACATACTGTTTGGTCAATGTTATGAGCAGTTATGTAAGTAAAGGGTTACTAAAGAACGCAAGGGAATTTATTTGGATGCAAAATTTCATCCCAAAATATTGCAAAATTAGTAATTCTCTTCCAATAACTATGTAAATGCATGCAGATGGATGCATTTCTGCATTTATAATCAATGAACCTTGATTTTGCTTCTGGTCGCCAGCACATCATCTGCAGTCGAAATACACCAGGTGAACAGGTGGCCGTCATGCGTGTCGTGTCTGGGTGCCATTAATCAGCATTAGTAGGCATTAATACCTGCTTTAAAGCTCAGCTCATCAGCCTCCTGCCCCATGTAATCGTACAATGCTTTCACTTGCACTCCTTCTACCTTCTCATCTTCATCCTTCACCCCGTTTGCCGAAACGCACTTCTGGGGGCTCTCCTCATCAGACCAGTCAGAGGAGTAGTCTCTGCCAGCCCTAATTAAACAGAAAAGGCAGGAGTGACACGATAAACTGCTGTCATAATTCACCCCCCTCTGATCAACAGGCCAGCTTACTGAAGGCCCAATGGTAGAGATCACCTATCAGAATCCTCCCCAAAGAAACCTGAGAATGGAATGACCACGTTACCAGAATGAGGGTGTGGTGTGTAGTTACCTGGTGCTCTGTGGGGGTGTGCGGGACGTCTCCTCCTCTGCGGAAACCACATTGGTCAGGGTGACCGTGTCTCCGGCTCGGCTGTTCCTCTCCTTTTTGCTGATTGCCTGGCTGGTCTCCGGTGACCATTCCTGGGGGGTACATCCAATTAAATCACAGAGGCCTATGACTTGACATTCTCTTCTTCATGAGCTGGAACCGTTCGACAATGTCAGACCAGTACAGAATAGACGGTGCAACTGTACCCCGAATATATAATCAAAAAAAAAAAAGAGTTTTTTGTATTATGATTCTAACTGTCTAAAATGAGCCATATAAATGATTCACTTAAAACTACAGTGCTCTCAAAATACCCAGGATATTGTAAGTAATACTTGACACAAATATAGACTTGAAAACTACAGCACTGTGACACTACAGGGATGGCCAAAGAAAGCTGAATGACAAACAGGCAGTGGCATGTGGACAGACTTCCTTGGCTGCTTGTGGTCTACAGGCAATCTTAACCCACAGGCAGGTTTCTGGTTCTACTTTGGGAGGCTGACTCTGGGCGATGCTTGGATTCCAAAAGCGAGTCGCCAGCAGTGAAAATAAGGTGATCTTCAGTTACACAGACAAGGCCAACTGTACATAGTCCAATAAGGAAAACCTCCAAATTTGCTGATAATTCTATAGAATTTAAATTTACTGTACATAAAAATGTTCTATATAATTAAAAATATATATTTACATACATTAACAGTACACGACACGTATAATAATGACTGAAAAGTGTACTGCAATTCTGCTTAACCTTTTTCCGTATGTTGCACATAGCCTTATTTATGCACAAAGAACGTTACACGCTATTCACCTCGAACTGCGGCCAGTTCATGCTCATTCCCGGTCCGTGTGTATTCTTCCACCATTTCAGGTCCTCCGTGTCATTGGCTGCAACTATTGCCTGGCCCAGGTCTCGGTGAAGGGACCGGAAGCTAGGAGAGGTAACGATTCCAGGATCACGTCATGTTCCCTGTTCTTATGCTTGTACACATTTCAGGTCAGCTTCAGTACAGCCACTTTAAATAAACACAACTTAGGACAGGATACTCTTTTACCAAGTGTTTTCGAGGGGTCTGAATCCACAGTTAGCGTATTTGCCTTTTGCCAGAAAATTCAGGCAGGGCTTTTACAATAATTATGGCTATAGAGGTATTTACCGCTACAAATATGTGACCATACGCAGTAAGATCGAATACAGGATTTATTTCCATGTTGATGAAGATAAAATTAGGACAGATGCTAGATAAAATTGAAGATCCTTCATAATATCTGGGATGATGGAATGTGCACTACAGGCAATATGTGGCCGATATATAAATGTTTTTAAGGGAGCTCCTGTAAAATCCAAGACATGTGTTAAGGCTTTAGAAAGTGTTAATAAGGTCTTACCCAGTAAGAGTGGCATGTACAATATTATCTAACTTAGCCAAAAAAAAATGACAGAAGTACAGATGCGCTTCAAAAGCAGGTGAAAAACTAGCAGGAGTACAGAGTCACATCAGCGTATAGGATATATACACACATGTAAGGTTTCATCATTTTCCCCACAAAGGAATCAGAATCCTGTACCTGTCGACGCTAGAGAGGTCCAGGTGCTTGTGGATGTCCAAGAGGACCTCCTTAAAGAAGCACAGCCTCTTCTGCTCGGCCTCCTGTGTCGTTTCAAACACCTGCTCCATGTCCTCCATGTAACGAGGGTTGTATTGGTTCAGCTCTTCCAAGGCCTTCTCGTAGCGGTCTTTGGCCTGTGGAGCATAGCCATCTGTTCTAACACTGTGAGCACTACAGGAAGTTCACTGACGATGTACTCAGGTAGGCTGAGAAGCTGTTTCACTATTCTGTCCCAGAATTATCTATGAATTATTGTTCTTAATCATGCATTGCTTATTAGGTGTATATAAGTGGTTAGCTGTAAAGAAGTACAAATTCAGTTATGTTGCTGTCAATTTATCCTAGATAAACATTTATTTTATATCGCATTAATTTTTGTTCAGAATAAAAAAAAGATGTTTGCAGAATAAAAATAAGACTGGGTTGCAATACAGCAGGACTACTGGACGAGCTTCTTTATAACTAAAATGTTTTCAGTAACGTGTATTCAATTTTTAAATGCCAAAACCCCCTTAGGGAGACTTGCCGTTTATTTTATTTGACATTGGTATAGTGTTTCTGGTAGGGCCTCCAGGACACAGCTGGGAATCAAGCCTAAAATCCCAAACATGGTGTCCAGACTGGTAACATGAGCTGCCTCACTGGCAGGATATGAACCGCAACTGGTGGCAGAGATGTATAAGCCAGATATATTGGGCCTGACTTCCACATAGTCACAGCAACAAGCAAACCACTTGGACTTTATTTTCATGGTGCTTAAATGAGTTCTTGATGGACCTTGAAAAGCTGAAATGAGGGTGATATGTAGTGGAGTATGACTGTGCAGGTATCCTTATCTCATTAGAATTATTTGCAGGAATGCCAGTGTTGAAAGATAACAAGGCTGATAAATCAACCAGGTAAAAGATTAAAAAATGTTGACTGAGCACCACCCAGCAGTGTGTATGAATCAGAATGTTCAGTACAAAATTATTTTTAGAATAGCGAGATGGAAAGTTAAAGTTTTATTTTTTTAAACTGAAATATTTGCCATATTGGTTCATCAGTCACTGTTAGAAACTAAAGGTGTTTGAGGATTATGCTTTGAAAGCTTGTGGAGATTGATTTTTTTTAATTTATTTCAGACTTTAAGGATTTACATTATCTTCTTAAGCTGAAATCACTGCTCCACGGCTTGGAACTGTTGTTGTCCACTCACCTTCTCAGCTTCCTGACTGCATTTCTCCACCCGGTCCTGCAGCTTGCGGACTTCTTCTTGAGACTTGGAGGGGTCGGCTTTAGCGTGGGTCTCCCGAGTCACAGCCGTACGTTCCTCCTTCTGTGCTTGGTGATAGCCCTTCTTGGATGCCTCCACCTTGTGGAGAGGACACATTAGTAAGGGAGACAACATGAAGAAGCTTCAAATGATACAATCGTGGATCAGCCCCAACAGGATCAAAGCACCAAAAACACACAGCCAGTAAGTAGTATATAATATTTCATAGTTGTCCAGAGGTCTCACCTCCTTGAATTTCCGGACCCATGGTTTCTGCACCTTCCGGAAGCCCTCTTCAGCCTCCTTCGTCTCCTTGAAACCACCAATCATCTGTTTGTGGAATGCATCCTTCTGCCAGTTCCTCACCTTCTCACTGTCCTCCACCATTAGATGCTCCTTGAGTTCAAGGTGGATCTCGCTCAGCTGGTCAGCTGCATTCATGAAGGCATGCCAGGCCTTCTCTAGAGTGCCATACTGGGGACCTTCAATGAGCACACCAATGTCACTTCACACACCAGACCATCCAAATGCCTATGACAAGCAGATGTCAATAGGCCAAACCTTTTCAATCCTTTACTCAAGGTCTACATTGTTACCATATATAAGATTAAGAAACTTTACATTTTTTTCAAACATCCTTGTCGTCATGTTCGGTAAATCATTCCTTTTCAAGCAGGAAATCAAATAACCCAACATGAGCTTAGAAAGTCTCTACACACATCTGACAGTAACCAGTGCTGGGTTCTTCTATTATTTTACTATGACGTTCACTTAAACTCATGTCAAATTACTCAAATTATACACTTAAAGGTTTCCTCCTGCATCAATTCCTTGCTATCGATGCCTCCGCCTAGATGAATGGCTAATGTCTAAACCACAGCTACACCCAACACATGCATATTAACTCCCTCGTAGCTGGCCGGCCTGCTTGCACCATCGGGCTACTCAAAATCATCCATAACATTCTCAAATGTTTAACCTGCCAAACATGTTAATGTTTCTGGCTGCTTGGTCTGGTTCCTCTGCCTACTGGTCCGTATCAGATTTAAGATCTTGGCCTGCACATGAGGGCCAGCCTTGGAACAGTAACTTATCAGATCATTACACTCATTCAGCTGTTCAACTAAAAATGGGGCAACTTATGTTTATAGGCTGAAGTTTCATTGCTAACCTGTATTGGAAAAGAGGCTGTGGAAAATGCATCACAGCGACCATTACTTCTAGCTGTATATTGTTAACAGTATCACATTGATTCTTCATTTAGAATGTGTTTCAAACAGATATATATGCATTTTTAATAAAATACCATTGTAGTGGAACTCCATTATCTCGTTGGGTGGTATGCAGATAAGATGATGTTATCAGCGGTAAAATATAAAACAAAACAAAAAAAAATGTGAGTAATGTTTTATCTCCTGAGAAGTTTGTACCACTATTTGCAGATTCATTAGAGTGTAAAAAAATTAAGACCAGGGATTACTGGTTCTGGAAACCAGTCATTCCTCACCTTTCTCAACTACGCTCCTCCACTTCTTAGCCCAGTCTGTCAGCTGTTGGGCATAACTTCTCTCAATCCTGGCCCGTTCCTGGAAGCAGCTGACCAGCTCATTGCACAGCTTGTGTCCATCATCTATTCGTTTCACTGTACGCTTATAGTTCCCAGGCTGTGGTGAAATTGGTTAGGTGAGGCACAGAACACATGATATGATGAATATGACAATTTTAACAGATTTACGTAACAGACTTGGCGGAAAAACAAATAAATATTCAACACTGCGAATCTTATGCAGTCAAAGAAAATGTTTAAGGTTATTTATCTGAGTAGTAAGTGTATATTACCTCAGAAAAAGAAACACAATTTAACATTAGAACGTATGCAAATGAACAGTAACACGACAAAACATTTCTTCTGTTTTCCAGTAAGTTACTGACATCTTGTTGGACAGCTAAATAAACTCCATTTTTGTTTCCAAAACTCTGCTCAGTGGAACTGCAGCCACTCCATGTATTGAATTTCAAGGCCAGCTCAATTAATTAATTGTTTGATTTATTAAATGTTCGATCAACCAATTAATTAATTCAACGCGATACTGATTTTCTAAATATGACAGAGTAGTGGTCAAAAAAATACATGGGTATATTGGATGGTTAATGCACATACACGTTTGCACTGTTCCAACAATCGACCGCCACAGATATTGCTTTTAAAGGTGAATACATACTTGCATACCAGTTACGTGCATCTCTGTCTATCTATATATTAGATATTGCCTTTCTGAAACTGTCTTTGCACCAAGCCCCAGTTTACACTGAAATTCTATATACTGTCTATTTGAGTCAACAAAATAGGTTAGTAATGTTGATAATATAAAGGATGTCATAGTACACCAAAGGCATTCCAGTTCTGCAAGTTAAAAAAACAAAACAGTCTTGTCAAAAGCATTCTTGAGAGTGCAAGGGAGGGGAGACGGCCACCTTGTGTTCAAATCATTACAAGGAAGCACTGATTAGCATCCCCACCTACTAAATTCTGGTTGATGTATAGGGCAGGCTAGAAGAACTGGCAGAGCTACAAGAAAAGTACCTAACGGCTAGCCTGCATCTGGGAACTACAGCCCCTCTTGCTTTGCAAATTATTATTGTGGCCAAGGCAGCCACCAAGCGAGTACACTGCTATGCTGGCCCATCGAACCTGCACAGACAAGCATGTGGCCCCTTACCTCCCAGAAACTGTCATAGCTCCCCATGTCTCTCAGGTCTTCGCTGGAAGACATGGCGGGCCTGCCCTTGCAGCACGGAATTTTGGTAGATTTCTGTTAAACCCAAGCAGACATCTGCATGGTCAATGACACAGTCCAATGTAATGCATATAGTAGGGGTGGGTGATATTGGACAAATATAATCGCGTTTTTTTCCAGACAGGATCGCAATTCTATCACGATTCCTTTTCAAGTTCATTTTTGAGACTAGAGACGCTCCACAGGTTACAATGGGGTCACGTTCCAATAAAACTATCGTAAGACGAAAATACCATGAGCCAAAAGTGCATTTTAATACAGTACACCTAAGCTAACAAACATCACAGCCTAGCTTAGCCTACCTTAAACATGCTAAGGACACTTACTTACATTAGCCTAGTTGGGCAAAATCATTATTACAAAGCCTATTTTATTGAAAAAAAGTGTTGAATATCCCAAGTAATTTATTGAATAATCAATCCATCCATCCATCCATCCTTGTGACTGCTTATTCCCCACTGGGGTCGCAGGGGGCCCAGAGCCTATCCCGGGAACAACGGGCACAGGCCAGAACCAACCCTGGGTGGGCGCCAACACACCGCAGGGCGTGCACACTCACCCAGCCACACGCACACTCACACAACTACAGGGCCAATTTAGACACGCCAATCAGCCTACCCTGCACACTTTTGGACTGTAGGAGGAAACTGGAGTCCCCGGCGAAAACCTACGCAAAGATGGAGTGAGCGTGCGAACTCCACACAGCATTGACCTGGGATCGAACCCAGGACATTCTTCTTGTGAGGCAGCAGTGCGAACCACTGCACCTCCCATTATTGAATCCATCCATCCATTTTCCAAACCGCTTATCCTTACTGGGTCGCAGGGGGTCCGGAGCCTATCCTGGAAGCAATGGG
>JAODJX010000007.1:14864822-14875533 GCA_026776945.1 Isichthys henryi | reverse complement strand
ACCCCACGACGACATGGGGAGAACATGCAAACTCCACACACATGTGACCCAGGCAGGGATTCGAACCCGGGTCCCAGCCATTATTGAATGATATACTGAAAATTAAAAAGTGTAGAACTGGAATACCCATCACAAATGTCAAAATGTCATAACATGTACCATCGTAATCCAGGGAGCGTCTCTATTTTGCAGGTTACTGTACAATGAAACTAGTTCCCTTACTTTAAAACATACAGCCCTATATGGTATTAAAACTGAAAAGAAAAACATACCAGCATACTGTTTTGAGGTGGTTAAAAAGGTTCATTGTGTTGCTATCAGATGTGCAAACCTTATTTTTGCAAATAACTTATTTGTGCCGTGTCGATTTTGGAAAATCCAGACAGGTTC
Organism: Isichthys henryi; assembly: GCA_026776945.1. Classification (NCBI taxonomy): domain Eukaryota; kingdom Metazoa; phylum Chordata; class Actinopteri; order Osteoglossiformes; family Mormyridae; genus Isichthys; species Isichthys henryi. The sequence continues at coordinate 14,875,143 of JAODJX010000007.1, read as the reverse complement.
CATATTACTGATGTTAAATTCTTTTTAGGGAGCAGCTCCTCCGTATCATCCATGCCATTACATTGCCAAATAGGGACTTGTGTTGCATGTTGGGATGAGGGCATGAAAGGGAGAGAGGAATAAATCCAAGGCACTGCCTACTGCTTGCTATTTCCAGTTTATAGGTGTACTGAAACGGATCTGGCTGACAAAACAACTTTAGATGTGTGTATGAGCCATAGAACTACAACTGACAGTATCCTGCAACTGTGCACATTCTAACAACCTTTCTGTAAAGGCAGAACATGGAAGCATTGTAACCACTCATGACCTAATGTCGTAAAATCACACACCCCTAGCATACAGCTTACCTAACACCAGCAGGGGCCGGACGAATCATCAAGGCAGGCCTCTACGAGGAATCTCAAATTTATAAAACTACTGACAGTATTAATGTCTGTTTTCCACCACTAAAATGGTTAGTTCTGGCCTCCGCTACCTTTTTCTGTCTTTTTTTCTTCTAAAAATTCTCCATGTAACAACTTCACACAGGTTTAGAATGTAGTAGCGGCTGTTAGTCATAAACGCTGTTTGATAAATGCTTCCTTTGTGCTGTTGGTTTGTGACTGGAGAAATATGCACTGAAAAACCAGATGTGTTTTGCCGTTTACATTTAGACCCTTCAGAGCTTCGGGGCTCTTAGTCCTTTTGTTTATTTTACACTACAAAACACTACAAGGAAGGACGTCTTGGTTCTGTCTTTACTGATTAAATACAAAATGTACTACAAAGGTGTGAATATTTTAGGTTAATTTATGCAAGACTGTGCTGTTATGGCTGATGCTAATGCATTTTTCATCAAGCTTTTTTTGGGTGTCACTCAATTGGTTAATTTAATAAAAACCTCTTGCCCCCCCCCTCCCCATCCCATAAATAAATGGGACCATTCAGCAAAACCTGGATCATTTTTAAAACCAAGAACACTAAGTAAGCACTTTAAGACATTACTTATCAGCATTCAGGGTGTCTGCAGGACATTACTGTGAGAGCTGTAGTTTCTCCTTGTGTGACATTTGCGCATTAAAATCCCTCGATATTATCCTATAAACAACCTTCTCCATTATATGGGCCACACTACAGGGCTCCAGCACAGAGTGCTTTCCAGAAACAAACAGGAGGCTGCAGCTGGATGGCTGGAAAGTGTGCTGGTGAGAGAGGCATTTCCCACAGTCATGGTGAAAGTGGAGGATTTGAAAGAGGTTCACTTGAGAAGGTATTGCTAATTAAGGAGTGAATATTTTCAGTTAACCATACAGTGGACAGGTTTGGAGCAGGGAATGAGCAAATGATATTTTATATTGCCCCAACAGGAAAATTTAGTGTCAAAGGTAAAAATAGGTCCCTGCCTTCAGTCCACCCTACTGAGATCTGTGCGCACATTTGACAGAGCAGATGGCCAACAGCATAATGAACCTACTGTAGGTGCAGCACAGTCAAACAGGAACGGGATTTTTTATATGAAACTTAGGAACTAGAGTTAATTCTGATTATGTGCCCCAAACACTGACAGAAAGTATATATACTGTGCAATTTCTATGCAATGTGCAAAATAAAATCTTAATTCCCGGTTTAATTAGCATATTGGACAGACCATGCTTTGAAAGGGACAACCAGCCTATATTTGCCATAGGATACTTGAGAAACACCACAAAATCCCAAGGAACTCAGTATTTCTACTATAAACAAACCTCACGGATAGATTTCATATGCATGAGCAGGGGTGCCATAAAGGGGGGTGGGGGGGGACTTGTCTGGGTTGGAGACCCAACATAATATGTTTTCGCGGGCTCAACATTTCTAGTGGTGCCCCTTCTCATGACTATAATAAGGAGCAAATCTGCATCACTGCGAAGCATTTAGCACATTCTCTTTCTCCCCCTGCTTGTGGGCACACATGCTAACTGGGTTTGCAGAGCCTCGATTTCATATGTCCAGAAATGATCTGTTTGCACAGAACTTACATAATTGCTTCAGTTGTACGGTACTATGCTTGTCTGACATAAATCTGCCCTCTCGCCCTTCCCATCACTGCCTTAGCAGTTTTCCTTCACCTGATACATAACAGTAAATTGCTGTTGTCCATATGCAAAGCTGCTATTAACCTTAAGTGGTTGACAACCACTTGCTGTATCTTCAAATGAGCACTTCAGACCACCCTGTGAGAAAGCAGTGGTATGCAAATTCATTTTAATTCGAGAATGGATATGGTACATAGCTCTGATGTCTCCTTATTTTTGCAATGTTCTTGAAAATTTCCCCTTAAAACAAGTGATTAAAAATTAAACTTATGATTTAACTTTTATGTTTCACTTTGGCGAGAATAAAGCTTCAGTGATGCTTAAAGGGAACAGCTGACAGAAACGGCTTTCATGTCCTCTGATGCTGAAAAATGAAATTTATATAACAGCTATTTAATTTTGAACAAAATAATGTTTAAGCATCCAGAATGCAGAAGACAATGTAATAGTTGACAGCAAAACTAATGACAGCTACTTATACGATGTGATTTTTTTGCAGTTACTATAACCCCTGACAAAGGACATAAAACCAAATATTTTCAGTAACCAAGCCAGCAGATACTTATACAAGATGAAAATCAAAAATAAACCCAAAAACACTTGGGACATCAATTTTCTCAGCCAAACATGCAAACAACTGGATGGTTGACTGTTGCAGCACTGAGAACAGAACAAGTCATTCAGCTTAAAATTTCATAATTCGGGCAATTTAGGGTTAAAAAAATAAAACTTACCCAAGCCAAAGTAAAGAAATTGTTAAGTTTCCTCCCGGGACTCCTGGGATTGTTGCTGTCTTTCCCTGGTTCGGTTGGAGAGAGCAGGGACACAATAAACAGAAGAAACAGAAGAACAGTCCAGCTCCTACTTGAGATCAAAACATGGCACAGACTCCAGCTTAATGTACCCACAAGAGCTAAGAGGTGGGAGATTTTGAGCTGAAAGCTGAAATACCACATGCAGAAGCGTTGGGAAGCCCATCACAAGGCTGCTGGGGAAACTATGCAGGAGCCTCCTCAGAGTGTTCCTGCTTAGGTGAGACTGACTGCTCCTCGGAAATAAACGGGCGCTAAACCTGAGGCGCAGGAAGAATGCGACTAAAACATCACTGGTGCATAAACTCATAAAGCATAAGTCTGTACGAAGTGTCCATACCAAAAAAAAAAGGTGAAACATAATAGGGCAAAACCCGATTCAAAATGTGAGCAACCGGGAACCTTCAAAAATATGCAGGACAAAAGGAAAATACAATAGCAGATTTTGAATAGACTGATTGTTCTTTTATTCTAAAGCATTTCTATTAGAAAAATTACACATCTGCATTTAATATTAGAGGAGATTAACACTGTTCTCCCCCAAAAAGCAAGGGAGTCCCATTCCCCCAATACCTCCTGCAAATTACACCTGTCCTTAAGGGGACTGGCAATCTCAGATAGATGATAAAGGCAGTGGCTCTGACATCAATAACCTTTCTATGTTCACCATGTTTGAAACAGGGTTTTTTTTTAAATACCTTACCATGTCATTCATGTATCATATTCACTCATTGCTGGTTACACAACAGGATATTAATGACATCTGATGAATCATATAGTATAGTATAGTACAAATTCATTCGGTAATACATTTACATATACCAATACAACTAATAAAACACTAACAGCCAGAAAGACTACAGGCTGTATCTTATGTTATATATCACAAGTGTTGTTCATGTGGAGTTTGCATGTTTTCCTTGTTCCACATGTATTATCTTCAAACTCTCTCATCCCATCCATCAGAGACATGCAGTGTAGGAGAATTATTGTGGGTATAATATACCACGGTATGATCAAGATATCTAGGGACTGAAAAGAACTAAAACTCCAATTCATACAAAACAAAGTAACCTCCCCCTATAGTTTTAATATACAAGTTCGAGTCACAACACAAATATAAACTGAAAAATATGAACCGCATTCATGGTCTGTAGTGGGACACCAAGGACCTGTGACGCCCCCCCACCGGTTTTGTAGTGAAGTGTCCATGATGCTGCCACCTCAGTGTGTAAAAAGAGCTACTGTTCTGTCCTGCGTATCTGAAATCTCTGGGTCATTGGCGATACAAAGGGATGCTTTGTTCAACTTAGTCTTTCTTCCAAAAGTGTAGCAAAAAAAGTACACAATGTTTCTTCAGTCTCATCTTCCAGCTCATTAACTCATTCCAAAATCAAGTTGAATATCTACATAGCATTTTTTTTTGTGCAATAACAAAGAAACACATCATTTTCTGTTGAATAAGTTCCACTGAGGAAGTTCTGGAGTTTAATTTAGATAAACCATAGTCCAAACATCACAAACTCAAATATAGCCAGAGAACTTGGATGCCAGAGAAAGAGAGTATAACGGAAAATCTTGCTTTAATATCAAAGACCTTCTGGGAACCACAGACCTAGAGGCAGATGTTCATCTCAAACCCCAGCCCTTGAATATATAGTAAGTGGGACTCTTTGGGGTTATAAGTGACACACAAGGGACCATCTTAAATATGCACTCTTCACTGAGGAATTAATAAAATACTTGCTAAACTGCTGAAAATTCAAGAGTTATTTCTCCCAATTCACTCATCCACTCCCCATAACCACTTATCCAGCATAGCCATGGTGAGCTCCATAAAACACAAGGCACAAGGCAGGAACACCCTTGACAGGACACCAGGAGACTAAATACAGTATATAAACCTTGAAAGTGAACATAAATCACCAGTGTTACATTGTAGCGCCATTTGCTCATTGCTGAACATATCAACAAGCATTAACATTGCATACAATGCTCTTTACAATGCACAGAGGCACATGAAACATTCCTCCCCTACAGTGGTCCCTGCAAAAACATCTGAGGGGGCTGGCCACCGACGGCCAGTTATATTTATGGGGGTGGCTGTACTGCACCGTTTCTGCTTAGAAAATAACCCATATTTCGTTTTGTATTATTTTGATGTGGGGTGACAATGCAGCTGATCCTCATGAAGATGTAAGTGTTGCATTACAGTGCTATTTGCCACTTGGGTTACTAACTGTATCATCATCATCATCACTGAGGCACTGTGAAGAGAATATACAAGAACTGCCAAAAATACTAAACGCATATTTAATCTCAAAATGATATAATATAATAACCACATCTTAGGCACATAGCTACATTCCCCGGATGATTTTATACTAATTAGCTTCACTTTTAACTGAAAATAGTTAAATAGTAGGCTGTTCTTCATTTCAAATAAGACTGTGACTATAAAAGAATACGTACAGGATAGTCATTACGATTTGAGAAAGGCGGATTACATTGCTTTGAGTGTGTGACAAAGGCTGATGACTTAAAACCTTATGATTTTATTTAAGGAGACTTTACAAAGGGATCAAATTACAAAGCAAACAAACTTAAGGTGTATTGCATCAATACAAAAGCTGCTTGTGAAACAGGAAACAAAATGTGATCCAATTGGGTGAGGACAATAAGGGGAGAACCCTTAGCTTTCAGTGGAAACCAGTACTCTCTCTAACGTATGTTAAAAATATAACAGCTTAAATTTAATGAATTGGTTACATGTGTTTATGTACAGGTAGAGAGTACACTGTCTGGAAAAGGGGTACAGCACTGGTACAGTTTTATACCGCAATGTACAAGCAACATTGCTGTACCCCCAATGGGACAAAAATACTCCTCATAGTCCATTTCTGTACCTTCAAAGGTACATTTACCTACAGCTGGGGTACAAATGGCAGACTCTTGAGGGGGCAGCCCCAGTGACAAGTAATTGTACCCTCAAAGGTACAAATTTGAACTTTTTTCTGACAGTGTAGCTAAACGCAAGATTAGATCATACTACTTGTATTCCACATATACCTTCTGTTAATTTATTTTTTTATTCATATTTATTTCCTTAATATTCTTTTTCAGGATGTTCTGTTTCTGTTTAGTTTACACTGTTTATTTGTCAGCACCATGTTCACTGTCTCTGCACTTTCTTTTATTTTTCACTATATGTTTCTTTGTCTGCACTTTATGAACCTTGCTGCAATATACAAAAGAATTTCCCCCAGGATAAATAAAATTCTCTTCAACAGAAATATATAAAAGAAAATCTCTCTTTACACAAAAGGTAGATGGGAGTGTAAAACAGGCACGGCACTTAAGCAGGAAGCAGACACAGAAATACCTGCATTTTAAAAATGATTCGGTGGCTTTATGTTATTGTAACATTTTTAATGTTCCGATGCTAGAACAAGAGAACTGGATTACGAACGGATCCATTACAAATGCATTTCTTCACAGGAACCTTGCCTTACCTGAGGACACATTATACCAGTCCCTTTGCTTCCTCAGTAGATTCACATTAAGTTCAGGAGAGATTTTTAATTAACTTAACTAAACATTACCTCATTTAAGGTATGGAAAGGTCAGATCCCTGCTTATAATCTAACTGATTAATGTGTGCAATGAGGTACACAGTATCAGATGCTAGTATGCAAGTAATTCCTAGAATACAAGAAGCTTTGGTAGTAAAGCTTTCAGCTATAGAGCTCTCACACTACAGAAGCTCCTGCCAGGGGAAATCTACTGTGCTTGTTTTATTTTAACTTTTTGCTAATCTTATTGTACATTTCATTTTTATTAATTTACCAGGTGATTTGATCTTTTTACTCCCCAAATCATGGAGGTCAGGGGAAATTTGGCAACAGACACAGAGCATGGAAAAAAAAAAATCTTTCAAATAAAGCTACTTGATCTAATGGATATACCATCACACTCATGTCTTCCCATACATCATTTACAATTTGTGCATTTTTTTGTCTATTCTCACCCATTACCCTGGTTGACCTTTATACTCGGGGCAAAGGTCAACCAGGCATGACCTGCAAGAGGAAGAACAGACCTTGACTCACACCATACATGAGCAACAGGCTCATCTGTTCAGCATCACTTGTTGCCATAATATAGGACCAAACAGAAGCCTATTGTTCCGTTTAACTGTCACAACTACAATCGATTTCCACCTTTTAATGGGACAGGGTGCCATACAACACCAGACAGCCAGTTATCCTCAGACCACTAAAGTCTCCTTTTCCTTCTAAAGGTGTTTTTCTGCCGTCTTCTGCCTTTTAACCTTTTTCTTTGCTTAGTTTACCGGATATTGTAATTTAGTCTGTCTCCTTACTTCCACGAAATGAAATGCACCGCGTTCAGGTTACTGACATAAGCAGGTGAAGTTCAAACAGCACGGTGATGCAATGCCGGGAGCAGCAGCGCAGTGCATGCGCCGAAGTATAAACTGAGCACGAGGCCCCCGTTCTATGTACCGTACGTCCTGCGCTCACATAAATATTAAAAAGAAAATACTTTCGGTGATTTAAGCGCGCTACATTAGGCATTTTTATGCCATGTTGTTGCAAAAGCGTACAAGTGTTCTCCGCTAGCTAGGCAGACAGATTTTTTTTTTTTAATTTAAATTAAAAACTCTTAAACCCACAGTGGGTGAGATTATTGTGGGCTACCAATTCTTATCTAGTTTGACCCAAAGAGACAAAATCAACAAGTGGTTTAAACCTGGTGGTGACTGACAGCGCACGACAGTAGATCTATTTCCCTCCTTTAACCATAAAAAAATTCTCCAGTTGCCTCTAATTTATAATTAATATTATTACAGTTTAAAACTGTGCCGTCTGCAGGCCCACGGCGGTACCGTTCGGGTCCATGTGTGAGGTTAATGTTCAACCGCAACAAACGTCATAAGCGCAGACCTGTGCATAGACTTATCGCACATGTACACTCCGCTAAATCCGAACAGGATCACATTCCCTAGCCTATCAAAGAGTAATAAAACGAATATCCCAACAAGCAGATTACACGATATTAAAATCTACCGATCATATTTAAAGGGAATGTACAGGCTCGTTCATTTGTTCATACAGGACATTTGCGCTACCTTGCTTACGAAAGTCGGACAGATGTCAGCTTGTTTCTTGAACACTCGAAAGGTAACTTGCCAATTTTAATTTTAGACAGTTCTCGATGCCGAAAAAACGTGCCCTATAAAGTTACGCGTGCCTTTTATAAACCTATACCCAACAGTTGGGACTGTGGCAAATAAATAAATAAATGCTCATTTAAATTATTACTGATGCCCGTACCTTAACCGAAAAAACTGTAAGGATAACTGTCATGCGGGTTATCTAATTAAACTAATTACCACCTACCATACAATAATAATTAAAAAAAAATCGGGAACAAATATTTAAATTCAATTTAAAATACGCCGCCTGCTTGTTTACCAAAACCCCTGCGATAGAGTAACAGAAAATAAATAAATACAATCCTGTAATTCAAAGTGACACCTTAGTTTGTTTCAAGCGTTGATAGGGAACATAGCTGACATGTATAAAGCATTAATAGACAGCATAGAGACGATGAAACAAAGAAAAGCGACAGTCCTGCGCCAGTGTCAAGGATATTGTATACTCACATTACTTAACAACGTGTCTGTTGTTTTATGGGTTGTGACACTTAATACCCAATTATCCATTTATAACAAACACGTTTTAATCGATTACAAATGTAGCGCTTGCACTAAGTTGCAGTGGCGCTTGAGTACGTCTCACTTACCTGCTGAAGTTGCCGAATTCGCCAGAAATTACTTTTTCACACGACAGCAAAAGAAAGAAAGTGTCCGGAACATCTCCTTTATCCCACCAGTCAATATATGCCACGTTTTTAAAAATATTTTTATATTAATCTTATTTTACTCCGAGTTCTAAACAGCCGTATTCCACAGGGAAAACGGTGCAATCACCACTGTTTAGTATGCCGCTGTCGTTTGTGCGAACAAACACTTCCTAGACATTACTAAGAAACGTAACTGTTTCCTGGTTTTCAAAACTGGTTGGAATACAACTTTCTTGAACGGCAAATAATAATTTTGTATAAAAACAAATGAACTATCAAAAATATATATTTTCCCGCAGGCACTTTAACAGACAACCCTTGTTGCTCCTGGACAGGTCTTTAACGTTGTAAGCTGATGCTGTGGTTCTGCACACTATACATTGATCCAATTAGTAAAATTAACCCTTCGAGGACTTAAAATAGTACTTTTGCAACTCGAGATACTTTGTTTTGCTGAGTCCTGTTTCGTAATATCTGAGAAGAGCTAATGAATTCTTGTTTTTTTTGTTTCTTTATTTTTATATTCTATTGTTCTTTGCACAAAAACACGTGAATAAAGGTAACATTTCTTTAATTAAACGACAAAAGCATCTGTAATGCAAGAATTTGATGTAAAACTAAAACAAAATTTATTTCACGTAAATACAATTTTTTTTTTTACCCCAGAACCGTTAAGTGCAATATTCTGCATGCATAATTTACCTCGCCTATGCTTAATAACTATTTCTATGCAGTATGATTGAATGATATGGGAAAGCCTTCCAAATTTTTGAATGTGTGTGGTTGCAGTCAAACTGACAGATTTATTCATACATCGGTTTGTTGTACAATCAACCAATTCCCAAGCAGGAAAACTCAAAGGCTTTGTAGACCATTAATGCAATAACCTCCTCGCCTGTGAACAACACTGTGCTGATTTCCACATTTTTGCAACAAAACATATAGATCAGATGTTCACTACAAACCACTTATATAATAATTTTGGTGAAATTATTATAATCTATTATAACGTAGGCCTAATAGGTTATGTTAATTTCTGCCGGGAGCCGGCACTCCCTTCCACACAAATTGTATCGACGGCACTCCCAGCCCTACCCTGATCCGTCCGCTGGCAGACCGGGCTTTGATTAGTATGTTATTGATGTTCCCTCGTTTATTATTCCTCTGGTTTCACTTTCGGCTCCGAAGAATAGCTCAAATGGCCCACTTATGGGGCCCCTACCCATGTCAGTCTAGGGCCCCCAAGAGAGTCCACCCCTTATTGTAATACTAAAAAAGAAGATGACGTGACTGAGATTGTGTAAGTATGCATAAGGTAACTGATATCCTTCGTAACAGTAAAATTAATGTGATAGATATAACATGTTATGTAATACATTTGTGTTGACTAAAACGTGTACAAGCTGTGGACATACACATTCGTGCATTGTGAAAACAGCGGTTAGATGTGAAATATCAGACAAAAGTAAATAAAACACAATGTATATAACCACCCCTCCTGGAGCCGAGACCTTATCGTGGTGGAGGGGTTTGCGTGTTCCAATGATCCCAGGAGCTACGTTGCCT
>JAODJX010000007.1:14854095-14864722 GCA_026776945.1 Isichthys henryi | reverse complement strand
CTCCCTGCTGAGACTGCTGCCCCCGCGACCCGACCTCGGATTAAGCGGGAGATGATGGATGGATGGATGGATGTATATAACCATCCTTACATATTCAGCATCTTTCATACAAATGAGCTGTTAAGTTTAATACTATCACTGCATTAATGAGTTAATGTGCGCCTTTAAAAGTTAGTAAACTTGACCTATAGGTGATTAGGTTCACAAACCATAAATTCGTACTGGATAGAGTGAGAATATCCCTGCAGGTAATTTTATTTTTAGCAAATGCATCCATGATTCCAAACATTTTGGTATAAGGCTGCAGATAAAGCTAAAGTTCGGGAATTAAGTTAATTTAAAGTGAATACAGTATTGAGCTTCTAAAAAAGTGAACTGGATGGGGGTGAACGTTCAGCTGATCTTTTCAAAAGTAGTACTTTAATGCCGGGAAATCTGCAATTTACTGCGCCTAAATTTGCATTTTAGAAAACACCCTAGACGTCTAATTATAGTGTAGACAAGCGTCAGGCCTAAAGACCCAGTTGTTGGAAGTCTGCATTCAAGGATTAGAAAGCTTTTTCATGACTGGGAAAGTATACGATGGCATAATTTTACAAAGATACATAGTTTGTTCCTAAAATATGCGAGATGATACGCCTGTAATATCAGTTAAAGTAAAACACAGAAACCCGCAAATCGGGGATGTTTTTCATAATTAAGTATTCTCTATTGACTTTCTGAAAACCTTTGCAATCTTACCAGTGTATCTTGCTTAAGTCTACAAAGCGACCAAAAATAACGGGTTGTGTATATTATCCGCTCTACTACTGCGCATGTTCAATTATTAAGTACGCATGGAGCTTCGAGATGAGTAGTTCTTAATATTAACATTCTGATATTTTGCAGTCACATTGCAATGATACAGCATAAAGGTAAGATATTCTCTGTAGTGTAATGAAAAGATGGGGCAGAACGAAACTTCCGTAATGTGACGTCATTAGAAATTGCCCAAAATGACACGTGAGTGGGTCAATACCAAGAAAGCAAGATCGTACTTGGGGCGAAATGAATCATGGGATTATTTTCGTTTGGCAAGGATGCAGCCGGTGCATCCTTGACATTTGGGGCGGGGCAAGTATTGGAACTGATTTTCGGCAATAGAAGATGACGTAGAAAAACAAACACACAAGTACGGTCAAGTACGGGTAAGAGGCATTTTGTTTTAGGCTACAAATGTTTCGATAATGTATGACGTTTTAGAAGAAATATATGCGCACTTTTGTTGCTCAAAAATAGCGAGCATGCATTACAGGAGACAGGAAGCTAACTGAAACACCACTTTAAGTAAAATCAGAGTTTCACTCATCAGAAATAAGATTTTTTTGTCTTATGTATTGTAAGTTTGACTTTCTAATAGTGTCAGACATCGTAGTTACGTGCGCTGTGAATTATACACGTTACGGGTTAACATTTTAAACGAAAAAGATATTGCACGGTATATTTTAAATTTTTTGCAATTGATGTATTCTGTTGTTATTTAATAAAGCGAAGTGAATGTAAGCAGTGTGAAAATGGCGAAGAATTGTGTGAATGGTGCAACTTTACGTGATGGAAATCAGAATAAGAAGCCAGTCGTTCATAATGGCAGAAAACGAAAAGAAGAAGCATCGGAGGTAACACTTTCTAAAAAGTTGAGGAGGAAGAAAGAGGGGACTACCTCAGGGAAAACAGGTGAGAACTAATATCTGTTTTGTATATGTAGTCGAAGTAGTTTAACAGTGGTAAGGAGTCGCCATGATATATCTCTGCAGTCCAAGTAAAAACCAGTTTTTACGAAGCTGAAACATACGCAGCCAATAAAGGGACAGGTTTGGCAGATATTTTTTAATGGTTTCGCTTTCCTTCAGTCCTTACATTCCCGCACAAAACATTTGCGTTTCTGCGCAAATGCCTTTTGGGTTGCAAGGGAAGGTAAACATTTTGCAAGGCAAATGGGCTCCATGGTAGCGAAATAAAGAAAATCAGCAACGTTGCATGTTTTGTAATCGATTCCAGAATGCAACCTACAAGAAGAGAACAGCTCGGGGATTAAAAAATACAAGCATTCCAGTATTGTGCATTATATATACAGGAGTACTCTGGGACAGAATATCTACTCACAAATGCGACAGGTAATTGTAAGATGATGTCCAACCAAAATTGTAATGTTTGTATGTCCAACCAGCCTAAAATGCATAAATTTGACTGCACAGTGTTAAACTATTCAGTCTATTTTTTATTTTGAGTTATGGCAAGTTTACTCAAAGGTGATTATGAACTGTAGATTCCTTACTGCGAAAAAAAAAACCCGTCGTTTTTCAAGGCTTAACAGAACAAATTTGCAAACTTAGCCATATTGGTAACCTTTGGAGAGCAGTATTTATTATTTATATACTTAAATGCATGTATATTTGCATCGGACAGTATTTTGGTAATTTTTTTTCCCCTTTCTCTCCAAGTGTCTCCAGGAACCTTTCTTACACTCTCTAAGCTCTTATCACATCGTCCAAACAGCAAGCCCCTTTGACCGAAGAATCACCTGTCTGGAATGGCACCCCAACCAACCCAGCACCTTAGTTGTGGCCTCCAAGGGAGGAGACATCATCTTGGGGGATTATAGGTTTCAGAAGATGTCTTGCATTATTGAAGGGGCAAGTGACCTATAGTGTGCACTTCTTTTGTGAAGACAATATTAAAATGTTTGACCTCAGACTGATTTCTGTTTTGGTTTAGAGTAGTAGTAGTAGTACTTTATTGATCCTGAAGGAAATTCTAAAAGTTACAGCAACACACACAAAAAGTGACATCACTGTTCATATGCAAAGGAGACAAGACACGATACAATAATACTAGACTGCAATGTGCAAACATTTAGATACGATACTATTTTAGTGGGTTGGCGACTTATTCTAGAGACACATAATCCAGATGGTAGTTAAGATTAACCCTTCGCCTGAGCTGCATCATTCACCTCTTGGTTTCAGTCTTAGCGTGGGTTCAAATTTGACGTCTTTGCTACCCAACAAGTGACACTAGTGACTACTAGCTGCTCATAGTCAGTGGTAGGAGTTGCACCACTCCTGCTGGTTGCATTATGCCCTCTAGCATACGGCAGTGTGAAGAAGAGCAGCAGATTTGTAGGGGGAAACATGAGACAGAGTCATTAATAGGGCTGAACGATTTAGGGAAAATATATCATTGTGATTTTTCTGACATATTGCAATTTGATTTGATTTAATAAAAAAATATATAACAGAATCAATATTTTTCACACTGCAAATGTGACGTTTTCCTTGGGTTTGACGTGTTTGTTGTTTGTGGGAGTATATGTAGTCGCTTTTGGTCATTTCTGATTGGTGAGCATGACTGGCACTAGAGGATCTCGGAACTTCTGATTCGTGAGAATGACTGTCACACAAGGAGGTCTATACATAAACTATAAACTATAAAACTATTCTCGCAACAGCTTTAGGCCCTGGGTCAGACATGCTGTATAATGCATATCCTAAATCGAGGCTTTTGCCATTTGCTAATCGTGTTGTTTCAAATTGCGATTTTTATTTGAAATCAATAAGTTGTCCAGCCCTAAGTCATTAATATGAAACTGAATAATTTAAAACTAAAGTGTAATGTAATAAGTTAGATTCGGTCAACACTTGTAATTGTTTGGACCTCAGATCTTTTCAATAATCCTGTTTCTTGTTCACAAGCTGCCTACTCGAATAATTTTATATGGCGTGTAGAACAGAATAAATACCCCACAGATTTCATATCATAGGCACCTCTTTAACAACAAGAACTGCTTTTAAAAAATGTTTGAAAATGGTTTATTATCTGGCAATATTTTTGTTGTTCATCCAGACGTGAAACTGAAGACTTATCCTGCTTGGTCTTTGTTTAGATGGGAGCTGGAGGTTCCATCACAGGCATGAAGTTCAACCCTTTTAATCCCAACCAACTGTTTACTTCAACTGTTGCGGGAACCACCTCCCTTCAGGATCTACGTGGGAGTACCATCAGAGTATATGCCAGCCCTGAAACATGGAAGTAAGAGGAAGCTCACACTCACACAATTCGTGTCGTACAATTATTAGCCAAACTGTTCAGTAAAACAAGTATTACAACCATTAAGCATTGTAGGATTTACTTCATGGAAGGTGTTATTTACGCATAATTATTTTATTAAGGAAAAGTATTTTACTTATTCTCAACTATGTATATAAAATAGGCTAGGTTTTCAGGTAATTTCAGTATCAATATTGATGAATGGTCAATTGTAAAACTAATGATTCTCTTAAGTAAATTACGAGCACTAACAAGCACCCTAAAATAATGTATGAATTAGTATGATTATTTAGCAAAAATACTCGGTTTAATCCCCTGGAAGACACTTTGAAATGTAGTTGCAATATAAAAAATCTGCACTGATTTCACAAAAGCTTAAATTTGTATAAATGGAAAAAATATTACTTCAGTCACCTGACACTGAATTGTGCTTAAACAGAGAAATAGACTGTCTTTGAACGATTCAAAGGCTAAACTATCAAAACAAAACCTGACATTCTGTGAACTTTTGTTTCCATATTTATGAATGGTTTTCTGTCTGGTGTCCTCCACAGCTGCTGGTACTGTAGCGTGGATGTGTCTCACAGCCGACAGGTGGTAGCGACTGGCGATAACGTAGGACGAATTATACTTCTCGATATCAATGGCCAAGAGGTAATTGGAATTGCAATGCAGTACTGCTCTCTGCCTAGGAGTGATGGTAATAACTGTATGGACCAATCAAATCCTGTCTTCTTTACTCAGGCAGCGCATACAGACTTTACTCACGTGTTGTTACATTGCTTTTTGTAGCTGTGGAATCAGAAGCTTCATAAAGCCAAAGTAACTCATGTGGAATTCAGCCCATGCTGTGACTGGCTGTTGGCCACAGCATCTGTGGACCACACAGTTAAACTCTGGGATCTAAGGAACATCAAGGACAAGAGCAGCTTCCTGTATAACATGCCCCATGACAAGGCTGTCAATTCTGGTAAGCTGGAAAATTTCAGCTGTGTCTGTTAATGGCACAAGTTCAGTTTATGCATTGAGGGCTTTTAGGTACTGCTCTACTTTCTATAACAAAAGCATTCAATTTAAAGTCGTGTCCTGTCGAAGTGCTCATTTCGCTTCCTTGCTTGACAGTGGATTTACTAAGAGTTGCTTCCGCAAAAGTAAAATAAGTCTTAATCTTATTTTATATGATGGATCTGCACAAGTCTAAGCTGGTGAAGTGAAATGAGAAAAAGTATATAAAAAAAAGAAAACGGAAAATTGGCACGTGCATATGTATTCACCCCCTTTGCCATGAAGCCCCTAAAAAGTCCTGGTGCAACCAATTACCTTCAAAAGTCACATAATTAGTGAAATGAAGTCCACCTGTGTGCAATATGTGTCACATGATCTGTCAGTATAAACACACCTTTTCTGAAAGGCCCCAGAGGCTCCAACATGACTAAGCAAGAGGCACGACATGAAGACCAAGGAGCTCTCCAAACAAGTCAGGGACAAAGTTATTGAGAAGTACAAGTCAGGGTTGGGTTATAAAAAAAAATATCCAAATCTTTGACGATCCCCCACAGCACCATTAAATCCATCATCTTCAAATGGAAAGAACATGATACCACAACGAACCTGCCAAGAGAGGGCCGCCCACCAAAACTCACAGACTGGGCAAGGAGGGCATTAATCAGAGAGGCAGCACAGAGACCAAAGGTGACCCTGACGGAGTTGCAGAGTTCCACAGTGGAGACTGGAGTATCTGTCCATAGGACCACAATAAGCTGTACACTCCATAGTGCTGGGCTTTAGGGAAGAATGGCCAGAAAAAAGCCATTACTTAGCGTTAAAAATAAGATGGCATGTTTTGAATTTGCCAGAAGGCATGTGGGTGACTCCCCAAATGTATGGAGGACGGTGCTCTGGTCAGATGAGACTAAAATTGAACTTTTCGGCCACCAAGGAAAATGTGCAAAACTAACACATCCCATTACCCACAGAACACCATCGCCACAGTGAAACATGGTGGTGGGAGCATCACGCTGTAGGGATGTTTTTCAGCAGCAGGGTCTGGGAAACTGATCCGAGTCGAGGGAAAGATGGATGGTGCTAAATACAGGTATATTCTTGAGCAAAACCTGTCAGTCTGCCTGTGATTTGAGAGTGGGACGGAGGTTCACCTTCCAGCAGGACAATGACCCGAAGCATACTGCTAAAGCAACACTCGAGTGGTTTAAGGGGAAATATTTCAATGTGTTGGAATGGCCTGGTGAAAGTCCAGACCTCAATCCAATTGAGAATCTGTGGTCAGACTTGAAGATTGCTGTTCACAAGCGAAAGCCATCCAACATGCAGGAATTGGAGCAGTTTTGCCCTGAGGAATGGGCAAAAATATATAATTATAGACTTATAGACTTATATATAGGAAATATAGACTTATCCAAAGTGACTTTCAGCTGTAATTGCCGCAAAAGGTGACTCTACAAAGTACTGACTTTGGGGGGTGAACAGTTATGCACGCTGAAGTTTTCTGTTATCTTGTCCTATTTGTTGTTTGCTGCACAGTAAAAAATGAAAAATACATCTGCAAAGTTGTAGGCATGTTCTGTAAATGAAATGGTACAAACTGTCAAACAATCCATTTAAATTCCCGATTGTCAGGCAACAAAACATTGAAAATGCCAAGGGGGGTGAATACTTTTGCAAGGCAGTATGTATGTATGTATGTAATAAAATAATATAATATAATATAATGCTAGATGCAAGCAGAGGTGGAAATTTCAGGTCCAGAAAGTAGAAATCCAGACCAAGAGTTTTGAGTGACTGACTCTCAGCTGGTTAGTTGAAACAACAAAATTTGTACCTTCTGGACATGAAATTTCCACCTCTGGAATTTTGTCAGTTTAATCAGCCTCTTAGTCTTTACTATCTGCCCTACCTTTTTGCACATTCCATCTGAAACAGCTTGCTTCAACCCCTCTGATGGCTCCAAGCTGCTCACCACCGACCAGTACGACCAGATTCGGGTCTACGACTCGTGCAACTGGTCCAAGCCGCAGACTGTCATCTCCCACCCACACAGACAGTTTCAACACCTCACGCCCATCAAGGTCAGTGGGACTCTAGAAGGCCTTTAATGGAGGACATGTGGGACGATGGGAGGGGAGCGCACTGGGTCAATTTGCCGGCTTTACCACGACTTCTTGGGAAAAGCCGCGGTGAACCAAAATGGAGGACATTTGTAAGTCTAGATTTTATCTGCTTGTCTGTCATGTTGATGTCTTTTGAATTATGATATTGTTACTTAGCAGGCACTATCATCCAAAGTATTTTGCACATTTTAAGGCCACAGGTGAATTAGTCATCTCAAAGGCTCCTGCTATAACTCAAGAAGCGAGTTAGAACCTCACAGCCATAAATTCTTACCTCAGGAACACACACACACTCTGTGCAGGTTTTCAAGCTTTGTCGTGCTCTCATGCTCCATTCAAACTTTTCTTTAGGCCACCTGGCACCCTCTCTATGATCTTATCGTGGCTGGGCGATACCCGGACGAGCGCGTCTGCCCTGGCGAGCTGAGGACCATTGATATCTTCACTCCCAGCTCTGGGACACTGGTCTGCCAACTGAACGACCCCAGTGCACCTGGCATCATATCTGTGAGTGCAATTCCTCTTCGGTCCATGTGCACCAGTACAGATCAAACGGCATTAAGACTTAGATGGCCACAGTTTGAATGTGGTTTACTGTATGTCAGTAAATATCCTAGCCTGTAGATGTAATACACAGTACGTAGGGATAAAGTGAATATCATCTGCTTTTCCAGAAAACTGATGATCAATAACTATCAGTTAAACCAAGCCTTAAGCAACATGGACACAGAGTCCAAAAATATGCTAAGGTGATTACCAAATTATCCATAGGTTTGAGTGGTGTGTGAGCGTGTCCTGTGATGGGTTGGCACCCCATCCTTGGTTGTTCCCCCCCCCCCCCGCCTTGTGCCTGTAGCCTCCAGGATAGGGTCATAAGCAATGTGGAGCCTATGAGGACAAGCGGTTTCAGGGAATGAATGAATGAATGGAAGGAATAATAATTTAGTAGACTTAAGTAGCACTTTTGAAGCCTAAAATCAATAGATTCCCCTACATGGGGGGGAAGAGAAGAGTGAAATGGTTGGGATTTACATCCCTGTTTTCTTTGTTTGAAACTGGTGGACTTTTATTTTTTTAACAGATTAACAAATTCAACTCCATGGGCAACGTGCTGGGCTCAGGAATGGGTAACGTTTGCTCATACATATACTGCCAAGCTAATTTTAGGCAAGTTAAACGTTTCAGTATTTAAATCGTATTTGATTTGTTCCTGAACTGGTTGCATCTCCTTACTGAATCCTAGGCTTTCATATCCTTATCTGGGAGGAGGAGGTGAGCTGTGAGGAATACGGATGCGTGAACGCAGGTGATGACCCAGGCCCAGGTGACAGCCAGTCAAGGACCCGGTCTGGGCATCGGCAAAGGCATAGTAGGGATTCATTTGGAAAGGTAGACAAAGCTAAGCTGGAGTCACAGAGGTCCAAGAGTAAAACCACAGCTGAAGATAGATGCCATCAGAAAGCAAGGAAGAAATGCTTAGCAGTGCCCATTTAATACTTCTGTTGCATACAGCCACGAAGCTTTAGGCTACACAAACGCTGTCTGCAGACCATTAATGTGGGCAGCATGCAATGTTTCATGTATGTTAAGTTTACATTTTTCCACATTTTGTATTATCTAAATGCTAAAAATATTTTGTTTGACAAATTGTATATAAATTTTTTTTCCCCCAAGAAATGTTTGAGTATTGTCTGACTGGACTGCAATTTTTGGCACAAAAAAAGTCCTCAGCTTCAGAAGAGAAATACTATATGCTTGTGCGGTTTGAAGGTATGAGGTTATTTGATACTGTATAGTCCCCTTCTGCAGGGACCCCCTGATAGACCTCATTTTTGCTCCCTCATAGCTCCCAACAGAGGGAGCAAAAATATGGACTGTCTGGGGGTCCTTGAGGACTGGATTTGGAAACACTGCTAAATGGGATGCTTATTAGCGAGGCTACCTGGAGATTTTGCAGAGTAGAAGCTGCAGAGTGACTAAGGAAAATCTCTAGTATAACCTCAGAGGCATAGTCATAGATTTAAATCATCCACCCGAGTTGGAATATAACTTGGTTCTGAGGAGACTTACAGAAGAAACTACTACGGTTTCAGAACAAACATTTTATTGCAACTTTTACTTTCCCTTACAGAACAGTCTTATGTATACTTTAAACATCTTACATTGAAAATAACCTTCCCCACACAATTTGGACCGTAACATTATATGGGTAAGTACTTGGCTTTGAGAAACCACTGGCTGAGACTATTTCACAAGGGCATTTAAAGAAAAAGCAATGCCGAAAGAGTGCAGTCAATCAGCAGCTTGGCTGGCCGGAGAACTCAACATTTCCCTTTAGATTCACAAAATTATTTTTTGCAGTATTCAGTCTTACAACTCAAGGAAGATGTAGCCAGGTCAACCAGTACTTAGTTGCATGCTTGCAATTACGTTTTCCCCTACCGAATAGGGCAAGTAGAAATGCTATGATTTATTCATGGTAAAACTTTTCACATTTCCCTTGGTTGATTTTTTTATTTTTTTTTTTTTAAAGAGGAATATTTAAATATACCGCTAAGGTATTATTGCAGCTCTCATGGTTACATTACAAGTATTTCAATTCACGACCCCTCCCCCACTCTGACGAATACAGTTTGCCCCAACTTTAAAAATTATAAATCGGTAAACGTTGAGGGGGAAAAAAACAGCAGTCTTCTAATTGTTGCTAAAACCTGGTGGACCCTGGTCAATATTGTCCTGTGCACCTACGCAAAAAGGAATCAAAGTGGTAAACAAGTGTATAAGTATGACCATTAGCTATCACATTTACATATGAGTGATAAGGCAATATTGAGATCAACAATACAGACAAAACTGCATTTAGTAATCCCAACTGGCTATTTTACAATGACATCCAATCGCATCAGTGCACAATACATTTAATCCACCAAGTAATAGAGTTGTCAATTTGTAGTGAACAGGACATTATGTATGAAAACCATCTTATCTGACCATTTTCCTGTGCCTTGCAGTTAGCAACTAGTATGCAGAACAAACCAATCCTGAGAAGCAAAGGGTGGAAAATCCAGAGATAGAGCAGGTTTCATTGATTGGACTGATTTAAAACGATGGAACCATAGGCAACTTCATTGCTTAAAATCTAGTTCAAATAAAAGTTTGAGTATGCCACACATACCTGCAAATTGCCAGAATGAAAATGTAAAAATATTGCTTCAAATACATTAAAACACGGGTTGTTCCAGGATGACCAAAAATACTGGTGGTTAACACTGTTGCCTCACACCTCTAGGTCCCAGGTTTGAGTCTCCGCCTGGGTCACATGTGCAGAGTTTGCACGTTCTCCCCATGTCATCGTGGGGTTTCCTCCGGGTACTCCGGTTTCCCCCCCACAGTCCAAAAACATGCTGAGGCTA
>JAODJX010000007.1:14843276-14854020 GCA_026776945.1 Isichthys henryi | reverse complement strand
TGGGTTGTTCCCTGCCTCGTGCCCATTGCTTCCGGGATAGGCTCCGGACCCCCCACGACCCAGTAGGATAAGCGGTTCATTCATAACATCCTAATATACTTTAACAGCTTTAATATACATCGATAATCTTATAACTTATTAATGTATATTAAAGCTTTTAGGGTTCATTTAGATGTTACGGTATATTTAGATGCTGCTTATGAATGTTCTATGAATGCATTATGAAGGTGCAATTAATGTGAAATGTTACCAATGTTTCTGATGTACTTTGACACCAACCTCATCCTACAGTCAGTCCCTTAATATTAATTGAGAAACTGATGGAAGCATCCCTTTACAATACCGCCAATTCTGATTAAATTAAAAAGTAGAGACACCCCTTGGTATAGAATATAAAATTAATTTCTCAATGTCAAAGCAAAAAAAAAAAAAGCGACTTATTCCTGAGCTTCATACATGTCAAATCATAAATTTAAATAATTACTACCAACAGACCATAAAACGACATCATACTGTTCATACTCTGAAAATTTTGAAGAGTGTTTAAACATACAAAAATTTTTGTATTACCCTCATTGTAATTAATGAACCTCCAGCAATGGGGAAAGGGAAAACATACAAGAATTGGTCTACATGGGTACAGATGAGAAAGTTTGAAAATGTGATGGATTTTGTGGTCACGTCTGACTGCGCAGTAATTCATCAAACTTAGAAACACAAACAAGATTCAGAGGTATTCATTGTCATCTTGATTTGAGGCTTGTTGGGTTATTTTGGAGTTACTAATTGCATGACTTAGGGACATGACAATGCTATGGTCAAATTCCTGTTATCGATAAAGTGCATGTAACCCTAAACTAAACAACAGAAGCTGCTCATTGTTTTAAGGCTGTTGCCTTTGCGTTCTATGACGCCACCTCTAATTTACACGCAGTCTCAACTGATCTTTTGACCATCAAAATGGTTGGTACGGTTCATGAAAGCCAACATCTGTAAGACAAACATTTACACACCAAGGGAGAGATGTAAACTCTTAATGGGAAAACCACACAGGTACATGTACTGCCTTAAAATAAGCATTAAAACTGTAAAATGTTAAGGACATGTGCAATTAATTCATCGCCCCAGTAAACTTCACCAACTCAAAACAGAGAAGACTCTAGACCATTATCTGCATGCTTAGAAACAGTTATGGAAGTAAAGATCCCTGCTAATAAAATAAAATAAACTCATGAGTAAACTAGCCTGATTTTTATGTTGTTGATCCCAAAAACCAACCGTGAAAGTCAAGGAAGTTCAGAAATCTGCATCACTGTCCCAAGGGTCCAACTTCCCTAGCAGCTCAATTGACTGTCAGGAGTGGTCATCCCCCTCATTGGTCACGCTGCTGTAGCCACTGGACTGGCCCTTTTGCCGGCACAGGACGGTGAAGAGCAGGATGAAGAGGAGGAGGAGGAGCAGGCATCCACACACGGTCAGCCAGATGATCATCTCTGGGCCAAAAGAAGCAGTGGAAATTAAGAAAATATCACTGTTATCTTTTGAAATGTTTTTATGAATACACACACAGCGTTTCCTGTGGATCAAAAAATAGAGGTCTGACGTGGAGGCAATGTCGGGGGAGGGGGGGGTTACTACTGAAAAAAATGCAGATAATTATATAAATTAATATTAGGCCAATATGGAATTTTTGTGAGCCATACAACTACAGTTATTCGTTGTTTAATTAAGTCAGATAGTTTCCCCATCCCCAGTGCTTCACTGAACAGCATAAGAGGCTGTGTGCAGTGCAGTTGGACTGTGTATGTGACTCAGCCTAACTGCACAGCTCAACTGTGTGTGTGACTCAGTCAAACTTAGTGGGTTTGTTGTAGGTAGTGAGTCTCTCGCGATGTGTGATCCCGTTTCACATATGAAACTCATTAAAGTATCAGGGAAAACAACATGGGATAGATACATCTTCATTCCTACTCAGTCTTCCATAAGTAAAGTAACAGGTGTTATGTACTCCCAACTAATATCAGTTTAGTAAATAAAGCACCCCCCCCCCCCCATCAAACTCGGTAATCTGTTACAATTTCGCATTCACAATAGAACCATGTCAGGTAGGCCCCACTAACGTTACCAGGCCGCCAGGGGACAGATTAACGGCTAGACTGTACTGTTTAGCTCCCATTCCCACACGACACCGTAACGATAAAATCGCGATAAACAGTGAAACACAGAAAGTCTTCAGATGCTTGCTCAATTCAGTACAGATGTTGAACATTTATTGGATTCGTAACAAAAGTCCACTGATGAGGAATGCTTAACATATCTGCACACATCATCCGGACAGACATTTTCTTATTATCAAATGTAAATTTTAGACTGGCTCTCAGTTCTGTTCTGGAAAGTTTTCTATTAATTGCAAAGGTTTTAATAATAATAATAAAAAAAAAAAAAAAAAAAAAAAAAAGGCAATGAGACTGACAATGAACTTAACTCAAAACAACGTTTATATCTTTATAGCTTATCTTTATAGCTATAATTTAATTTAAAAGTAGTAATAATAATAGTAAAACATTGGGTGTCAATTTAACTGCTAGTTTTCTGTAAGATTACAGTTGGCAATTACATTTGCAGTAGATGTAGTTTGAGTGTGGGGGCATATTGGGAAAAAAGCAGCATGAAGAAAATAGAACAAAGTGGGACAATGTGTTCTTGGATAATGTAGATTTTAGGGTAAAAATATAAGTATTCAAATGTACCTGTGTCCTTCAGGTCAAAGGGCATCTGGCACTCTGCATTCCAATTCACAGGGATGACAGGTTTAGTGAGGCGGAGAAAGTCCTCCAGGGGGCAGTACTGGTCACATCCCGGCAGGACCAGAGGGTAAGGCTCTGTGCGACTGTCATTCCAGTAAAACATGGCAATGGAGAAAGACCTGAAGGCACAAACATACACAACTGGTTTCTATAATCACAGAAGAGGCCTAAATGAACTTCTCAATGATGGATATTTCAGAATAGTTACACTTAATGGCAGACATTAATTCTAATGAAACCCTAGATTTTATGACATTTCTAAGGCTAAACTAAGACTAATAAGGCTAACACAGAATGTTAACTACTTTGCTAATAGTTTCATTACTCCTTTACTCATTACTCCCACAATGCTAGATACTGTATGTACAATACTCTCTCAGTATTTCTAAGGGTATTTGAATTCACCTGAATATTTATGTAAGGTTTACTGTAAAAGACATTTGAAATGAGAAAACATTAAAGAACCAATTTCTGGCTCATATAACTAAAGCTTCATGGAACTGCTTGAATTTAAGAAAATACTATTAGGAATAATGGACTGTCCTACCCATTATCTTCTTGAAACAACTCAAAAATGTGGCAGGAAGCATAGGGGGGCTGTTTTCCATTGAAGACGTTTAAGGCTGACTGTAGTGCCACAATGGTTGTATCATGCTGAAAAACACACACAATAAAAAAAAACAAAACAGGTGCATCAGTTTGTACAAGTGTCACAGTTAACTACTCTATGAATAAACAGAGGTGTTTCAAATGGGAATTTAACAGAAATAAGATTTGTTTTTGTGCTTCCACATTTTAATGTTTTCAAATACTGTGATACAAATACAACATAGCTAATTCCACTATTGACATTTTAATTCCACTTTAAAAAGACATGGTCACCTTCAGGTCTCTCTTTTTTTTATAAATCTGCAATGCTATTATGTGACAAATTAACTAGATGACAGTGACCAATGGAACTCCGCACGCTGATACATTATCTGCATTCCAGACAGTATATCATGGGAAAATTAGGTGCAAAAAAAGGCAAATGTGTACAGGATACAAGCATGTAAATATACATACCCTTTTGGGGTAATAAGTTTTCTGATTCAGATTTAAAGACAGAGAGAGGGGAGAAGCATCCACTGCTATATGCAACTGCTCTGCATACCAAGCAGAGCTGGACTAGCTGCCTGACGCACTAGACGTTTTCCAGGCGATATCATCGGTTCGTGAATCGGCAAATTTTTCCATGGGGGAGAAACCCCCTCAAAAAAAAATTCATGAGGGCCCCAGAAGAACAGGGCCAATCTAATCTTTAATCCCAGTCCAGCCCAGCACTGATACAAATGCTAACAGTAATTCATATTCTTGGACAGTTGAACGCTTGCCTTGACTCAACCTTCTGGGCCTTTACTGGCACAACAAGTGGAAAAATAGTTAATTCACCGAAGACTGTACCTGCACTACCCTATTGATAAGCAAGGATGGAGCTCAGTTTTAAGTGTTTATCACCTTAAACACATAAAACAGTGAAGTAAAATAGGATTGAACCGCACTCAAAAAATCTATGTGCTCACATCAATTGCTTTGTCTGAAGTCCAGTTGAGGTGATTCTTGGTACCACTAACAAACCAAGATAAGTTTCTTAGGTAAGCAGTGTGTGTCGTTTGTGCAACACATGCTTCCTTCATGCTGTGTGTCATTTCCTATGTGTTATGGTTGTAAATGTTGTTTGATTACACTTCCATCAGAGGCTCTTGGGCTTGACACAGGAAGTAGTTACAATAAATTCTGGGGGGGGGGGGTCAATTGGAGAAGAGATCTGGAAGCAATAAAATGGACTGGGCTATTTTACTGTTCTTTTAAAATAAATAAACAAAAAGATGTGGTGAAGGCTTCCACTGAATGAGCCACCTTACCGCTGAGTACATTATCATCTTCAGTGGCTGATGGGATGCATTGGCTGCAACTGCTGAAATATTCTTCAAAATCTGATCAAGCAGGAGACCTAGGAAGCAACAAGTGACAAAGAGGACAAGAATCCACATTTGCACAAAGACAATTCCACATTATGTAGAAGCAAGCCGAAGGATTATTGGAACCAGCATAATGCCATGTGAAGCAGTAACTTTTTTGATAGACTAATTAGTCCTTAGTTAATTATCCAATTTACAGAAAAATCTAATTTTATTGACCATGCCTATTACAACAAGATAGGACACATCCAATTGGGCTGTTCAATAGCTAATAAGAAGGTCTGCTGTTTGGCTGCTAAATCTTTGTGGGAGCCTGGTTGTTGTTCTTTTAGGATTCCAAGACCAAGGTTTAAACATTCTTGTTTATTCATTCCCTCCTCAATCAGTATAAATACTCTGATAATTTAATGTTGCTAATATGATACAGTGTGGTTTGTGGTCAGGTTCTTGAGGAACATCATCCATAGCACAAAACAGCATTTTTAGAAAAGTTAAACATCTACTGCATTTTTCTAAGCAGCTACTTACCTCCTTGAAGCCGACACTTCTCCTCCCTCTTATAGAGTTCAAACAGGATCCTGAAGCCAAAGTCTTTGAGTTCACCAAGTTTGTCCATGACCTCTGGTGTTACCCATGGAGGAAGTGTGAGGTTGTGTTTAGCCTGAAAATAAAAACAAGTAACCCAAGCAATGTACCTCTGGGACGGAAAAAAAAAAAATTGCAGCTGGAGCTCAGACAGAAAAGGAAATTAAACGTTATGAAGGTCATACAATAGAAACCGCGAAACACCTCATTACTCACCTCACAGAACAATGTGTCATGGACACCCCACACAGATTCTATGGTGGCCTGCTCCAAGCCAGTCTTGTTCCGCACCATTGCCAAAAAATCCTGATGTGGACAGATCGAAGGTGTAAGACCTATGTAGTTCACGGCAGGATTCCAGGTAACATTTGTTCATGTTGGACAATGACACGGGGCACCTACTTTATAGGTATTGGTCATATTAATAAA
Source organism: Isichthys henryi (assembly GCA_026776945.1). Classification (NCBI taxonomy): domain Eukaryota; kingdom Metazoa; phylum Chordata; class Actinopteri; order Osteoglossiformes; family Mormyridae; genus Isichthys; species Isichthys henryi. The sequence continues at coordinate 14,848,238 of JAODJX010000007.1, read as the reverse complement.
GACATCAGTTTTCTTGGTTTCATTCATTAAGCACTCATACTTCTGGCAGTTACGCAGAGGGAATGACAGCAGCTGTGAGAAAACGAAGAATATTTCAGAGCGCAAACACCATCAGGTGTCTAGAAGCAATGGTGTTTATTCTATATATAAAGAAGTCAATTGTAACTGGAGGCATCTGTCAATGGAACATCAACAGAATGACAAGTTGATTGTTGATTGTTTTTTTACATTAAAGCATAATTCTCACCACAGTATTTTTATGGCCAACCTAGCTGGTTAATAAGATTTTTTTTCTCATGTTGGTAGAAGTTATACAAAGTACTAAGAAACTGCATACTACTCTAAACAACATCAAACATAGATTATTGCCCAACAGACCACTGCATTTTGATCTAAAATACTGTTTGAATTTATTCCATACTGACTAAAATGTTTCCAGCTTGCACGTAGGTTCCTGACAGTGTGTACATGTGTCATGAATCAAGTGACCGCAAGTTTACTTCTGTTCTCTCGCATGAGTTATTTATATTTATAAATGTCTGCCTCCCCGCCCTCCATAGACTCACATCCATGTGGATTTTAACACTACTGACCACCTGCACTTTCACAAATTCCTCACCAGTCCCCATCCAAATTGGCAACATGCGCCTTATGAGAATAATCTCGCTTTGTATTTGCTGGTTTCCACTTCTCCCTGTTGTACATTCTTGCCCTGAGAAGGGACACTGGTTCCTGTGTCACCATAATCTGCGCTTCAGTCTAACCAGCCTTCCCACAGAGCGCTAGACAACATAACCTATTATAGGAAGGTGTGAGGCAACCATTACACATTATAAGGCTAAATGTTACTGAACAGACCCTTTACCATTTTTGCTCAACATCAACTAAACTTTCCACCACAATTCCTCTCATTAATGCAGAAACATCTTCTGAAGCTCATGAAGCCAACATTGTTCATGGACAATGCAGCAGATCACAATTTTCACCTCCTGCTGTCATCCAGGGCAACATACAGTATCCAGTTTACCCACAAACTGTCAAAAGACTTGCCAACAGATACAGCGGCATGACATGCAGCAAAATCCCTCCTGAGGGAAATTGCTACATACCTAATAAGCCATCTGAACCCCTGAGAGATATACAAACCCTTTCTTCTGCCTGTGGTACTGTATGGACAGGAATGGGCTGCCAGGCAAGACTGGGGTTGAAGATTTGTGTCCCATTAGGTGGGTACAGGCCAGCCAGGTGTGCCTCTGCACTCATCAAAGTCCGGTCATAGTCTGTACTCCGCACCATGATCTACAGCACAAACACAGAGAAAAATAAGAGCCAGGTTGCATCCCAAAAAGTCATAATTAATCCTTGTTGTAACCGACTGTACAAGAAAACCTGCAATTCATTATTAAAAAAAGGTAACCATTGGAGTAGTTACTCTGTATGTCAGTCTCAGTGCCTGTTCTCGCAGTTTCTCTGATCACTTGGAAAGTGCTTATTCTGTCAGCTGAAGACGTAAACTGGTGATTTTCAAGTTACCGTGCTGTAGCTGAATATTACATGGGACGTCGAGCACTAGTTTGTATGGGCAGTAGTTTATGATGACTAAATCACCTTTTTGTTTCAAATGAATTACCAAAAAGTGACACTAATAGCTGTCAAATGCACTTATTAACTAAAAAGTTTGAAGACGGCCAATATGTTATTTTTTGTCAAATGAGTAGAACTTCTAAGGCTTCCCATTCAATGCACTATTCCTCATGCAAAGCCAGTTTCTCCCCTCTGGGCTTTTTCATTAGTCAACTAAGGAGGTACAGCGGTCTCTAAAAGAGCTAAATTTGTTTCATTGTTTGAAGTCTCAAGAATCCTTTCATTAAAATGAACGTCATTGCTAATTTAACAAGCAGTTCATGCTTGCTTGATTATATCCTTATAGAATTACTCATTCACAGTTTTCTTTAAAGTAAAAATAAAGAAAAAATGACCTCATGCCGATTGTATGCAGCATTTAGAAAACCATCGTAGCGCTGCCTGAGCCTCTGTCCTAATTGAAAGTGCTGTCTCATTCCTTCCTGCGAACACAAGAAATGTTACCAAAACAAGACACTTTTATAGTGCCAAAAATATGAACCTTATACCAATTCACAGCTACTTTACAGCAACCTGAAATACCTGTGTCAGTTGACCAAAGCCTTGAGGCCAGGCACTCTCCTGGTGGGGGTCAGTGGGGAAGGCTCTGACTGGTGAGCGATCACCATGCCGATACAACTAGGAGAACACACAGATCCCATGGGCGGGTCATTTAAATAACATGTTACACTTTCTTTTAAACACAGCCCTACCGCACCAAAATTTCCCCCACCCCCCGCATTTAAAAAAATCATGCTGACATTCCAACAGATTTTCAGTCATATGAGTTATGAGTTATGTTATGAGTGCAAAATCAAGAGCTGTGGTTTTGCACTTTAAGTGATGACTCTCTCTTACCTGACACAATGGACAAATGCCAAGAACAACTTATAAAACTACAGTTCAGGCAGTCACCAGGACTGTAAAGTACCACGTTAGCAGCAGAAGCACTAACCCCCTGGAGACCGACTGTGGTCAACCTATCCACCCTTTGCCACGTCAAAGCATTATCATATTGGGTCAAATCATCCGCGCTTAAAATGTGTGGTGCACGCATACACATAACATTACGGTATCAGATCGTGTTTAGTAGAATGACACTCGGTTATCATGCATAAGAAAATGGTTCAAGATACATTGTCTTATGTATAAAGTACAGAATTTACTAAAATAAAATTGTTACTTTCCCATAATGCAAAAAGCAAGTCATATACCCTGGGGGGTACAGTTAGGATTATTTCAAAGGTGCCCTAAAAAATTTGGATGTAATGATTTTTCTGGGCTGGGGGCCCAATATAATATGCTCTCATGGGGCCCAAAACCTCTGATGGCACCCTTGCATATAACAGCTGAAAGGCAAAGTCTTAGGATACTTCCAGACAAAATTTGGTCAACCTGTACTGTTCCATTTTCAATAAAATGCACTTTGAATTCTATGGTTTTATCCACTTTCTTATCCACAGCTTTAAAAATAATCCTACACCGGTTACTGGTAACATTGTTCAATCTTCGACATCTCCATTTGTCACTTGACTCAAACAATTCAAAGTGCACTTGAAGATGGTATAATAAAGAGTTAACCAAATTCTGTCTGGAAGACAGAAAAATTGCAACAATCAGAAAACAGAAGTTTTAGGGAACTGAAACATTATTAGCTGGCGAGACGGCTAAAATTTAGCAAGGTACTTTAAAGCGAAACTGGCCGGTTTCCGCCGTCTTTTACGGGCAGAACCGGAGGAATGGCTACAGTAACTAGCGAGGATAACGAGCTATAGCTACATTTAGCAGACCTGCACTAATGTACCTCGGTGACTGGCTAATACAAACATATCCAAGTTAGCCCAGCAGCTAATGCTCAGCGCGCGCGGTTTCCGAATCATTAGCTTAGCTACCGTCGGCAAATGACTAGAAAACAACCCACACAGCGTTACTAAATGTTTAACTAGTCAACTGTGCGGAGTAACAAACTTAGCAGACCGGTCTGCAGCAAGCTGGAATAAACAGAGAGCCAATGCAACACGGCGATGTTTCCCCACCAAATTCAGTAAGATACCAAACAAATATTGGTGTAATTTAGCTAGGGGACGATGTATTACCGGTACAGGGTACACACAGTAAGCACACAGCACGCTTTAATTTAGCCCGTTAGCGGCGTATAGTAACCAGGAACACAGCTATCGTCCGGGTTAATCCAAAATGCGGTGACATAAGAAGCGAAACCGCGGAGATAAGATGACTTACCACGGTGACAAACAGCCGAGTCCTCTCTCCAGCCGCTGCATCTAAAATAATAACTATTATCAAGAATTTCTGCAAAAAAACAAGAGCTGTAGGGGAGGCACGGAGAGACGTCATCCTCAGCTCCATCACGGCACAAAGCCGGAAGAAATGAGAGCAGGCTGAATAAGCAGTACAGCCTGAGAACCGGTTAATAATGAAACCGACGTGACAGTAAAACACATGAACTCACAGGGGATCCACTTGATAATGTGGCTCGAAAAACGAACAACGCTTGAGTATGAGTTAAGCAACGCATACTGGATCAGTTCAATCACTTCATATTTCTCAAACAAGAAATCTATGCATGATTGTCGGTCAAAATGTAATATGTTCTTTTTAAACAGCTCAATTTACTTTATTAAATAATTACTTCCATTTCTAAATAAATCGAGTTTGTGACTTTTTGCTTTTACTTTTTTATTGCCAGCTTTCCGATCTAACTCCCGTTTTGATGTGATACACGATAACTGCAAATGCAATAAGCTAAAAAAAAGACAATCAAGTTAATAAAAGTCCATTGACAAGCAATGTTTAACACATCGACACATATCTTCTGCCTGACATTTTCATTGTATTGTGGTTTTTTTTTTGACCGACTCATTCAGTTGATTTCTTGCCGTTTTGCTATTAATTGCAATTGTAATTAAACAAAGGAAAACATTAAACATGTTCGGTCTTTTGTGTTATTCCAATGGTGTTATGACTTAAAAAGCACCCAGTGAGACTGCTTGTCAATGAACCTTTAAAATTTATTAGAGCTTTATAGGAACGTCTGCTAATAATTAACTAACGGGGGGTCAGGGCGAAAATCGGCCTTCCGAGTGAGTTACCAAGGCATCGGATTAGATATCTGCTTGGCTGGATAGATTTTTTTTTATTAAGGGTCCAAAGCACGAAGTGCTATGGAACCTTATTGTTTTTCTTAGGATTATTAAGGGTCCAAAGCACGAAGTGCTATGGAACCTTATTGTTTTTCTTAGGATTATTATTAAGGGTCCAAAGCACGAAGTGCTATGGAACCTTATTGTTTTTCTTAGGATTATTAAGGGTCCAAAGCAC
>JAODJX010000007.1:14815381-14826124 GCA_026776945.1 Isichthys henryi | reverse complement strand
AGACAACATAGCTCCTGGGATCACTGTAACACGCAAACCCCTCCACCACGATAAGGTGTCGGCTCCAGGAGGGGGATCTCACTGACATTAGTCTCTATTTGAAGTTTCATCATTCATATGCAGGGTGTAATTTTTTATTAATTTACCATTGTCCTGGTTTCATTTTTAGATATCAGTTACAACGTGCATTTAGAGAAAGAGAGGTCGATCTGTTTTATCGGTCTTTATTACTTTAGGGGATGTAATGATACTCACTTAATGATACCTGATACTTTATTATACCTTTTACATAATTTCTGCCTGGAATGAACTCTGCAGTTTTTATGTCGTACCTATTCGCATGCCAAGTCTGTGTGCTCTTGTGCAGTTGTTATTTTTGGTAAAATTCTCCTGCCTCAAGCCTTAACTCTCGAATACATATTCAATATTTTTTTTTTTTAATTCTTGTATGGTTAAAAAAAAAAAAAACTTGTTGAATATCTCATATAATAGTACAGTGAGCAGCTTCTGTAACCGATGATTAATGTATGTTACCTCACATTTTCTTAATGGATGTCTTAGCGCTGACATATATGAAAATGTATTGAATTAATTGGCACCCCATCCAGGGTGTGCACCTGCCTTATGCCCTTCGCTGCCTGGGACAGGCTCCACCCCTCTCACCCCCATCACTCTGAGCAGGATATATGGTTTGAAGATGGATGGATGGATGGATGGATGGATTGACTAGGTAATGTACTGTATTTTATGGAACCGAAATGCATTTAATGAAGTAAACTAATCCAGATAGTTGTTTGTATTGCATGTAGTGTTATATATATAAAAGCCTAAAACGGCATTTCCCACCCTGGCCCACAGCGGTGCCCAGACAGTCCATGTCTTTGCTCCCTCCCAACTTCCTGCTAGACAGTCCACATTTTTGCTCCCTCACAGCTCTCGGCAAAAACGTAGGCGGTCTGGGGGTCCCTGAGGACTGGGTTGTGGTACACGGCCCTAGAGCACATCAGTTCTCTCTGCCAAAGCCTCACTTCACAACTGACCTTACTCCACCAGCCGTTTGCAGCTCTGACACAGGATCTGCTACCCTCGCCGATCTCCCTCTGTAGCCAAGCTGGGCTCAGTTCAGATCACATACAATTCCGTCAAACCATGATTATCATGGTACCTCTTTCACCGGCTCTGGAGTCTGCTTTCCATCTTGTACGGTGGCCTTCATACTGAAACGTGGCACCATTTTGTGAAAGACAAAAAAAAACTTCATTTTTATCACTTAATCTTAATTTCACATGGAATAGTCAATCCATTAAATTAAGAGACATTTCGCATTTGTCTATCACTTGAATTAAATAACAATAACATTTTAAATAACACATAAGTAAAATATAGTACTTTCAGACAGATTGTTGAATAAAAAAGGTAGTTTGTAGTCGACACCGAAATAGTTTAATTTATTGAACTCTACTTGCCTCCCTGCACTGCAAAAAATAAATTTCATTAAAAAAAGACAGACACACAAAGGCAGCTTTTTCAGTCCTTTTTAAAGAGCTGAGCTGAATCCTGTGATGTCACTCACTACCTGTAGAAAAGTTCACCTGATGTCTTGCGAAGCTGACGTTAAAACTGATCTGATTCATGGTACCATATCATCTTCGTTTCAGTCATTGTCAAGCCGAGTCTGTCTGGGCTCCTTTCACGAACGTTTTTACAAAACCCAATGGACTGAACAGCTATTGCGTTTCAGCCTTTTTGAACACTGAATTATATATACGCTCCATCCATTTGTGGAGATAAGTCAAGGGAATACCAGGTTCTCATTGACGACCAAAGTGCAGATCACTAACTTAGACAGATTCAATTTGTTGTTTGGTTAATTCCATTTCGTACTTTTCAAAATAATTAAAGACAAATTGCATACATGTTGTCACGACCGCTGGGTAAGCGGGTGAGCGTACAGGCAGGCAAGCGGGCAAGAAGCAGGCAGGCAGGCAGGCAGGCAGGCGGAATACGGGGAGAAAACGGGGATTTATTAAGGTACGGGCAGGGGAGGACGGAACAGTAGCACTAAGACTCAGCAACATCAATGACGGACCAAGAACTAAGGCAAGACATGGACTGAAATAGGCAAGACAACAGGGTACAACTGGGTACAATCAGGGAAGCATACGTGGATAATCAGGGGGGCGTGGCACACACGAGGATCGTACGAGCCAGGCGTGACACATATAGTCACTCCTGGTAATTTTTTATTGTATACTAAAGTTACATTTACATATAGCACACGAAATTGTTTAGTTAGTAGATGAAATGTGTCTTAATTCTGTCAGTACTTTAAAAGGAACAAATATATCCATAACATCCAATCAGTTAATTAATCAATCCGTCATTCAGCCACTTATTCAGTACAGACTCCCGATGATAAAATTAATACTTTATTAGTATGAAAAAAAATCATATCATAAATAAATTATACTTACAAATTCTGATGAATATCAAGGCCTTCCTCACACTGATTAACACTGATTAAGGTAATTTTAGCTGAAGCTCACTGGTCTTTTCATACTTTTGGTTCTTAAATTAATTATAGCCTGAGGCAATTTTATTGTATGCATTCGGTCAACACTGGAAACCATTATAACCAAATGAACTGAATAAAACATCTGAAAAATGGTCCCCACAATGTCAAAAAACAGGTTTTTATTATATTGTGGGGGACATCTTGTCCCCACAATGTAATATGAACCTAACTCTCCCCCCCGCGAGACACACACACGCACACTCTAAAGGCTATTCAGAGAAACCAGTTTCTTTCAACTAGATGGACTATGAGAGGAAACCATGCAAAAATATGTGCACCTCACACACAGTTATGACTCAAACCGAAAGTGGTTTGGAGGCCAAACTACTACTTATTGAGTAACCCCACCACCTTGTTGTAAAGAGTGAGTTGCTAATTTTCCAAAATAAGCACAATGGTTATTTGAATGTATAGTATTGCCAGATGAATAGGGACTGTAATGGATTTCATCTGATTGTTGAGATATTCATGAGATATTCAACTGCAGGTATGACTGCATGTGTGAGCAGTACACATTTGGTCTAATACGCAGAGAATTTAAGAATGTTTTCTTGTATTTCTCTATTAAGTAGTTGTGTTTCTGACATCCATGGACCTGCTCTAAGCTGACCAATCCAAACCAGCCCTGCTGTGAGTTTGCCCATCATGTCCTATTACCGGGGGGGGGCAGAATCGCAGTTCCATTATGTGTGGTCGCAACCTGTTGGATTGCATCATCTGCGGAGGCGTGGGCTGAGAGCGCGGAGCGAAAGCGATATGACCGTGACTGGTGTGCATGCATAAACATGGCCCCACACTCCAGCTCCCTCTGCTCAGACACCAGCACCAAGCCGCCTGTTGAACTCACACTTAATGCACCCTCTTCTTGGTAGTGAAACATTTAGTCTTCAGGCTGAGCTGCTGTCCATCTTTGTGGTGTCTGTTCCATTGTCTAAAACTGCACTCATCATCAGTCATTTAATGTAATCAAACAACATGTAAGAACAATTATCTAAAAGACAGAGGAGTAAACATACCATCCGAGCTATAGTGGTATGCCAGTGCTGTTACTCTGCTTGGGGAAGAGTAGCACATAGTGATGTAATAAAATTTCTTTGATCCCGACTAGGTACGTACCCAGACAGTAAAACCTACTGCCCCAAGCTCCCTAGTTAGCCAATTCCAGCAATAGTTAGCCCCTATCCCCTGCCCCGAAATTGTTTTTTCTTTATGGGCTTGATGCTCACACCTATTAGATGCACAGAGAAAGATGTGCACCCGTCCTCTTTCAACCAGAGAAAAAGACTTTGTGCTTTTTGTAACTCCAGCGGAATCACACAACACAAACAACTGTCAAAGATATTGTTCAGAATTCAGGTACCACGTCAAGTGCTTAAAATGCAGGTAATCCGCACTAATACACTATAAGCAATGCGCAGTTTTAATGCTTCATGCACTTTGAAAGAGCACAAGGGATGTAATGCTTGCCAAAGAGCTTCTCTTTACGGTATTGATGTAAAGCTTCCCACAATCCCCTGTCTGCTCCCACAGTTACTGTAGATAAAACTTTTTTTTTTCCACTATTTAAACAAGAGCAGAATAAGCAACGCTCGTGAGCATTATTTTTCTAAATTAATAAAAAATATATGAATAATGAATACAATTGTAGGTAATGTCTGCATTTTTAATGGACTGATGTCCTGGGATTTGATAATGGCTCCCGCAAATGGAATTAACAGAGTTCAGGTAAGAGCAAAGTCAACAAAAACACTGTAATTTGATTTGGAGAGTGAAATGTTGATTGTGGTGACAGGGTACTCTAGATCCTGCTTTAAGAGTTCGTAATCACTTTCTCACAACAACAGGATAGAGTAAGCAAAAGTCTAACCTTATTAGCAAGGTCCTGGGTGAGTTCCTGACAGAATGGTAGACCCCAAGCCCAGCACATCCACATGGCCAGGATTCCCGTCTGTCAGTCCTTTCCTCTTCAGCTGGAAAGCCCCTAAGCCACATAGCTAAGATGACAATGAAGGATCGAAGCACCAAGTTACAAAGGCTGGAACTAACGAGAGGGTAGGGCAATTAGCAACTGGGAGCCAAAAGGGGGAACCGAAAAGACTGGCACCAACTCCAAATTCAAATCCAAATTTAAAACTGAAACAAAGACGAAGAGAGCAGCACAAAAAATCAGAAAATGAGGAGAAAGCCAACCAAAGAGAGAAGCCCACTAAGTAGGAAGAGCTGGACCTCAGGTTTGTGTAAAATACATAACATACATTGAGAGTGTGTGGGTGATTATACATCGAAATCTGGAAGCAGGCTGGTGAGAACTGGATTCTGGACTGGATGTGACAAACTTATTCGACTTATTTCACCCTTTTTTGGGAAAAATATAGATCAACCTCTGGAATGGTAAACAATGGTTTGTCTGAAACTCCAAACCTCGCACAGTATCTGCGTCAAACCTGATATTTGCCTTTAAATTCCGTATTGCTTACTGAACATACATATGCTGTAATTTATCTAAGTCACTACTGAGATTCTGCTGCCGGCTGTTGTGGTTACATTTGAAAAGTTTTGCATTTAAATGACAAGGTGAGCTTGTTAAAATGGGGAGGACTCACTGAATAGGCTTCACACCTCCAGTGTTGAGGGTTTGTAACCTGCTTCTGCTTTCTGTTGGATTGAATTTGATGGCTGATAGAAACAGCTGTTAATACTTGAATTGTTTCATGTCAAAGTAACAAATACCCACAGTTTGTGAAGGATTAGTTAACTGTGCGTTTAGCCGTGTGTTTTGTGCGTGTGACAATGTAAAAATACTCAGTAGTTGCCAAGCAACTTTCATACAGCCTTCACCGTAGTTTTATAACAAAGCCGTGGTTTTGATCTTTTTTTTTCATTTGTATGTCTGTGTTCAGACAGCCTCTTCAGAAGACATTTAATTTGCACTAGAGGAATTGCCTCCCCGCGACCTAGTAAGGATAAGCGGTTTGGAAAATGGATGGATGGATGGATAGAGGAATTGCATGTTGAAGCTGCTTCAGGTGTTGTGGATTATGAGGATTCAGAGATGCAATGCATTCACGTACAAAATTAAACTGCATCAAGTTTGGCATAATTGATTTCAAGGGACCTGGATTCAGTCCTATTTCTTGCTGCTGGATAAAGGTATATGTAACTCAGGAAGGTCTCTTCTGTGCTAAAAGCAGCAGTGTAACTTCAAAGCAAAAGACTACAACCAAACGCTATGATTCTCCATTGAATCTTCAAAGATCATACTTTTACTTTTGGGTGTTTAGGTACCTAGGCAGTCAATTGCTTATTCTTTAGAAGTATAAGTTTGGGTTTAATTCTAGTCAAAGGATTGACAAAGACTTCCCAAAGACAATTTGATACATCACCATTATGACTTGGTGCTGCTTGAGAATTACTTTCTCATTGTAATCTGTCTTTGATGAGGGCAGCTTACATTCTTGACCATAAGGAAACACTCAGATCTATAGGATTGCAGATGTGTTCTAACGCTCCGTCTGTGTTTTATTTAAAATATCTTCTTGTCGTTTTTGATTTTCCTACCATTTACATTATCACTCACTATATTTATTACTATTATTATAATTATTGTTGATGTTATTGTTGTTTTTTTCTTAGTAAATATTCTGCCTTTACTGTAAGCTGCCCCTTTACTAGTAATAGTAAAGTTAATAACACGCATAAATTGTATTGCACTTCCTGAGGACCCAAAGACATTTATATTACATAAGGGAATACAGAGCACATCTAGGAAATTATATGGACTATTATATATATACTGTATAGACTATTTTATCAAATAAAGCAGCGGAACATATATGCATATATGTGTTATATATTTTTGTTCTATAACATATAATAGCATAGTATTATAGTGATGTGTAGTGTAGTTAGTGTCTTGGCTCATCCAGCACAGACCCAGGACAGACCAGCACAGACCCTTTGCCTGTGGATAGATTCTTATGTACATCATTTCTTCCATTATTCTCCCCCCACAAAAGTGCTGGCCTCCATCTCGTCCCCCATGGCTCTCCACACTCTCACCCCTGCTTCCTTTTTCTGCTCCTTCTCCCTCAAGGTGCGCTTCCTGTGTTACTCACCTCATGCCTCCCCTCCCCACTTCCCTCGCTGATACCTGATTTATTATTGATAAAAAAACTCCCCCCTGTCCTTGCCTGCTCCACTTCCTGTATTCCATCTTGCGCGCATCCTATTTTCAGGTAGTTTACTCTACTTTTGGCTGTTTCATCCCTGCACATTCTGAGGTACCTTGGCTCAGCTGGGGGGAGGTGTATACCTCAACAGGTTAGACCACTGTGGCCATGATCAGATGATCTGGATCCTGTGTCTGGCAGACTGATACCACCGCTGAGCCCCCCAGCATGGCCCTCAACCCCCAGTCGCTCCAGGGGTGCTGCATGCTGGCTGACCCTCTGCTTTGACCTCTACACCTGTATATGTGCCTGTGTCTCATGGTGAAAAGACAATTTCTCCATGGGGATGAATAAAGTATCACTATTCTATTCAGTTTTCAGAATTTGGTGGCATACACACATACTAGTTTTCCTGACGGGGAGAGCTGAATTATTAATTAAATACAAATTATTAAGTTTATTCATGGTTAAAAAAATGTTTCTCATTCAATCATTGTTCCAGCTTCCGTATTTTTTAAACTTTACAAAACTGAAAGCAAAAGATTTGATTAGTTCTTCATCCATTCATTGCCAAATAGCATCTCTGCTAATGTAATTTGCATTTTAATGACCAATTTTGGTTGCCACCTTTCAATGTACTGTTTCCTCTCTTCGCTAGGTACTGTTGCAATTTGCTAAACCTGTAATTAAAACACCACTAGCAGTTGTTAACTTTAATAACTAATTTTTACGGTTTGTATTTGATTCATTATAACTGTTTCATTCGTGACACCTCTGCAGTTTTAATCACCGTGCCACTATTTTCTGTTCAAATCCTAAATCGGCTAATACCAAACCCCACACATTTGGTTCTGCATAACAGAAAAATGTTGCATAAAAGAAAGACGGTTTTATAATCAGTCTCAGAATGTCGATGCTGGCTTTATGATCTCTCCACCTTTTTTGTCGGTTTTGCATGAACACTGTAGAAATAGCAACACACAAGTACTCTTGGAAAAAACACTTAGAAAAGTGGTTCCCCGTATCTGCATCAGCTAGCTGAAGGCCCTTGACAAACATCATTTCCTGTGCATTTCTAAAATGATCATATCCCATAGTCAACGCTGCATGACATCAAGGCAGTGAGCTGACAATACATTCTGACTTCATCCACACTGGTAACTCATCGACGGCTGGTTACATTAACTTGGCTACTGGTCAGGCTAAGTGACACCTAAGATGGTACCACATGTACTTACTGAAACAGAATTATGTCTGCCATTGAGGAATGGGCTATTTCTTCCTACTCTTCCAAATATGAAACTTGCACGCTATGAACCCTAAAAATGAATTCCCTCTTGCACTGAACGGAAATGAATCGATTTTGCCATTTAAATGGGTGACATTGCCATCTGTCACACTGTGATTGCATCTGTTTTTCAGCCTTCAGTCACGCAAATGGGGTCCACAATATGGGTCCAATTTATGAAAATGAATACTGAACTGTGAATTTAAAACTCAGCTGGTGTGATATTTACCACACCAGTTACCTTTTTTTAAAGATAAAAAAATGCAAGGTTTGTGAAATTAAGTTTCACCCAAAGAATGTCATTTCGCCATCCTAGGCACACTTCATTTAACACTGGCTGCAGAAGTTACATAATAGATTTAAATGCTTTAATTTCAATTCTGGAAACTACATTTCCAGTCTTGGTGTTGCTGGTTTTGATGTTAACTGAATAGATGCATTCTGTCTTCCTTACAGGTGAAACCAATGCCTTTCTGTCATCATATCCAGTGCATGTCCCAGTTCAATAATTACCTGCCACAAGTAACTAGGCTATTATAATACATTCTATTACCAGGTCATTGCTGAAGATCACATGTACCTTCAGATGACTGCAATGTATCATTTACATATTTGAAATTAATGTATTTGATTAATGTAAGATGTAACTGTTTGGACCGGGCTACATATAAAGACAATATTAATAATAATCTGTGTAATGAGAGATATATATTAAGAATATTTTAACGGGTATATTATAATAATATGCTAATGCATTTTAAGAACACACTATATTTTTCTGATGAATATACTCTAGTCACTGTATATTTCAAAGATGACATTTTTCATTTTTGATCAACTGTGGCATCATCAGTAACACAGAAAATGCCTAGATGTACATTGAAATTTGACCCATTGTAATCATCTCTGCTTTGTCAAAGCTTAGTAGGAGGAAGGTATGTGGTCCCATGTAAGGGTTCAGTATTTTGTCGGAGTTCACTGATATGTTGGTATAACTGGGGAAGCAAAAGCTATATAATAACATCCTTCACTGGCAGCAGGTTCAGGTTAAAGAGCAGTAATGTGCCGTTCTCCCCGATCATGACGTACTGCTACATGGTGCAAGAGCCCACAGTCATAGATGCTATTTTGTATTCAGATACACTACTGTATGATAGATGGGCCTCCTGATTAAAAGCTGTGTGATTCAGTCAAGCAAGTTTGATAACGATAAAACTAGAACTGCTTTCATTTTCACATGAATTTACCGTGGACCTGCCAGTGACATTTCAAGCTTATCATTTCCTTAGTTGTCTTTCTGGGGATGATGAAATACCTCTAATTTAGCATTTCATTTCAGAACTCTAGTTATACTATGGGATATGTACATTATGTGTACAGTAGATGTGTTTTTCTCTTTTTGAAGTGGTTCAGAGTTTTGGAGATTTTAATTAAAAAACATCTTTAATTTGTATCAGAAAGAAGTCTCTGTTGTCGGATGAATTTACGGTATTGCCGTGGTATGAATCAGCATCCAGTCCAAGATGTGTCCCAGCCATGTGCTTTGTGCTGCCGGGAATAATCTGCAGGTGATCTTTACCGCAATAAATGGTTGGAAGATAGACGTATGAACTGAATTCATGCTAAATGCTCTGTTGCTGTGTAGCCAGGTCTACAGTATAATAATTTCATTAAACCTTCACTGTTCTACCTCATAATTCTGTGTCTTACCCCTAGGCCACATGATTCTGTGTGCTATTCCTCATATATGAATATACTAATTATCAATATATTTACATTTATATTACTGTATATTTTATATACATTTGCAATTGTTGGAAATATGACATAAAAGCTAAATTATTATTTTTTTTTCATTAGTTTAAAAAAATCTCTTTGTTTTGCATTAAGCTTCCACTGCTAATCTTGGACACATGGGCAGGGCCAAGCATTTGCTTTCAGGACTTAAGCCTCAAACCTTTTTAGCATAAACTCAATTATATTTATGCAGTCATCATGATGCTACGATGCATAGCAGTTTCTGGCCCCCCAGATATCTGTTGACCCTAAATCATATTATTTACTGTATATGTTCCTTACAAATCAATTTTTGTTCATGTGGCTGTTCTTTCCCCACTGTGTTCTGCTTTTCAGCTTGGATTATATTCCTGAATGTTTCTAATTTTCTTCTTCCTTTTGTCACAAGTGAAGAACCAGGAAGGAGCAGAGACCATGGTGGGTGAGAAGTGTAATAGCTTCCTTCCATGCTGTGCTCTATCACTTTACAGTACGCGGGGAAAAATGGTAAATTAATCTCAATGTTTTGTTTTAGGGAAAAATACTGCCATGAAAACAGAGAACCTTGCGCTTTCTTTTATGCAAATGTAAAATTGTAGCTTGCGATTTGTGTATGAAAAAAATCTGTCAAGCAAGGTCACATTATTCAGGTATGATAAGTTTTGGGAAAAAAATACAGCATATTTTGGAACATTCCATGATATGGAGTACGCATTGCTGAACACTTGTTGTTCTTGTGATTTATGTGTATATGATTGTTTTAATGAAACACTCTTCAATGACATTTCATCCTCATTGCCAGGTACCACGGAAGATGGGCAGGCCAGAAGCGGCGAAGGAAGGCGGTAGGCAGAATGCGGGCAGGCCAGAAGCGGCGAAGGAAGGCGGTAGGCAGAATGCGGGCAGGCCAGAAGCGGCGAAGGAAGGCGGTAGGC
>JAODJX010000007.1:14724031-14776992 GCA_026776945.1 Isichthys henryi | reverse complement strand
CCCAGGCGGAGACTCGAACCCGGGTCCCAGAGGTGTGAGGCAACAGTGCTAATCACTGCACCACCATGCCGCCCCTATCATGGGACCAATATACTATAAATAGTTTTATGGGAAACTACAGTTGACTGTACGCCATAGAAGCACCAGGTGCATGTACACCAATGAACAGCTGGGAAAGAGAGCTCTGATTAAAATAACCTCTCCACTGGAACCCTGTAAGTTTTACAGAAGATTCTTGGAGAGCCTGATGATTCTGCACTTCCTGAATGAGCCGTGTGACTTTTACAGAAGATTTTTAGAAAGCAGGATGATTTTGTATTTATGACTTGGGAACAGTTTTTGGAGGTGCTATCTGGGGGTGCCCAAATGATTATTTATTGGAATTATTTTGCAAACCACACTTAATCTTGTCATGAGCACTTGCTTCCTTCCCATCCAACTAGCGGTAATAAACCTGTACCTTGGAAAGCGGAAATAATAACCATCGCTGGAACACGACTTTGGGAGTTGCACCCACCAGGGGACTTGCTTGTAATGTCACAATTTTGTTATTTTATTAAAGGATATTTATTCCAGTGAGGCTCTTGGGTCAAAATTGAATAGAATAATGTAGCAGCAAGGAAAATATTTGTTTTAAAGATAGGAGCAGGACGGGCCTGGGTCAACATAACATACAAATAAGCACCAAACTTGGGAAAAAAGAACAAAGTGGGGTTTCTGGGTGAAACAAACCATACCGATTGATATATTTTGCAGGGGACTAGAGAGAGGTGGAACTGACCAATAAAAATAAACCTAGGTCACATGACTATCCCTTCTGCTGGAGGTCACGCTCACCACAGGTTCACTGGATTTCAGTTTACTGAAAGACATCATTTAATAATTTCTGAAAGCATTAATTAAATAATCCATACGCCATCAGTCATTCAGAGAGGGAAAATTATAGACTGAAAGCAACTAATTTTATTATAATAATTCAAATAGAATTACCTTGTTCCTCCTTAACTTTTATAAGGCTCCATTTCTCCAAAATCCAGATTTCTTCAAAAGTATATTGATGGTATTATTGAGAGGCGTCTACTATTTGCCAAGGTGTTATTGCACTGTGAATTTAGTTTTATTGCTTAAAATAAATTGCAGATTGGAAAAAATTACATGCTGATTTAATAAAAGTCCAGCTGTTTTTTCTTTCCTTAACTCTGCTAAGAGTGCTTCAGCCCCCCCCTCAGCCGCCATTTCGCTCTGAAATAATGTTTATATTGGGATAATCTTGGGCCCGATTTTTTCTTCGTGCACAGAATACAGATAATTCAGTTAGAGACATGACTCTATTGGAATATACCAGCCAATTTTAATCCATTGGATCCTTTCTTTAAATTCCTTATGCTGAAGAGTGGGACTATATTACAGTCGTTGTATAGGGCAGGTATAAGGTCAATGGTTCACCTAGTAGGGTTAATAGATGTCATTGATACTGTGGGGGACATTAAAGTGTAGGGGAAACCTTGTGGCTCTCACCTCCAGTGTCGTGGGTCTGGGTAAGGCTGGACTAAGAGTATAATTTTGCTGTGAGCAATAGCACCTGTGATATAACGTCAGAAAGGAACAGAGCTAATTGGTGGCTATTGAAATTTAGAAATAGATGTAACATAGAGGAAATGTTACATAGGCTTTTCAATGAGTACTATACTGAAAGAACAATATGCAATCTTATTAAAATGTTAGCTACTAATTCTTGTTAATTTGTGGAATGGGACGGGGGGGGGGGGTGTCAAATTAGTGTGCTTCTGGGACGTCATGCTTCTGGGCAACTACAAAGATGCTAATATGGTTCTTCGAGGCCGGAGTTCCAGCCTCACCCCTCTTCCATTTGCCTGGTTCTTTCATTGCCCACAGTGTGCAAAGCAAAGTATGAAGTAAAGCATCATCCTCAATGTCAACATAAGACATGCATGACAGCCTGACTTTGTGCAGCGAAGTTGCTCAGTCTATAAAAGGTTTTCTTTTCAAATTGAAATGATAACAATAATGATATAGTTACTGACATGCTATTTATGTACTCCTGGCATTTGAGAGTCAGATCTTCTCTCATTAGAGCTACCGTTCCAGCATTTTCTGTAATAATGCAGACAAACCAGATTTAGCGATGACACATACAATGGGGGAAATGCTGCAGATTTTCACGTACTATAAGCTGTGATCACAATTCAGCTGTCTCAGACATTGTTTACTCAATGTACCTCTCTGTTTTCCAAGGAATTATCAAACATAGATCTAGATATATAATAGCTGCCATTTATACAACTCACATGTTTCCTGGGCTTGATCTTAAGCTTCCAGAAGATCTAAGCATCATATATCTATATATATATATTATTGAAACAACTGATATAAAACTAATGTCATTATAAAACTATTCTCATTTTTGGCAAAATAATTGAATTCATTTTCATTATTTATATTGTATGGTCATATTTTCATTTGTCCACCTGAATCAAATAAATACATGTATCATTAATGAATCATTAATAAACACATGAAATACAGATTAAAGGGACTGAATTTTGTCTTTGCTTTGATTAAAAAAATAATTGTATGGGTAAATGTAATCTATACCCAGAGAAACAATTTATTATCAAGATGGGGCAGTGAAATGAACACACTGCATCCTCATAATGAGGATAAACTGCACTGAATCAGTACAGTGACCATGGAATTTCAGCTTCGATGCACAATGTGAAGTCGAACAATTTTTTTGAATAAACTGGATCTC
Source organism: Isichthys henryi (assembly GCA_026776945.1). Classification (NCBI taxonomy): domain Eukaryota; kingdom Metazoa; phylum Chordata; class Actinopteri; order Osteoglossiformes; family Mormyridae; genus Isichthys; species Isichthys henryi. The sequence continues at coordinate 14,774,219 of JAODJX010000007.1, read as the reverse complement.
TGAGTTACAGCTATAAAACATATAACTTTTATTTTGTTGCGAAGCCAAAGATTTCAGGTGGGAGTGATGCACTTTTCGGGGCAAGTATTCTTAGATTTAAATTGTCCATCCTATAATATGAATCATCCTTCATTGTCATCAGTGATCTACCGTTATGTGAAGAGCTGGCATGGAGAACTACTTTACTCTTTGAATAATTATGTGCGGATTCTGATGAAGGCCGTGGTTTACGTTGCAGGCCTCTCCTGTTCCATACACGATAAATGATGCATTTCACAGTCTCTCTTAAATTCTTTCTCAACATTAAGAACAAGAGAACAGTCCCTAACCTGTCTTCTGACATTAGAGGAAATAAAACAGAAGACATGCTGACAGTGAACCTTCTCTAGCACCTGTGTTCACTATGGGGCAGAAGCTAGTGGTTCCTGGATTTCAAAGGTTACAGTTCATAATTTATTAATAGTCATGATCCATGTGCTTTGTTGTTGTGTTAGAAACCATTTGTCGAATATTTACAAATATCATTACGGTGCTACATCCCTGATAATACAGTAAAAAGCACTGCTGATGGGTAAGATGAGCAGGTTGAACCATCTTCCCATTGGATACTTTACTGACTCCCACTAAGTTAAACCAGGAAGTAATTGACAGCACACAGTAATCCCAACCAAGCATTAGAAGCCTGAGTGCTGATATTACTGTCAGCTAAGGCACAGAAAAGAATATATTATTATTATTTTTTCTATAATGAAAAATTGGCTTCTGCCAGAGAAAAAAAAAAGAAAACAGTAATAAGCAAGAACTCAAGCCTGATTTAAGAGTGACTTTTGATAATTTGTATCACTTATGGCCACCGCAGTCACCACGAACGAGGGCCACACATGCATTAGTGGTACCCTGTGATCAGCGATAGTGTAATTTTAATGAGGGCAGCTGCCTCAGAGAATCATTAAATATTTCTCATTAGATATCTCTCCAGAAAAGCAATACATTTAAAGTTTACTACACCCCATTTTTATTTGATTCTCCTATATACAAAATCAGAATAATTCAAGTACGCAGTTGTCATATAACTTTACTTTGGGTTACAAAAAAGAGGTAGATTTAAGAACCATGCAGCATGTATATAACATGTATACATTAATTACATTATATTTACATAGATACATTAATCTTTTTAGCAGAGTAGTACTACCCCTTAGTTGCAACTGGTTCAGACTTGTGTATTTATTTATAATGCATTATATTTTTGTACAATAACATAGTGAACATTAAATTTCCATAAAGGACTAATGTTTACAATGTATGGCAAAGTGGAAATTAAAAATAGCTTTACATGCAATAATTATAACACTGTAACAGATGTATTACTGGAATCTATGAATGACCATTTTAGGCACCATAACTACATCTTAATTTTCCAAGGTTCATATTTGCATTACAAAGTCCTCAGAGAAATGCTTTTTACTGAATATGAAATGATGAAATGTGTTGAAATGCCTTTCCTTTTTCGACAAAAGAAGCACAGCACTCCTACCATAATACTCCTAGTAGAAATCAATCAATAGTTTGCTTGTCACCTGTAATATGAGAGCGGTGTATCGATGTATGCATTTTTAGAAACTCCATTTGTCACACGAACTTGACATCAGTAAATTCAACAGTGGACATGAAAAAATGAACCATTTAACTTTTAATATTTAAAAAATACCACATAATGAGACTTACTGCACGCTTTGATACAACAAGATTTGTGACATCGGTCAATAAAACCAAAGAAAAATAAATTCTGAATTAACAAAAAAAGCCATTAAAGAAAAAGGTAGACTTGTTAATGTCTTAATCTCCCTAAAATTGAAGCAGAGACAAAGGGGACAACTGATAAGCGTGAACAAAGGAGAATATAATTATGAGGAAAAGGCTGCTAATCAACATGTGCTTTTACAAACTTAAAAAGAAACCCAATAAGCTTGCAAAGAAATTTAATGCTGAATAGCTTAATTCTAAATCTATAACATAATGGATACAAGGGTAACCCTTTTGTGAAAGGTAAGGTCATTTCCACTGTCGTAAAAGGAATCGGCAGAGCTTACCCAGAATTATGATTCACTGGTATGAATTGTTAATCAAACAAACAAAAATGTATATATTTCTGAATATGATATCTATCGTAATTCAGTGTCTGGCAAAACTTATAATACAATAATATAGAGATTCAATTTAAACATGTATTAATGTTAGTCTGGCTGAAAACAGCTGGTACAAAGAATGGTGGTCATTCTTATCTAAAAAGGTGCAAATAGCTTAATTTTAATGTTGATTTTAATTTGAAATAAAATCTTATAAAAAGTAAAAAAAATATATATATAAAAAGAAGAAATCAATGAAACCGATTTCTCCATACCTTTCTAAGCTGTTATTTTTCTGTTCTGTTATTTTTCTGCAGGCTCTGTTTTCAACATATCCAGAAATGGCAATTTTTCCAGCTTCAGCTATGGTACTTCTGCCAGCAATGATTCCTCTTCTGATATACAGGAAGCAGGAGGCCAATACAAAACTATGGAGATGGTCTTCATTGCCCTTGTAACTGGGTCACTCAGTTTCGTCACCGTGGTGGGCAACATCTTGGTCATGCTTTCCATAAAAGTCAACCGGCACCTTCAAACAGTCAACAACTACTTCCTGTTCAGTCTGGCATGTGCAGACCTTATCATTGGGGTCTTCTCTATGAACCTCTACACTGTTTACATAATCAAGGGATATTGGCCCTTAGGGCCTGTTGTTTGTGATTTGTGGCTGGCCTTGGATTATGTGGTCAGCAATGCATCAGTCATGAACCTACTGATCATCAGCTTTGACCGGTACTTCTGTGTGACCAAGCCCTTAACATACCCAACAAGACGAACAACAAAGATGGCTGGATTAATGATTGCAGCAGCCTGGATCCTCTCTTTCATACTTTGGGCTCCAGCTATCCTTTTCTGGCAGTTCATTGTTGGGGAACGCACAGTCCCTGAGGGCGAGTGCTACATTCAGTTCCTCTCCAACCCTGTGGTTACCTTCGGCACGGCCATCGCCGCCTTCTACCTGCCTGTCATCATCATGACGATTCTTTATATTCACATCTCACTGGCCAGCCGGAGTCGTGTGAGGAAGCAGAAAGACGAGACTTCGAATGAGAAGGCCCTCAAGTCTACAAATCTTCACAAAAGCCATGTGCTAAAGCAGAACAACAACATCTCCTCCAAGCCCAACTTGGAGTCTAGCAGTGACACAGTGAAAAATGGGAAGATAGATGAGTCTGTCTCAACTAAGGCTGACTCCAACGTCCAGCCAGAAGAAAAGGAGAGCTCCAATGACTCCAGCACAGCCATTATTACACCCAAAGAGACCAAGGAGCTGGGCAACGTGGCCTCTTCAGAGGCCACTGCTTCTAAGCCTTCAGCAAAACCAAACCCAAACTCTCGATGGTCCAAGATCAAAATAATCACCAAACAGTCAGGGGATGAGTGCATCACTGCCATCGAGATCGTTCCATCAAGTAGTGGTCAGAACAAATCGATTCCACTCAACCGGCCAAAAACTGTGGTCCGAAAGTTTGCTAGCATAGCTAGGAGCCAAGTTAGAAGGAGAAGACAAATGGCAGCAAGAGAGAAAAAGGTTACCAAGACCATCTTTGCCATTCTTCTGGCCTTCATCATTACATGGACCCCATACAACGTTATGGTGCTAATCAGCACCTTCTGCCAGTCTTGTGTCCCTGACACAGTGTGGGCCATTGGATACTGGCTGTGCTATGTAAACAGCACCATCAACCCAGCTTGCTACGCACTCTGCAACGTGACCTTCAAGAAGACCTTCAAAAACCTGCTGCTGTGTCAATACAAAAATATTGGCACTAGATAGACTTAAAGAGACAAAGATACAATGTTACATCAAGTTTATTCATCCATGCTAACAGATACTTGTGGAGGCAGAAACATTTTAATTTCCATTTGAAATGTTATGGAGGTATTTAATCCAAAGTAGCCCCTCTCAGATCCTTTATTCTACAGTCCAGAAATTTGAATCCAGTGATGTCAGGGGCTTATGAATAAATGTACAGTATCCATAATATGCTAGAATCAGAGCAGAAAAAGGCACCATATGAATGATTTGGTGATCCCAGCCTGAATTTTTCTGAACAGCAGCAATTTGAAAATGTAGCCAGCTAGATATCTAACAATCATCCAATCAAATCACAGTTACATGGTACTATTTTAGTTCTTACTGGCAAAAAGTTAGAAAGTAATGAGATTTGCCTAAAGAAAAACACAGAATGGAAAAGATGAAAGACAATTTTAGTGATCTGAAAAGTAGCAGAATAAATATAATTGTCTAATTTAAAATTACATGACAGTTATTGGTTCTGGTCCTGGTTCTGGAAATGGGCCTGCCGTTACACTCCCGAGGCCATTAAGCTATCTTAAATGTTAAATTACATTTAGGCTTATTTAAAAGCCAAAAGACTCAGTGATTAAACAAGACTAATGTGAAAATAATGCAAATATGTATTGAAGCTATTTAAAAAAAAAAAATCTATATTTTATATATTTTATGTTTTCAGAGTAGGGCATATGTCCAATGGTCTATTTCTTTTCAGTTTATGTCAATTTCTTTGTTGTATCCGGACAATAGCCACTGTGGAGGGAACTAAAGAGCATTTGGATACAACCAGTAGGACCACATAGTCCCAACTTGGCCCATACTGGATAACATTCTAAAAAAAATGTCTACTTTTTAATAAAATTAAGTTCCTAGCCATCTGTGAATGTATGAGGTTACCAGACTCCGGTTGGTGTGTAAGATGCTGAGTGACTAAGCAATAAGCAAAAGAGGTCATGTTTATCGGAGAATAATGTCACAGATAAAAGCTGTCTGTATGCAAGACATGAGCTCAAATGTAGTATTGCTTGTAAAATACATTACCAATACGTAAATTACCAATAATATATATATTCAGAAATAAAGATTTTCCTATATATTAACAGTATGGGTTTATGCAGTACTCTAAGTCGTGAAATAGAAGTTATGAACCTATGTAACTATTAATTTCTGTATTTACATTAATATTTCAGTGGCACTATTTTGGCAGACTCCCTGCTGATCTCATTCCCTGGGTTACTTCTTAAAAGTGAAATGAACTCACGTGACATCATTGTTTGCTACGGCCATAATGAAACTTCATTATTATCTGTCTTACGAGGTTCCTGATTTGCCGTCGTTATTTTTAGCCAATTGGCACCAAGCACTGGAACTGCAGATTTTCTATATACATGGAAATCTTAAGCTGGCGTTCAGACAGCAGTATGTAAATACTTGAAAAGGTTATACATGATGTAGATACGTACAATTATATACTCAGTATTTCCTGTACTTCTCTTCTACTTGGATCGTTGTTATCTATCAAATGTGATCATGTTCATTGAGTATTTAACTTGCTTAATATGAACTATTACTGCCTGTATGCGAAAATTATACAGTGATATTTCCAGTTTTGTTTGTTTTCTTTCGAAAGTCACGTTAGTCTGGCTGAAAAGAGCAGACGTCGCTTCAGCTTGTGGAGGTCCACTGCATGATTGTTCTGCAAAATTCTAACTTAATGCTGTAGTGTAAATGTGTTGCTGATTTAAAATGAGTCCACAGAGAACCTAATTATGATGGGAAAGGTTGCCCTACATGGGAAATGTACCATGCATGTGCTGAGCCATTGCTGTGTTGCTTAATGCTGCTGTTAGCTTCCAGTTCTCTAGCTTATTTTCACACCACTCAGCATCTCTGGTAACAATATGCACTTACACAGTATACAAATTGCAATGTTACTGAATTGTTACCAGGCTTTATTAATCAGTTTACCTTGCCAATTTAAAATCTTAAGGGAGTCCAAAACTGGGCTGCAGGCACACTGAGAGAAAATGAACGGTACAGTATCCTGATTGGCTGTGTGCCACCACCATCCATGCTGAAATCCCTCTACTTAGAGCACACCCATGATAGACAGGAGATTGAGTTGTGGCCCCCGGGATGAGGGGAAGGTAAATCTCTCCCATAGCAAAGGTAGATTTCCCCATTTAACGGTGATAAAAGCTCCCTAATATATATATATCAAACGGCCGCTTGTTAGTTACAGGTGTGCTTTGCTTGTGTTTTGTAATCCTTGTCGCTAAGAATTACACACAAGCACATGACGGGCAGCATAAGAGTAGAATGGGCAAGAGATCCCTGTATAATTATTTCCCTGACAAACTGAAGACTGTATTTTTTTATTGCCTAATCCTTAATAAATATATTGTACTTATGAATCTGACTGTGATGAATATCTTTGAATATCTTTAATTGGTCAGAACTGGAAGAAAACTGGGAGCAGAAATGACAGTGTGTTTCTAACTATGTTGCTGGAAATATACTTTATATGCAAGAGCGGATTTTTAATTGCAGATAAACCCGTCCATCCATTTTCTATCCCAGGGGTTTGGATCGTGATGGGGGGACCCGACCAGGGGCCCAATGACTCGATCAGGATAAGTGCTTAGAAGATGAGTGGATCTCCTCATGGAATTTGCCGCAAGGAATTTGTATAGTATTTTCCGAAGGGTAGAAACAGATGAGTTCAGTAGCCATTAGCAGATCGAACCAGGTCTTCACACAGATTCTGTGATCAGGGGCTCATATCTGGGTACTCAGAGAACGAGAATTCAGGGCACGATGGGAGCCAGGAAAATGAGAAGGGAAAAAAGGGCCGTGTGTTATCCTGCTTAACAGCTTAATAATACGGCTGCAGAGCCAGCTAAATACGGAAAACAACCCCAAGCTATAGCAGCATAATAATAAAAGGCACAGATCAGACCGTCAATATTAAGTCACGATGCAGAACAGCTAATAGAGACGATCACAAACAATGTGAGAGTGACAAAACTTACTGCGTAACTCACAAATAGCTCTTTGGTCAGGGTTCATTCTCTGATCAGCTATTTTAGCCACAGGGTAGACGACTGCAGAGGTAAATGAGCAAAATTTGAAGAGGAATGTGAATGTGTATCTCAGATCTGAGCTGTTTTTCTTTGTTGTTTGCAACAGGAGCATGATGAGACAGTCCTATTGCCTTTTGTATTACACAGAACCATGTGAAGATGATCTCAAAGACACGGTGATGGAATTATTTATATGTCTAGAGAGGGGAAAGTATGTATTTCATATTGTCCCCTGAATGAAGCAGGAAGGCAGTGCAAGGAGTTATCCATAGTTTTATGTTTTTGTGTATTTGTGTCTGAATAAGATCCATTGCAGCTAAATTTTAAACATGTCTGAGACACTTCAGGGAAGAATTTCAACACAATTTCAGTCACTGACATAATCTCGTTGTGTGTAACACAATGACAATAAAACCTTAGAATCTCAAATCAGATAGCAGAGAATTGCAATATTACACTATCTTTGTGAATTTAATGGGATCAGGATGCTCAGAATTGTACGAACATAAGCTATGACTCCAAGCACATGGAAAGAAAACAATCTAGATATATTTCTAATGTGAAAATCAAATAACTGGTCAGTTGTAACACTAATGTTTTCTACTGCGGCTTCACAATTGAACACAGAAGCCATTCTTATTCACAAAGACTAGCCTAAAAAAACATCAGTCTAGAATTCAAGTCACGCACATGTTTTTGACACGTCCTGTTCAGTTTTCTATTTAAATTTCACCAGGTTTGTTGAAAAACACTTTATGTTTTTTATGTTCAGCACTTTATGTTGAACTGGTACCTTTATGTTAAGCTGTTAACACCATGCTGGCTAAAAGTCTTCACAAGGAGCAACACGTTTAAGAACAAGATTGAGAAGCTCACTCATTCCATCAGTCATGTTGATTGCAGCATCATATCAAGTATTGTGGCCGCCTGGGTTGTTGGTTCAGTTCCTACCCCTGTTCTGGTGTGTGTGAACACGCAGCCCAAAAACATAAACAGAGGTGAACTGGTATGGACTGGGTGTGGGAATGAGTGTCCAGTGATAAACTGGCATCTCACCTAGGGAGTCTCCTACCTTGCTACCTACGCTTCCTTAGAAAGCCTCTGGGTTTACAGTGAACCCTGGATTTAATTTTTCCACAATGGTTATGGAGAAATGGATGGACAGGACTTGGAAGCCTGTCTCAATTAAAAATCAAGGTGGTCAGAACCAGAGTTCAAAGGTCACTATATACATATATATATATATACTATATACAGACAAGTCCTGTTTAATAATCACACAGAAGTTTCAGTTTTTTTTGTGACCATTTGTCAAGTAATTAGGCTTTACCCATTAAATTGTCCTTCTTTAATGGCACATAAATAATTGAAAAATAGTTAATTAATCTCAGCCAGAAGTAACTGCACAGTAGTCATAATGTAAAATACTGGCCCACAGTCAAGGGACATACGCATTGACAACGTAACTACAGTTAATCTTCTTTAAATCAACTCAGACAATGACAGATGTTTCACCTTCAATTCCAAATTATCAAGCATCAAATAAAAAAAACCTGAATTAAATTAATCTTGTATTATATCATGTTGGTACTTACTGGTAACAGTAAGTCTGACAAACATTAAATTACACAACTGGATTTGAATTAGGATATGACTTAGTAACTATACATCATTTATAATTTAGAAATGATTAAAGCAAAGCTTTCAAATTTAAATAAAAAAAAAGCAGCATGGCGATTATACAGAAAATGCTATTTGATTTTTTTTTCTTTCATCTGCTGCTAGCTATATTTCCTTTAATAGTTACTATCATTTCTTAATGAATGTAGATCCGCTGCCGGAATTCATAGTTTTGGAGGGAATGTCTGATTGTTTGAGCAATAAAAACACTACAATAAAAACAATTACAAGTAGATGAACCATGCCTCTAATATTAGCATATTTATTTATATATTTGCTGAAGATCAGTTTCTGATTATGTTGCATTGCAGGAACGGCTTGAAATCCAGAGAAGCATAAAATGTGAATATAAAGGAAACATTTTTTCCTGGTTTAAAACGCAGAACTAAAAGCAATGAGGTCATGCGGAAATTTTTTCACGCTTTCCTGCATCTATGGTTTTAATAAAACCTTATGTATGTATCATAATGACAGAAAATGCTTGTAAAACTCTAAAATCATAGAAGGTTAGATACCTTTCTGAGATGCACTTTGGGTTACAACCTTTCGGTTACAAGGAACATATTAATGCATAAGTCAAGCGTAATTTTCAGGACAAAATTCATATTGAAGAGAAGGCACTGTGTTTCTGATTAAAAAGCCTCAACCTGTCAAACTGCATATGTTAAGGGCATCAATCAGGCTAGACAAATGCAGTGATAACATGTTGCCTTCTTCATGCCAGCGCTTTCCATATTTTTTTTCTGATTTCTCTATACTTAGACTGATGCAGATCATCCAAATCACATTTTACCTCTGTAGAAAATCATCTTGTACATTTGATGAATCACTTACCATGTGTTAGATAATTAAATATCTTTGAAAACATGTGTTAAAACTCAAACATTAACAAGGAAGTGACATATTCTAGATGGTAAGACATTCCGGTTTCAGTGCATTGCGTGGTTCTGGTTTACAGTCAGCATCCCTGGAGTCACATGAGCAGCTCAAGGAAATGAAAGATTTAGCTGATTTGAACAGAGAAGCAGAGCAATCAGAAAGCACCCAAAACCAGTAAATCACCCAATTAATATAAAAGGTCATATCATCGTCATCACTATTATTATTCACTTACATTCGAACATGTTGATATATTTAACGGAATAAAAGTCTCGCCAGTAGGCTGGAAATGTATGGGAACAACCAAGTGGCATCGTTGTAAATGCAGAGGAACCCTTACCTGAGTCACTCTCAGAACTCACCAGAGTGCACATGGTGGGAATGGGGATGACCAGCATCTCGCCCCACTGGTGACTGAGGGCGCCAGTTGTTGGGTGTGTAAGCAGATATGCAGGATATTCGATCAATGCTTATTAAGAAGAGATCTGGGAGTGTTTTTTGTCTATCATTAATATGTCCAAAGGACCATTTTCAGGGTCTATCTGGAAACTGCTCAGTGTGAAACAAATTTCAAATTCCTAACAATTCTAGTAACTGGATCTTTTAAGACATTTACAAAGTATATACCAAAGGTCAGATGAGCCCTAAGAAAAAAAAAGGAAAAAAAAAAAAACTATGAACATCAAAAAGAATCCAACATAAAAAGGGCAGCTTATAGCATTATAATCACCACAGTTATGGAGACACACTGAGGCCAAAGGAGAGATCGGGGAGTGTATGAACAAATCTGGCTTCTTTTGCTCTATCATTAATATGTCCATTAATTTCCCTTCAGCAATAAAAGTTCATGCAATGTCAATGAATTCCAGGACTAATAATATGCACAGATCTTTATAAATTACTTGAATAAAATAATAATATTGCATATTATTAGACCTTCTCCACAGATACGCCATTTCCCTCAGACGTGGCCATTAGACATCCAGACAGGTAGGGTACTCAAGGCGGCTAACATCCCGCTAATCATCTTAACAGTAATCCAGACGTTTTCTGCTGCAGTTCAAATTAAAGATATCATGCATATCCTACAGTAACTTGTTTAGATAAACCAAATTTATCTTGATAGGACACAGGCTGCAATTCTCCCATTTTATTATGGATATTGCCTCTGGTGACACTGAGGCCAGACCGATTAGGCTTGCGTTTGTTACCTGTGTTTGTATAAGATAGAAAACCAGCTGAAGCGGAGCCGTAAATTGAAATGTACTGAGACAGTACTGAATGTACCGAGCAGTATTTATAGCCGCCTTGATTCTGAAAATGGAAATGTTTTTAAAAAATACATATTTTTAGGAACACTTGTAGTGTATGTGACAGAATTTTCAGAAGACGACATGGCCGCAGAGACGAAACAGTATATTTGCCTTCCCCACCAGCACACAAAGCCATTCACTTATATGCTTAGATGTCGTATCCACACAGAAAAGTCCTGCGTGCGCACACACTCACTAAAAACACACCGAACAGAGTTCAGAAGCACCCAGAGAGAACACAGACAACAGTGAGAACTACAACAAACATAAGACAAAACCATGCAGACAAAACTTCCAAATGATTGTCTTAAGAAAGTTTATTCATTTCATTTGTGTCTTTCCTGTTTACAGCTCTTGTGAATGAGTGTTTTATCTGACGCATTGTATATATTACAAGCAAATACTCTCAAGCGCAAAGTAATGCATAATTACTTTGTATTGGTCCCCCATAAGTTTTATTCCAACAATCTTTAAATATTACAATGCAAAAAAGACTACCCGACTCCATCATCTTTTTGAATATCAAAATATTTTCACGAGCCTTAAAAATGCTATACCTTTAATGCTATACCTTTAATGCTATACCCTTTCTAAGCGTTGAACTTTCTTTCCTTCTTCTACTAAAAGCCGAGGTGACAAAGGCACTCTAAGTATAATATTTAGAACGCATTAAAAAAAGAAATTAAAATCTATTAGTAGCACTAACTTGTGTTAGAAAATAGCTGGACTGTGTGTTGGATGTATGATGTGGTATCTAGTTGTACAAATGTACTACTTTTAAAGAATTTTTCATAAGCAAAGCTTGGGAAACGCGATTTCCCTCGGTTACATGCAGAGTCACCTAGATGCTAGAATCCAATCAAAACATAAAACAAAAAAAGTTCTGTACATTGCAAATAGTGTTTAATTTAGAAGATTCTGAGAACCCTCAGCTTGTGAGTTTTTTTTTCTGAGGAGATGGTGTGGCCTGATGAGCATAGTTCAAAGAGTTTGGCTAAGTGGGGGGGCAGCTGGGGAGGGGGGGGGGGCAAGCACAATACTGTTGTGGTTGCCAGAAATGTCTCCATATCCTAGCCATTACACCTCCTTTCCTCTTCCTTTCTTCCCTGCTGTAAAATAAAGGGATGAACCAGTTATTGCAATTTGCTTAAATACAGAGGCGGACATTTCAGGCCCAGAGAGTACAAATCCAGACCAGGATTTTGTTTCAACCAACCAGTTGAGTATAAAGAGTCACAGTCACAGAGACTCAGCTGGTTGGTTGAAAGTAAATCATGGTCTGGATTTTTACTTTCTGGACCTGAAACCTAAAGCCTCTGCTTTAATAATTTGATGGTGATCATGTTTGTGCCAATCGCAGAAATTACAGATCACTAAACAACAGCACTTATAGGAACTGGATTCTTAATTTGGATCTTTATACTGCATTTGCTTCCATTTGAAATAGAACCTGGTGCCTCAGGATTAACATTCCAGTAACATTCAGGTATCTGGTGTGTCACTCATTATACAATAAAAGCAACAGCCTTATCAGTGTCATTTCATCATTCACTGACCTTTTGCGTTTGTCTTGGCTTTCGGAGGGCAGGGTTTGGACACCTTAATGGTCGTCTGGCATTCTGCATTGTACAGAACCTTCTTCAGCGTCCCGGACCGGTTCTTGGTCCCAGTGGCTGCGTCACACTCCCCCCAGCTTCCAAACTTGTACTTGCAGTCAGCTAAAACACAGGTTACCCCAGGGAGTCAAGTGGGAAGCGTCATTGATTTAAGTAGCTAAATGCATTCTGCACACCTTGGATGTAACCCTTTACCCAAAACACATTTGCATTTGATGTTTTGGTAGATAGTTCTTCCTATTATTATTAATATTATTATTACTGTAAATATTACAGTATGGGTCATGACAGTTACACAGGTAAAGATAAAAACACGACTCATTAAGTATTAATGAGATTGTAAAACAAAAAAAAGAAAAGCCTTGAAGTTAGCACAATGTAAAGGGGTTTTATCAGAATCTTACGTTATTTGTCATGGACATTGCATTACGTGCCCAAGAAATCTGATGTTGTGAATTGGTTACAGCGAATGCTGTTGACAAATATTAAGACTATACACAGCATTAGCTTAAGGGGATATGCAATATTTATATTTTGGATGAGGCAGGATCCAGACTGACTCGTTCTCTTACCGCCAAAGTCCTTCTTCCAGTTGCATGGCACCTTGCACTTCAGCTTCTTGGTCTGGTCATTGCAGGTCCCCACACGGACTCCGACTCCACAGTCCCCGATATTGGGCATGCAGCTGCCATACTGCCACTCTGTGCAGTCTGAGGTAGTCTTAGCGGCCTTTTCTGTAGCAGCAGAAAAGAGAGAGAGAGAGAGCGCTGGGTGATGTCCATGCGCCGGCATGATGCCCCTTAGCTGGGTCTCAGTGCTGACTCAAAGCGCTCCGGAGAGAGGCTGATGGTCACCTTTCTTGTTCTTTCCGGCTTCTGTGGCCACCACCATCATTGCCACAAGCAGCACGGCAGACATTGGGAATAGACCCCGCATCCTAGGCGCAAACAAAAAGCATCGCGTCGCATAAAATGCAACACACATATGCACAAATTTTACACACCATCATTTCAGCCTGCGCTGCCTCTCCTGCCGATACAGGTCTCGCAAACTCAGACTTATCAATGTAAAGAAAAAATAACTTAGAATCCAGTTTGCGTTGTTCGCAAGCCTTACTTGTACAACCCCAAGAAATGTACCTGTATTTTGAAAGGAGACATGTATACTACATAAGATAGATTATTAAGTGTCTTCAGCTACATGTAGTACATATAAGCCTATAAATGTTTTATATCCACTTCTGATCTTCTCTCCTGCAAAGCCTCTTTCAAACTAAAAGTTATTCCCATGCATCTTTCTCCTATTCAATATAAGACACAATTTCCTCATATAAACAATGTAATCACCACTTATTTTGCAATAGCTGTAATAGCATTTCTCCTCTGATTAGAAAACCTTTCAATCATTTTAAACCATCTTATGCTTACACTGAATGATCGAAGCTATCTTACTGTACAATCTCACCACTTACACTTCAAAGTACATTCTGCGCCTTGCACATTATTTAATCTCAGTAAAAAAAAAATCAATACCTGTGCATAAACAATCAAGATATCTTCTTCGTTTGCAAAACTGTTCAGGAAAAAAAATCACGACACAAATAGGTATTATGTTGCGTGGTTTATAATTAATTGGTGAAATAACTACAGCAGATTGTCAGGACACGTACTGAGGTAACACCACATGTGTTCCAATGTTGATGCCACACTATTAAGACCATTAGTTAAACTTCCAGGATTTGCTGCATCTACATTTGTTGTGGTGTGAAACGTTGAACTTCCATTTTGCACAAATAACACTATAGTTGTCTGCTGAATTCATTTGCATGTTTTTAAATGATTTTCATAGTAATAAACAGCATTAACAGGTGTGGATGAGAAGCACTAGATAATTTTTCTCACACTGCATTTTAAATGAGCAAGAGAACCCAAGGCCATGTGAAGACAAAGCATCAAAAATGACTGAAATCATATCCACCCACCCATCTTCTGAACCCTTATCTTGGTCATGGGGATCTTGGAGTCTATCTCAGGCTGCATGAGACTCAAGGCAGAGCTACACCCTGGATGGGATGGCAGTCCATCACACGGCACACACACTACAGGCAATTTAGATATGCCACTTATCCTGACTGCATGACTTCAGACTGCAGAAGGAAGCCCACACAATGCAGGAAGGACAAGCTAACTACCTTCTGATAAAGTGTGGGTGGGGTTCAACCTACCAACCCTGTCTGTGAAGCAAGAGTACCAACCACTGAGGTGCAGTGCTGGTCAAAAAATTATATTCCTTTGACAAAATTGTTATAATACAGCATTGGGAAGTCTTCAAACATGTTTATATTTTGAAAATGTATTTCTCACATAGGTTTAAAAATAAACCTAAAGATAAAATACGTTTCCCAAAGTGTCACTTCAGCACTGCCCAAAATATGACTCACTCGGGATACATCAGGTGGAGACTGATTATTAACTGCAAGGAAAAAGTCCTCTACTGCCGAACCCAAACACAAAAAACATCCTCGGAAAGGGGAGGGCCCATGCCTTCTCATTTACTGGGAGCCAAGGAACACCCAGTCCTCTAAAGTGAGAGTGCTTTTCCTGAGAGAGGAACCACTTTGCAACCCAAAGGGAAGCAGAAGGAAGTGACACAGTCCCAGAGGCTCCCACGGTGCTGCAGTATTATCTGTTGGCGCAGTGCTTTACTCTGGCGACCAACCACGATTCCCTGCAGGGGGACGGACAGGTACCAGCACTAATTCTAGACACAAATTTCTCCAGCTTCTTTTCCTCTGCCTCTCAGCACTGAGCCAGTAGTTTGCATGGTAATGCAAGCTCTCAGTATGACCCCAAAGCAGAGTATGGGAAAGTTGCTTAGTCCAGAGTCATCCGCGGCACAAATGAAAAGCACAAATACGTTTCCTCTGGCTTTCGCCATTTAAAATTCACTGGCCTCAGTGTAAGATCCCTGCAAGTTTTATATAATCTGTTTATCATTGTTACACCTATGTTTTCACTCGTAGGTTACAACAGTGGTAAAGACACTCATTTATCACACGCAATTAGCATCCTACTCCTAACAAATCACAGTTTTCACAAGCCAATAAACAATTACTCAGACAGCAACAGAGTGTCACTGTTGGCAGGGAATATACAAGAAAAAATGATTGTGGATTCCACTGCCTGTAGCTGTAAAACTAAATTTGTATCAGAAATTACATAATAACTAGTTAAATGAAATTGATTAAATGGCCACAAAATAAATCCTTGGGCACTATTGATTTTTGCCAGTAGTGGGAGATACTGCCAAAATTGGTATAATTTAGCCTTAAAATACTGGATCGTTACCCATTCATTTTTGTATGTATATCTTCACATGTGAGTCCTTTTTATGGATGTTCTTAAAACCTAGTTGTAGGAGTTTTAACTCTGACATTCAAAATCATATAAATTTTAAAATGTGGAAAAGGCCAACACAACAGTAGAGTTTGTACGTCTTATTGCATATTGTGCTTTTGAGTTTATCTCATTAAGATACAGCACAGCATGATCGTAGTGATAGCATGTTTGCTTGTTGTCTCTTTTTGACTGTATCCCCATTCTTGCAGTCTTGCTTACTCACAGTTTGCTTATTGTACTCATGTAACTCAGAGCTCCAGATATCACAGCCCTTGCCAGGAGGCCACACCTTTCAACCTTCTCACAACTGAGTTTCCGTCAACACATTTGTTGATGTAAGTCTTCATGTTACTGGTGTATATTTTGTTTTCGCAACCGTTACCTTTGTGTATGAGTATCGACAGTTAGTTTCATTATGAAAACAATTCAAAGTATGCCTAACAATACACAGGACAGCTGGATCAAAATTAAATATAAAACAAAATAACAAAAACATGACCTTTGTTTTATAGGTCAAACAAAAAACAGGGGAGTAAATGACAAGTACCCGTCAATCAAACGGAAAAGCGGGGCGAGCGCAATGTCCTCCTCAAAGTGTTGACTTCTTCAGTCCCCATCAAAGCCAAATATGGCTCGAGGGAATCCAGAAATGGCCACCTGCCGGCACACATTTCGACAAAGTCAAAATGAACTTTCTCATGTCCACAGGACCCCACTGCTGCAGCTGGAAAGGTCGTCGGCATTGGACAGACCTCTCTTTCGCAACAAGGTCCAGTGTCCCGAAAAGTCGGCCACTCAAAGCACACCATGGTTAAGGTTTCCCCCGGACTATTCTACAGCGGAATGTGCATCTTCCTAAATCTCAAACTCAGCCCATGCTTGTGAGCCAACAATGGCAGCAGTAAAGTAGCAACCATCCCTTCTTAGGCAAACGGTACTGCAAATTAAGAAACCCCCGAAGCTAAAGCAAAACCCAATGAGGTAGACATTTAATACTCTTTAAGTGAGTCCATAAAACACTCTGTTCTCCCCCTAAATTTGGCCTGCCCGACAAAAAGCTCGGCAGCACTGGAGAGCAGGGCATGATTAAACACTACCAGCTCCATAAGTCTTCCTTTGTCTCTGCTTTTCCAGCATTGTTAAAAAGTTATGGAATAGTCAACCTCCTTCTGCAATGACATTTTTCCCCAGGCAGAAATGATGTGGGCTTCGCCAAGCAACACTTTTGTCTCAGCAGAAACAGCACTCAGCAGGCCCATCTCACCCACCACGTTCCACCAAGAGGCAGGCTTCAAGTCTCATGAAAAGCCTTTATTACTCTCTGCAAAGAAAACAGATTTCTTGGTTCAAAACAGGCCTTTTCTACTCCCCATTCATTTCTTTTTAAAAGCCTGACAACTGAGATCCCATACCGTGCCTTAGAAACAGGTCTTTCTTCCGCCCGGCTCAGTGTAAACTTATTTGCATATGTAGACAACAAAACCTCAAAGGATAAAAGGGGAAAATCATTGGAAATAGTTAAG
Organism: Isichthys henryi; assembly: GCA_026776945.1. Classification (NCBI taxonomy): domain Eukaryota; kingdom Metazoa; phylum Chordata; class Actinopteri; order Osteoglossiformes; family Mormyridae; genus Isichthys; species Isichthys henryi. Next base: position 14,756,800 of record JAODJX010000007.1, on the reverse strand, counting down.
ATAACCTTTTTGGAAATGTACCTTACAGTCAGGATTGATTCTGCTTCTCTTGCAAAGTATGTGAAATGAAAAGTTAGCTTCAGCAAAAATGTGAAAATTAAAATGGGTGTTACTGGTTGAATAGCACACATTTTGCACTTGATGCATAAACATTCTGAATGAGTCAAGTTATTTGGCTTTTTATTAATCACTTTATACCTTGATAATAAAACAGTATAAAATACTTAATATAGATTGAAGCAAAAGAAGGAGACAAAAAATAAAAAACACAAATTGCATTGCTTTCAAACACATCATCATACATATGGGTGGAAAAAGTAAGAAGTAAAAAAAGAAAATCTAATTTATTCACTTCAGATACAGGCTGACTGATGACAGTTGAGGTATATCTCTGAAAGGGAAAAAAAAAAGTTTTTTTGTATTGCGCTCTCCATGCCTTTCAGACCCGAGGAAAACATTAACCCAGAACTGAGAGGACCTTACAAAAGATCATGAAGAAAGCCAGCTGGAATGTAGGTCATGCACCACTAATGACATTCACCGAAATTCCAGACCTCTGCTTTCGAACCCCCTGCTGGGTAGTACTGAGTCTGAAGGGAGAAGTGCGTACCCTAGAGGGCCAGCACCCGAGACTGAGCGTCACGTGACCCAAGAGGGGTCAAAATTATATTTGGACGTCTTATAGTGCATTACATCTAAAATACATTTTCCCCTGATCCATATCTATGCAAGCCTTAATTAAATATGTTTACTTATGGAAGTAAACAAAATCAGCGGAGAATTAGCTTGGTAGCTTTGAGATAAACAAAGGAAATACCAAAAAGTCAGACTTTTAAACCTTATGTGCAGTAATGCATGCTATACATAATGATCATTTTCTTCCTCTTTTTAAAAGACGTCCAAATGTGATTGATTTAACTTGGCCATGACCAATAGGATCAAAACGAGGTCAGAGCTTATGAAAGACGGACTCTCTCCTAAACGACAAGCGATCGATAGCCCTGCCACTCACACCGCTGACACTGAAACGGAAAGGCTGGCGAAGAGGTGGCTGTTTGTAACACATCAGAACGCTTTGTTATGGTACATCGAAAATAGGGAGCAAAGATTTAGACGGGGGTAAACATAATTCAGAAAAAGTAAATCTACTACATTTAAACTAATAACTTAAATGGAATGTCTGACACATTAAATTCCACTTGAGTTTGTAAAGTCTGTCCACCAGCACCCTCCCTCCCCCAAATAAATCCAAGGAAAAGTAATAAGATGCATTAAAAACACTGATTTTGCACTTTTATTTCCCCCTCTGGCAGTAGGGTGAGATGCTTCTGATTTAGTCAGGAATATCAGTAGACTAATATTTCTGAACTCTGCAAATCTGCATTTTTTAGTGTTTGGATCTTAAATAAATATCGGACATGTTCCGTTGATGTGCTGGTTCTGTACAATTTTTAAATATTCTAATCCCAAGATATTTAAAAGAAAACTCAGCATTCCTATACTTTTCTGACTTATCAGTTGCCCATAAATATTATGAAAAGACCTATACTAGCACAGGAAACCTCACTGTTATGATACTGCACCAAGTGTATTAAAGAGCCAAGTTCTGTCTGATCCACATGCCTGGAAACACTTGGCTTATTCTTCTAATACAGTGCACGATACAAAAATTTTGATTTTGGTACAGTTCTCAGCTAATGTTTCTTTGCTTTCCAAAAAGACATTAGTCAAACTGAAAAAGCAGGCTCTTAAGGGGGAAGAAACAGTCCTGATAAAGTAGACAAATACCGCACCCCTGCCAAGTTGAATTTATCTGAATACTGAAACGGGTTTGATGGGAGAACAAAGCACGGCAAACAACATACAAGTAAAGACAGACAAGTGAAAAGAATGCTAAACAGCTTCCTGTGAGACTTAAGGGCCATTCCCTCTTCCCGGTTTAACTGTTCCCATGCCCCGCTCTCGGTCTGACAGAAGGACATCCCTGCTCCGCTACGGGGTGATTCCCTTACTCGTACTTAACTTTATCGGATGTGTTAAACCGCATATTTTTAGCAACTGCTCCCCGAAATCAGATCCGCCGAAAATCGGGGCTGTTTGCATACCTCTAAGTGCTCTTACATAAAACTGTAACATTGAGGATTAAGTTCTTAGCGGCAAAGTAAAACTGCTTTGCATCTGAAGAGATGGGAGAACAAAAGGACGCAGACTGACAAACACTGGCAGGTGAAAAGGTCCAGCGTGCTGAAAGGAGAAACGTGGTCAGTGGGAAGCGCTCATGTTCTGGCAGTGTGATCTCAGCGCTTCTGAAGGGCGCATTCAGGCGATCGGAAGAGAGGAATGAAGCATGTCAACACAGCGGCCACTTTGGGGCCCTCTGGAAGGTAGAGTCACCTCACATGGAAGACTCGGAGACGGGGAAGTTTGGCTAAAGTTTTATAAACATGGAATTAAAGTAGCCGAGCACGCCCACCAAACTAAGGGGAGCTTAATGGATTTCAGTGGAGGGAGAAGGAAAATTAAGTATAATTCCCACAACACTATAACTAAATGGATTATCCTCTAACTAGTATTTGAATCCACATATAAAAATGTACTGCAGTATCGTGACTCACAAACGCCCGTAGGAAGGGTGGGCAGTATATGGGTACAGTGACGTTCTCCCCAATTTCAAAGTTTAACACTTCAGACGTGCTCAATAAGACTCACTGGTAAGTTAATTTTAACGATACAACTGCAGCAAAACTTTTTGAGGATTAACTAAGTCAATTAACCTTTCAAGTGGAATAATGAGCCGCTCGAATGAGTTTTAGACAACCGTCCTTTCTTTTCCCCGTTTAATTCTATGTACACTATATTCATTACTGGGGAAAAAGATGCGGTTGTCATCGTATAAAGCGTCCAGTCGCCACAAATGCGACATAAAAAGGCAGTTAGATAAATTATTTAAAATCCAATTGTAAATCTTCCATACAAGTAGATTGTCTTAAATATTACAATAATAAGAAACACACTAATAAAATAGTAAAATAGCAACGCATTACAGTAAAACTCCTAAACAACATTGCAATCAGGATATTGAGTGTAAATTTATATCATAATTCATTTTCAATACTGAGGAACTATATGAACTTACTTGAGTTGTTTATCGCAAACTTCCTTGCGCTTTTAGCCACACTACGCTGAGCAGTCCGATGCTTTCTGGTGTCTGTGGCCCCGTCCTTTGTTTCCCAAAAACTAGTTTGAGCTGGTCACATGTGGACAACATTTAAATTAACCTCTCGGTGACATCATTCATCACGTGATGATAACTCGCAGTTTATAGCTCGTAAAATAAGTGTTTCAGCTACCAAAATTTTATAGGCTATTAATTAAATGCTGTAGTAGTAATGGTTCCATTTAAGAAATCTTTTAGTGCTTCCGCACAGACTTTCGTAATGTGTTTAGTATTGTCCGGCATCAGAATCAAATAATTAAATTTTCCATGGTAACAAAACTTAAGCATTACTGCGATCACAAAGAGAGTTAAAAGATCACAAAATGTTTTGGGTTTGTAACGTTCTACTTAATGTAACACTAGTGTTTCCAAACTATAGGTAAAACAACTTTTTTGTGTGATCTCACAGTCAGTTGAACTGCACAAAACATAAAGCAACTACAGACGGTACATGTTTATGATACATCAATACTAAAAAATATACATGCATAAGCATACACAAAAGACGTGGAAAAACATGGTTAAATCAACTCGGATGCAGACACACTATGGAGGAATGTACACAGACACACAGATAGTATGTAGATGTATGCAAATCACTGCAAGAACATGGTGAAAACTGTCGCAGGCACAAGGACACATGTATAACAAAATGCCTTTAAGCACTTGCGGTTTGGAAAATGGATGGATATATATATATATATATATATATATATGTATGTATGTGTTTGTGCATTTTGTGTTAATGGTGCAGTAATAATTTATACTTCAAATAGTAATTAAAGTGGTGTGACAAGACAGCTTAAACAGCAGAGTTCTGTTGGAGTACTAGCCCAAGCGTATACGATCCCCTTTCCTCCACTCATGTCACGCAGTGGATAGCAGTCTCTTCTGCAGTTCTTTATATGATGTACACTGGGACAGACAGACTGGGATCGTATGAAAACATGATTGTGAAAACCGGTCTCTTCTGACAATGTGAAACGGGTTGTTTACGATTTTCAGCGATACGATTACGATTTTCAGTGACATAATTCTCAATGACAGGTACTGGAAGGATGAGTATCTGTATGTGATTTAGGGGAAAACAAGCTTGTGTTTCATTGCTCATAACACAATTCTGATCTGTGCAAAACAGATGATTACAGTGCTATAAAGATTCCTGCAATTCCTCCACTGATTGGCTTTCAAACTGCTGATCACTGTCTCTACACAAAGACAATATCTGGCTATTGTAATTGAATGACAGCACAGTGAAACAGACTGTTACCACCTCACAAATGCTGCCTGTCGTGAAAACCCCTGAGGAGCAGGTCTAAATTCACAGTCTTAACAGTCTGACACTTTCTAAGCAATAAAATAATATTTAAGAACACATTTTCACATTCTCAAATCTGGTGTTTCTAATATGTTCTTCTGACTCGTAAATAAGGCATTTTCGCATATATAAATCGGTGATAGGGTGGTGCAGTGGTTAGCACTGCTGCCTTATACCTCTGGGATTTGAATTTGAGTTTCTCTTCTAGGTCTGTGTGTGGAGTGTAGATGTTCTCCCTGTATTGTCGTGCGGTTTCCTATGGGTAGTCCAGTTTCCCCCCACAATTCAAAAAACACTAAGGTAAATGGGAGCTACTAAGAATTAGTGTGCCTTGCAATGGGTTGGCACCCTATCCTGGGTTGTTCCCTACCTCGCACCCAAAGCTTCCAGGATATGATCTGGATCCCCTATGACTCTGAACAGGAGAAGTGGGTACAGAAAATGCATGGATGGAAATCAGTAGTAACTGTAATTCAGTGAGGCGGGTATTTTGCATTTCCACTGATGGTGGCTCACTGGTTACATTGCTTACAACGTGATCATTGAAACCCATATGGCTGTATACAGACACAATGTCTTTTTAGGGTTTTTATGGTGGCCAAGGTTAGGGGTGGGCTTGAAAGGAACACATGATGGAGGATTCCTTGGGTTATGTGGTGAACATATTACTCTGGGCCTTGATCCTCTCCATGTTTTTAGACTGCTTTTCTTAAAAGGTCCTCAAAAGTACTAAAGGCCCAACTGTGCGATACCTACAACACTTATAAAACTGTAAAGGTTACTACATGATTATGTCTATCAGGTATGATCACGTCTAACTGTTCCACGGGCCAGAAATGTACATTTATCTAGGAGATGCTTTTATCCAAAGCAAAGTACAGCTGTGAAAACCAGGTCGGCCAGGCACTGGAGCGTCTGGGGCTTAAGGATCTTGCTCAAAGGCCCAACAGTGAAATCATTGTGCTGACCATGAGATTTCAACCAGCAACTATATGAGCACAAGTACAGTGTCCTGACCCACCAAGACACACACTGCGCCAGAAACCAAAATCTTGTCTCTTTTCTTCCCTTCAATTTCAGGATTGCATAATGCCTTCCATTTCTCAAGATAGTACTCAAAGCGCCTTTATACTGCTTTTCACCCCTAAGCTCTTAACTGCATCCTGATTGCTTATAAGAAAAAACTCTCACACTATTGCTTTTGGGAAGGATTCACCGCTACTCCCTACAAGCATTTACATATTTATTTAATCTACATCAGAAGAATGCCTGGAGATTTCGTACACATATATGATGCTGTCATTGATTTTAATATGAGGTTATTATTTTCATATCTGTCGCTATTTTCTGAGGTGTATTTAGTATTTCTTAAAATGGAGAATGTATTTACGGACACACGGCCTTACGCAGTGTTTTAACCTTCTATGTTATACATGCCTTGGAGTCACAGGGTCACCCCTATGGTATCAGGGTTTACTTTCGGGATTAATAGCTAACCACATTCTTCTTCTGATGTTAATCCTACTGATGCTGGGGTTGTAGGAAGGGGATAAGGATCCCTAAATCTTGTGCTCTGGGTGTTTAAGGTCCTATACCATTTGCCAGGAGGGAGGAGAGAGAAAAATGTCTGTGTAGAGAGAGTGGAGTCTTTTAAGATGTGCCCTCAAATTCCAAGCAGGGACGAGTCTGACCCTTGGCTCAGGAACTTGGGTGTGACTTTGACAGTAAAGTGTGATTTTTAAAAGTATGTGTTGTAACTGTATTATTTGTATCTGTTAAACCTGCCAGCAATTCTGTACCCAAATAAAGCCTCCATTCCTTCCTCCCATTTCTTATTAGTCGGGTCACTTTACTGTCACACGTAGAGCAATTTTTACACCTTGGTTTGTGATGTTTTGTCATTTTGTCAAATTATGACTACAGAAAAAAACAAGAATCAGAACTGAATCTTTGATAACGAAAAGAAGACTTGAGATGGGTACTAACAGAATACACAGTTACCCCCACTTACTTAGAACCAGCCCCAGTAAATGGCCTCAGCCAGCCTACGGATATGAGGGTGGGTGGGGGAGGGGGGCACTCTAAGAACTGGTCCAGCCCTTCGATGGTACAAATGTGCCTGCTAACACAAATGCCTGATGGGATGTCAACTGGGCTGTGAAATACAAAAGCCTCCCCTTCCAGCCAATGACTGAGATGCTGTACATCAGACACTGCACATATACAGTCTAGGTGGAAGAGGGAAAACCAAAATGCCTTTAATGGTTTCGGTTCGTGGGTATTTAAGCAGTTGTGAGAAGATTTCAGCGATTAGTCTCTTTTTTTTTTTTTTTGCAAACCACCACCAGCGATTAGTCTCTTGATACTTTTTGCTATAATTGAGACATTTGCCTAAAAAGCTTGTAAACCAGGGTGCTCGCATGTCATTGTAATTGCAGATAACAGCCCTCAATACCCTAAGGCAGTTCTCCAGAAGCAACCCACACAGCTAAATACAGTAGCATAACTCAAAATGGCACTCAAAACTGTAGCCAAAGCTAAGCTGGTGAGCAATTATTGAACATACCAGAAAATTAAACAAATTTCATTTCACAGCTGTAGAAAAAGGTCGTACATACAAGATGAGCAGTGACCATGCCAATGTATTTTAATATACAAGACAGTGAAACCTGGTCAAAAGTGTTTGAGGTTCCATGCCTATATATGCGTGGCCTGGTGCCCAATCTTCACAAATTGCTCTGTCCCTTATTAAGAGCACAGTGTGAAGGTTCAATTAGCAGAGAAACAGCACAGCTTTACATAAAAGATTGCTATAACACAACATAATGGGAGACATATCAGTTCAAAAGGACAGAAATTGTTGGTGTGCGTCTCACTGGCGCATCTGAGACCAGGACAGCAAGTTTTTGTGGTGTATCATGAGCCACAGTATCCAGGGTAGTATTGGTATACCAGATATTCAGGTGCTAACATAGATTGTATGCAAAAACATAGAACCACAGCTACCCAACTCGGTGCAGAATTAAATGCACACCTTGACTCTCCTGTTTCCACCAAAACTGTTCGTTGGGAGCTCCAAAGGGACAATATTCATGGTCGCACTGCTATGGCCAAACCTTTGGTCATTCGTTCCAATGTCAAGTAGTTTCAATAGTGCCAGTGCAAAGCTTTGACTGTGAACAATGTGAAACATGTATTGTTCTCTGATGAGTCCACCTTCATTGTCTTTCACACATCTGGGAGAGTTACGGTGTGGAGAAGCCCCAAAGAGGCTTACCGCCTGGACTGTTGCGTACCCAGACTGCAGATATTCATGGGGTGGATCAGTGATGATTTGGGCTGCAATATTGTGGAATTCTCTAGGCCGATTAATTGTTCTAGTGGGGCTCATTAATGTCATTGACTGCCAAACCATTGTGGAGAACCATCTTCATCTAATGGTTCAAACATTGTGCCTTGAAGATGTTGCTGTATTTCAGGATAAAAATGCACAATACACAAAGGAAGACAGAGTGGTTTGATGACCATGAAAGTGAAGTTGGACATCTCCCATGACCTGCACAGTCACCAGATCTGAATATAACTGAGTCACATTGGGGTGTGTTGGAGGAGCGAGTCAGGAAACGTTTTCCTCCACCAGCATCACGTAGCAACCTGGCCACTGTTCTGCAAGAGGAATGGCTCACAATCACTCTAGCTACTGTGCAGGACTCATACCTGTCCCAAGATGAACTGATGCTGTATTGGCCACCAAAGGAGGCCCTGCACCATACTAATAATCGTGGTCTAAAAGCAGGTATTTCAGTTTCATTGTCCAACCCTGATATATAGCAAAAAGAAATCAAATGTAGTAAGGAATATGTTGCCAATTACCAATGTGCATTTTGTAATACCCACATCTTCTTTTGTGTACGTAGTTAGAAAAAAAAATCAAACCAAAGAATAGCTGTTGACACCGGCCGCCCTGAACCAAGTGCATCACTTCAGCTGAGAGCCAGACTGTAAGTGCGTGGACATGAGCACATGCAATTGAGGGGTACCACCTGTCATTCACGCCTCTAGCCTAACTAGGCTACGTGTTCTTTTGTTTTGTTATATATACAGAAATAAACAATAATCCACGGTTGACCATTAATAAGAAGAATGGAAACCAAGAGTTCGGACCAGATTACAGTTTTATGATCCTAACGCATGGTTGATGAACCGATCGTACTGCAATATATACACACCCATACAATTTTAATGGGTCCTAGTGATCTGAATATCTGAATAAGTTTAACCACGAATGAATATTTCTGCACATATGTGAATATATAAATATTAGTTGTCTTTTTTTTGACTTACTTGAGTTGTGCTGGGATGTAACAGCCTGAGATGTTTTCCTGTATAAACCTCAGAAATCTATTTCCCTCTAATGCTGAACCCATTAACGTGAAAGAAAGCAGCATCTGGAAAAAAGGGGAGATATTCTGACAAAAATGACAGATTCTCTCATTTCCTAAACCCTCGTTCGTTTTGACACTTTCATTTTATATCAGCTGTATACGCACATTGAGAAAACATATTTGTTGTCACTTCAAAAATAGCATAGTGACGTCATAAAATATTCTGGAATGGGACCATTTCAAAGTGCTTGGCTTGCAGTTTTGAAATATTTATAATCTTGGTAACAAAAATAATAAAAATAGACTGGCAGTAACAAATCTGGCCATGGTTCAATGCATAATAGTGTCTGTGACACAAAACAAGTGAACGTGTATATTTACAAAAAATATTTAAATTAATTTCTTGGCTTGATATTATGGTTCGATTCCATGGGGACAGTGAAATATATAATTCAATGCGTTTCAATACTTTTTCAGTGTCATGACTATAATGATAAAACATTTTAAACTTGATGTCCCCATTAATGGGCATTTTGGGGAAAAAAGGGTCTCTTTTCATCCACCTTCCCTCACCACTTACCCAGCAGAGCAACAGTGAGCTGGTCCTTCACGGGGTGCCAGGACACGAACACACACACTGGGGGTGTCAGGGAAGAGTGCCATCAGCACTGGGGGAGCACAGAGGCTTCACAAGAGAAACACCAGGAAAAATACCACAGCATAGATTTTCATCTCAGACATTTCTTTAATTCGACATTTTTTATTTTCTGTCACTCGGCAGTTTTGGTTTATTTTCTTAATAGTTGACTTTTTTTTCATTTATTTGACAAGTTTATTGTAACTTAGGATGAGCTAGAAACTGCTTTGAAGAGTGTTTGGTGAATAAGAATATTTATAAAAAACTTTAATATTTGAGAGTGTGTGGCTGCGATTTTCCTCAGGCTTGCATTAAGCTGCAAAACCGCTGCTAAAAGCATGTGTCACAGTGAATGTGTAAGTTCGGGCTGAAAATGTCAAGAGACCTTATTTCATGTTCAGCTTATAACTAAAGCTTTCAGTTATTTTTAAGTCCTTGGTGACCTTGTCTCTCTAACACCACAGAAAGGAAAATGCACTCTACACATTGACACTCAAGATTCTCAAGAAATGTCCAAATAGAAAATCAAACGTGCTAAAGCAAATCTATTTTAAATGGTTGCAAATAAATACAAAATGTTACATTCCCACATGCAGTAGCACATTTGGTCTACAGTGAGGACAAAGTAGTCGAATACAGACATCTGCAACTTTATCTGCGCCTAGAAAAAAATATTCACAGTTTTACATTATAATCACATTGCAGCAAGGCATTGCAATGGAATGATATATGCCATGCCTTTAGTAAAACTAGTATGGATTTTAAAACAATGGACCAAAAAACATAAATGAATAAAGGAAAGCCGAGAAGGGCAACAGCAGAGGAGAAGCGTATAACATGTTTGGGCAGAACAATGCGTTTACAGCACGGGCTTCACAGCTACTGAATAGCACAAATCATAGCTCTCTGTAGAACATTCATTTATTTCTCTTTGCATTGTACAGAAAAATGTTCAGAGTAAAAAGGTCCTTTTACCCGAAGGTTGAAACAGCAAACTAGCCGGGAAAACCAGGTCAGCTAATCACAAAAATGTAATTACAACAAAAACCCTCAGTAGTCATGTTAAATGTCTGAGCAATTTGCCGTTTGAAACTGACATTCTGTCACACTAATTCCTAGACCACGCTTAATGACAAACTTCATTCCCTGTCACAGCCTTTAAAGTTGAAGATATCGCAGATTCACGTATTTACCACGGCAATCCATTTTTCCTGCATATTTTACACTTTTAAGGTTCAGTCTGGAGTTATAGGGAATTCATTTGGTGAGATATTCTACGTTTACGACCTGATACCTTCCAAAGCCAACTTTGTATCTGTTGAAATTGAGTTGTGCACTGCCTTTGTAACTCAATCAGAACATTCAGACAGAAATAAGACACAATATTCTATTTCAGGAGTCCAGCTATGAAGAAGAAATATCCATTTGGTCTCCCAGAAGTCCTTGCTGCCTCTAACAATACTATCAGTATGTTTTGTTTCCCCCAAGACTGTTTGGCACAAAGGGATACAAGCGTCACACAGCTGTCTCTTGGTCCTCTCTTTGTATCATCTGGAAGTGCTGTCGGTTCCCCAAGTAGTCTGCCAGTTCGTGATCCTCTGACTTCTCAGCGCAGTTTTTTGGGGTGTCACCCTAGAAAGAAATGCAGCACGTGCTCAATGTTGAAACAGCTCAACGAGTGAAAGATCAGGAAAAGACTAAAATCCCAGTGTTTTCTAAAAGCTCCATCAAAGCTGCGTGTTCTGAGTCAGCTGCTTGAGAATTATGGTCACTGTAATTGCTGCACAACCTCTCATTTGACGGGGAGAAATGGCAGGGGGTAGGGGGTTTTTCCCCAGAATTCCTCAAACTGTAAATCATAAAGAAAAAACCCAGGTTTCTGCAAGATTACATTCACGGCAAACAGTTACCATTATCTGTGCTTGCAGGCACAACATGCAAAGGATATGGGGAGAGGACGAAACGGCCACTAAGGAAAGTGCAGACGTTGCAAACAGCACAAATGGAAAACAAAAGGCAACCTTTTGGGGATACTTTGATTTCTGACTGGAAGCTGAAGAAGTGGCGGCAGTGTGTGTCAGTGGAAGAGGAGTGGATTCCAGTGGAATGGGTGCATTTTGTCAATGATGGAAGCATCACTTTAATGTGATTTCATGGTAGCCAAAATAGTGGGGGAAGAGATGTGTCTCTAGATGTTAGAGGTACAGCGACAGGACAGGCAGGGCAGGCAATACCCAGGAACCTCTGAGTGTACACAGTGCATTGCAAAGACAAATCTGCTTTAAGGGAAAATAAAGGTCTTGTGCTTATTAAATTATTTTTCTTTATCATGCTGGGGGAAGGGGAGTTGGAGGACCCCATAGTTTTTTTTTTGCCTAGGGCCCCCAGAGTCTCTAGAATCGCCTCTAATTGTGTCATACACTTCGGCTGTCATCTGGGGCTTGAAAACTGTGGTGGTAACCAAGCTCAACTATCACTATGATTATGCCGTACCCCAGACTGTTGCACATCCATGGAGTAGAGAAAGATCTATATTCAAGCAAATTAAATAATAAATGAATCTATGTCACAATGGTCAGAGACAGACGCAAACTTCTGCTACAGCCTTCCTTGAGTCCAAGTCCTCACCTGCAGATCTGTCTTCATGAGAGATGCTCCAGCTTCCACCAGGTAGTGACAGATGGTTCTCTGGCGTCGAGAGGCTGCTCTGTGTAGAGCCGTCTCCCCACTGTAATCACAGAGGCCACATCGGTGTCCCTGGTCCATCACTGTGGTGCCACTTAGACCAGACCAAGCACCCAGCAACACAGTGGTGGCGGCTCCTTTTACATCAGCCACAGGCCACCAGACATGCATCACATCCACAAGCATCCTCATTATCCAATCAAGAGTGGTAGTTTCTAAGGTAGAGGTAATACCAAAGGGGTAGTAATGAAAGACTGAATGATACGTACTTCTCCTTTTCCGTTGCATCCAGGACTTCAGTGGGCACTAATCACATATATTAAAAAAGTATTTTAAAAAAGTTAATGGTTATTTGCATCGTCCATTGCCTTATTTTCAGAACAATGAGAAATTATGCTGACCTGCAGGGTACACATTATTCACAATGTAATTTGCAGACAGTATAATATAGCACCAGGCTATATTAGAAGCAATTTCTGTTTAAAATGAACCTAACATTAATTTAATGCTTTAATTCAAAGTACCGATGAAGGCATTGCATTAGTGTCCCTGTTCTGAAAAGCACATTAGTGTCCCTGTTCTCCTGCTGGAGAGGTAGTTTCCTTCAGTGTTCTGCGGAACAGCGTGAAACACTTTGTTAGTCTTTGCAGACAAGGGGACTCCTGTTCCAGGTCCGATCTCTCAACACAAGCAGGATGTTGGAGTATAAGAAAGCTAGAGCCTGGTAAGGATTCTGTGGATACTCCCTTTGGGAACATTATTTAATATTATCCAATGGCAATGCTAAAAAACGTCATGTGACCAGCCCAAGCTGCTAGAGCAGGATTCACATCCACAGGGCTGAAGGTGTGGGCCGTCAGTGCTAACCTCTGAGACACCATGCCTCCAGACAGAGTACCGACTGATAAAAATACTTAGGCGCTTCTTTTAGCTCTCTTGTCAGCTGAGCCTAGACAGTATCTGGCATCAGACTTGTGACAATATCCAGTGAAAGAGTGTGTGTCAGTCGGGCCCACCTGATTACCTGACAGCTACTGTCACCCCCATCTCCAGTGCCTTACCTCCGGAAACAGAGGAGCCCCCCCATTATTAACAACCATAATAAGAATACTTACATATCCATCACAATTGTAATTGTTATCTGCGATGTGAATTGAATTGGTTTTGATTGCATCATTCAAATTATTTCCCGGAAGTATAACTGAATCTAAACTGAAGGGGAATTATGAGATATATCAAAATTAACAAACTGGGCAAAACTATGATTTGATTCCTCATAATATCTACAGGAACCGATTATTGCTAAAAGTGCTATATTAAATTAAACTGCTGGACTGAATATTTAGCATCCCTCGTTTTCCAAAATGTTATTTTTTTTTCTATCATGAATGTTTCCTGTACCTTATAAGATGTATGAGTATTAACTGTCTAAATAATATGTAAAATAAAGTCTTGGATCTTAGATGTTTAAGCATCAATATCAAGCGAGTTCTAGTGACACGTATCAGATAGCAGAATTGGTGATATGACCAGGCAGCATCACATTAGGAAAGATTATGAAACAGGTAGCCAATCAGAACGCAGGACACACTGATAAGCTACAGCTGCAGCAAGTGCATAGTGTTCTTTACAGGAATTCAGTCCTTTCACACGATGCAGGGATTATTTTACTTTAGTCTCTTAGCAAGTATATTATACAATTACCAAAGAATCGGGACTGACGTTTACCTTTCCACCCAAATCAAACATTACGGTGTTGGTTTATTGTTTGAACTATTACACATTCAGGACTGCATACAATGGTTGTTGATTTGTAAACCAGGGAAAAAATGAGTGGAATTCCTCTACTGATAATGGTTAACTATTAAATATAACAGTACATACATCTAAGTCTAAATATACCTAAACATGTCTTAAAGCATTGCATTCATAGCACTTTTAATCATATAATGTTTGTTATTAATGTATATTGTAATGCTTTTATAAAGCATTATAAAAGGCACACCCAGTGGTCTATGAATGCGTTATAAAGCATTATGAAGGAACACCTAATGGTCTATGAATGCATTATAAAGCATTATGAAGGAACATCTAATGGTCTATGAATGCATTATAAAACATTATGAAGGCACACCTAATAGTCTATGAATGCATTATGAAGGTGCATTTAATGTGAATTGTTTCCAGTTTTTTTTAAAGAAAATTGCACTTCAGAATGCAAGTACTGACATCCTTACATTTCCACGTTATAAATCAGATTTAAAAAAAAAAGCATCTCCTACCGTTGTCGATGATGTACTTGACAATCTCCTTGCTCCCCACCTCCACAGCATGATGGATTAAAGAACGACCCGAGGAATCCAGCACTCTCAGGTCTGCCCCTTGCTCATGGAGAACTCTAAGCTGGAATAAACAGCAGCCGCCATCACTCAAACACCGACACAGGACGCCTCACAGTCCACAGCTATTATACGACACCCACACGTATCGATAGGTAATTCATCTTCACATTAAATCCCTAATAAAAATTCAATAAGCAAAGTAGCAGAACTACCGTTATCACATGTAATCACTTATACACGCCTTGTCCGAGGGAGATTTGCCTGCGGTAGGTAATATATCATCCTCCCACTTACCCTCTGACAATCTTTGCTTGTCACACATTCTATAAGCACTTCAAATGGCACTGAAAAGGGAAAAAAAAAAAGTTTTTACGCAGTCAAGATGTTTCCACAACATATCAGTCAATTTTACAGTCTTTAATGATGATTGCAGATCCATTAAGCCATATGATATATCTGAAATTGAGTATTTCCTCTCCCTGTACCCCTGTCTAGTTTTTAGGCGAATCATACGTGTATGATTGAGTGCTGTTAAACATCCCCAAACAGAAAACCCTCAAACACCATGTCAGAACCTCAGAAACATTGCAGAAGGTCTATACTTCACATGGGTACATTCCCTGTGAGTGCACATACTCATTACCTAACCCACGAAGTTGTTTTTGCCAAAACAGAAGTTCCAAAACAAGCAAGTATGACTTTGCGGTATAAAAGAAAATTATTACATTGCCTAAACACTTACACATTATCGGTTTGAAAAATGCTCACGAATCTTTTGGGTCCCTCAATTTGAAATAGAAACAATTAACTGAGAGCAATTGTATGGAGCCAGACCCCTCTAAGCAATGCTTTCCAGCTCACTCCAGAAGCCTGGGAGTATTAGGCCGGAATGCTAATAGAAGCGGTGTGAAAGTTAACAGCAGCGCTGCAGCTCCCGGGGCTTAAATACCATCAAACTCATCTCTCAAATGTCAGGAGGGGGGAAAATGATCTGGATTTTTTTTTGACAGATGCAAATTTAGGTCTGCTCATTACAGTAAGTGAAGAAAAAGAACTCTAAACTATAACCTTTATAAAAGCAATTGAAATTCAGACATTCTCTTTAAAGAGAGCAAAGCTTTCCCTCCAAGCCTGTAACTGACAACATTCTCCACACTGTATCAAACTTAAATCAAGTGGCCCCATCTTTACGCTGGCAGTGACATCCATAATTTACTTCCTGTCGTACAGACGCCGCTGTGTTCCTCACCTTGGTCTGTGTTGGTAAAGGCTGGACTATCAGACCTAAGTTAAAGAAAGAAACAAATGAAAACAGAAGAGGTTATTTACATTCGGTACTGCAGCTTAAGGGTCTGCACAGTTTGATCATCGTTAAATGACACCGTTTTCCCTGCTGTGGATCTGTTTCAGCTCGAAATAGAGCAAAGCAGAAAAGTGCTTAAGTATGCAAAGTCTCCTTGGTGGCCTAACTTGTTGCGATCCCAAATCTATAAGAAGTGACATTAAGGGCTCATTAAACTGGATAAAAGTTTGTTTTTTCCACAGTTTTCGGTACAAGTGTATTTTATGTGGAATCATGGTAAACAAAATAGGGGGGAAATTAAAATGGACCAAACATTCAGCTTCTGGTGTCAATCACTGTATAAGGGTCAGAGAGCTGGTGTGAGTCAGGAAAAGGGCAGGTCTGGATAGTGTCTACCATTACCCTTTAGTTTCACCCCTTCTCCCTCTCTGTCTCTCGCTGTGTCTGTCTCTCTCTCTCTCTCTCACACACACACACACACACACACACACAGTCGGGTAAACATATCCTTATGGGGACCGCTCATTCATTTCTATGGGAAAAATGCTAACGCTAACTATGACAACCCTAACCCCTACCCAGCCCTAACCATAACCATAAGTAGCCAAACAAAGTTTTTGCATTTTTAGCTTTTTCACTGGAGTCACAGATTTTTATAAAGTGGAGTTTTCCCTTATGGGGACCAGGAAACTGATCCCCATATGGGGAAAAAGTGGGTATTCATCACGTTGTGGGGACATTGTGTCCCCATAAGGTAAGATATACCCACTCTCTCTCTCTCACACACACACACACACACAATGTCCCTTTCTGTCATAATGGCAGCAGCTACAAAATCAATACTCTATGTGCTGTATTCTGTTTGCTAAGGGACTGTATGGTAGGACGGAGGAGGTTCCAAAGTACCCCTCGCGGAACAGACCTGCCCCCCTCCCCCATACCGCCCTCAGGTATACCGCAAATGCTGACCAGGGAAACATACTGACTCCAATTAAGCACAGCATTGGACATTCTGGTTGGGGGACCTATCACCCATTTCCTCCCTACCTCCTTCTGGCTTTCGAGTATCACTACAAGATGTCATAGGCTACCTTCAAAATTATCTAAATTTTCTAACATTTCAGGGTTTCTTTGCATTGGACCATAAAAATAACTAAAGGATGGGCACTGTAAATATTCTGAATATCACTGGAGATATGTGTAGTTGAAACAATTTTTTTTTTACGCTGTGAAAATAATTAGGTCTAAAGCACTTAAATTATGAGAAGGACCTTTTTCTGGCATTTCTGAGATGGGCTGCATGTAGGCTGCATGTAAGTATTGCCCTGGGATTCTGTCTACACGGCATATAAGGATGTGTTCCCATATCTTTGTTGCTAGGGCAGCAGACTGGATCCATATTAAACAAGTGGTAGAACAATTTTTTTAATGTTAAGTGTTATAGCGTTAAACATGACACTTTGGAAACATAAGTATTTAAAATACTACAGCATTTACATTTTTTCCTAGCTAACTTTTGCCAAATGCTCAGTTTCTCCAAGATCTTTAATGCCAAAACTGCCACAATATTTAAGACAAAGAACCACCTGCGCTAGAAACTAATCCTAGGACGTCAAATTAAATTAGAATGCAGCCCTTATATAGCAGAGTTAGTTTATAAAACAAATAAATTGAAAGTATTCCTCAGACAGCCTCATAAAAACACAGCTCTTAGCTCAGGTGATCAGGACAATCATTCTGTCATCAAACCATCCCACCATTAGAAACAGTGGACCCAAGCAATTGCATTTCCTCAATCCGGTCCTCGGGGACCTGCAGACGGTCCATGTTTTTGCTCCCCCTCAGCTCCCTACTGTCCGGCAGAGAACTGGGAGAGAGCAAAAACATGGACCATCTGCGGGTCCCCGAGTACCGGGCTGGGAAACACTGCCTTAAAGGTGTAAGCCACATATATGCGTACACACTATAAATATAAAACACTTTAAATTAAATGAACATCTACAAAACTAGTTTGCTAAAAACACTTAAAACTGACAGCTTTCATCCATCTGCCCTGCCAACAAATCTAAACAACCCTCCTCGCTCTTGGGGGGGAAAATGTTTTCGGGCCATAACAACGAGAAGGAGGGAATACAAAGGCGCCATTAGAAGAAAAGCAGCAGAAGCCCACTGCTGGCACAGAGATCAATAGCCCCCATGAAGACTCCACTCACTGCAAAGCTGTGCACCGAACAATCAGCGCAAAAACACATAAGCAATTACAACAGCTGCTCTGTTGCTTGGCATGCAACAAAAATGAAGTAAAGTAGAAACAGAGGCAGAATTATTAAATATACAAGAACCACTTCAAGACCAGAGCTTGTCTTGGGAGAGGGGGTCCAATTCTGTCTGCCTCCCATTTGACTGTGTGCCATCCCAATTCGGGGGTGGGGGCAGAGGGCTTTGCTGCTCACTCTATTCCCCTCCCAGCATCCACTTACTGCAGCCCCATTAGGATGGTGCTCAGTGAGCCATGTGCAGGAAGCCTACAGCTCAGCTGGTTGCAATTTAGCACCTGCAAGGTCATTAACGCAAATGGCCTTCATATGGGCCTGAACTTCCTAATGGGGCAGGAAAGACTGCTTCTCTTAAAAATAAGCTTTAATTGGCAAAACCCGGGACCCGCGGATCAACGAGATCATGCATTTGGGTGCCTGAAGTTAAAGATGCTTGAAAAATAGTTCATAATATAACCTGATAAATTATTTTGAGTAAGTTACAATGGCAACACTAATATGTACTCACACCTCATTCTTTCATAGTACGAAGTTACTTATGTGTGTATAAATAAAATATTCCCTAGCTCAGCTCCTGTGAAAAACACTTGTATACTGTATGTATGTGCAAAACATACTTTCAAGAACCCGGGAACAACTTGAAAGACATGAAAGCTCTTAGCAAAACGCTACGTCTTCCTGTAAACATGTTTTTCCCCCCCAATAAACTACCTTTATACAGGTTTCACGTGAATAGATTCGCCTTTAAGAGTTTTGCTGCAGAAGGGACTAGAATGGTACAGTTCTTCAGGATGTCTCAGGCCAGTAATTATGTTATCTCAGGACAACAGCGAGTATTTGAACATGGTTCTGACAGCCTTCCCATAATGCACCTGGGACAGTTTGACATGAATATGATGCAAAATCCAATTAAGACAACAACCTTCGTCACCATACTCATCCTCCATTTGACAGACAGAAATTAGACACAGCATATGGCCTGGCATGTAACTGAAAGTCAGGAGACAGTAGCTTATTTATAATTAGCACGTAAGGAAAGTTATTAAAATAAGGTAATAGCAAGCCTGTATGAAGAGCCGATTCAGCTGCCTCGAACTGTTTGCCTCGGAGGAAATGGCATCAAAGGAAACAGCCATCTGGTGGTGATGTTTTTCACAGAAACATTGACAATTACAGAGGAGACAGGAGCCCGCAACACTATAAATATACCGTGAGACAGCATGATATGAAACAGCTGTCTTGCCTCCATGGGGGTGTCTCTTTGGTGGTGTCTTGTCAAGGTAATGGCTACGACTTAGCCTGGGTACAAATGTTAAACAGCCTTTTTTTATCATTAGCAAACAAGCCTCTAGTTAAAAAGCCGGCATCCGAACTGCCGGCCCCCAACGTTTGGTATAACATCGCAATTAGCAACACCATCCCAAAGTGTCTGCATTACTCGGAAGTTGTGGACTATTAAACTATGGCCCTTTCAGAGAGATGTCGTAGCAGGGGAAACAGATGATCCTACTGTACCGCCTTGCACATTACTCTGCAAGGCTAGATATTAAGGCCAGTACTGATTTAAAAAAAATCGGGAACTGAAGATGCTTTCAAGAGCGGCATTTTATTTCCTTATTAAATTCACTTAGCATGGACATGTACTAGTTATCAGTTGTTACTAGGGAGCTGGGCCCAAGAAAAGAGAAGGGTCTTCTCCCGGAAATCCAGCCTTCGTTTAACTCCAAATGCATCTCATTAAGTCTTTGTTCTGTAGAGAGGAGGGAAAGTTTTGCAAATGGCAAAAGAAAAAGCAGGGTAAGAAACAACTGGCTCTTTGGATAAAGGGCAAAAAAAAGCCCAGAAGATAGATGCTAATTTTAGCTATTATGCTAAATCAGGAGGAAATTACCTTGTATGCTAAGGCTGTTGCTACGTCATCTGCTCATGCGTACTTAAGTAAACAAAAAATAGCATATAATCACATAATGGATGCTATCCATAATTAGCGACATGGTCTATAAACATTAGAAATTGTTGTTTATATAACAGAATAGAGCTCTCCGGGACTGTCTGGCATGCGTTAACTTAAACCATTGTGGTCATTTTTCCCCCCATGTTTAAAAGCATTTCCAGAAAGGTTTATTTTTGCGCGCCACTATGGCAAAGTGGGCCTGGCTTGTTTATCCTGTCACCGGCGACTTGTGCTGTGCACTTAGCTAGAGCCCTTAAATGTGCACCCTGCTGATAGTAGAGAGACGTCAAGATTTAGGGACAGTGGGAATATATGTAAATAAAGCAGGGATTTCGAGGGTCCAAAATACACACGAAGAAGAATGGAGTCAACAGTCAGAAGTGATGGACCATCGAAGACATGTTTCATAGATTTAATGCTAAACTAAAGAGCGTGGTTGACTTAGATATAACAGCAGAAAATGGTTCGAAAAGGCACCTGCAGATGCAGACTGGACGTTTATGGGGCAGGGAAACCAATAAAGATGGAGTGGATGCAGAGTTAGACCAACTCCAGGAGATCCGTAAAGTTAGAGCTAGAACCCAAACGACAGAAAGGTCAGTCGATGAGCTGGAAGTTGCTCTGAAACCTGCAGCAATTTTTTTTTATCAGCATGATGAACACCCCTCCTTCAGAATCATAAAAATAAACACAAAGCAATAAGTAGATGAGTAACCATGTTTGTAAAGATCAGAGGGTGTGTACAGTAAAAGAGTATGCCTTTAAATAAAGATAAATGATGTTACAATGGGTGATGAATGAATGTTACACATAACTAGACACAATGTATTGCTTATATAATAATCAATGGCAATCATGGCTTCTCAGGCTAATTTACAAAGACTAAGAAGTAAACGTCAGATAGGAGTATTTACTGTCAGTGGTGCTATTATACTCCAGTCAATACAATAATATGTTATTTTGCATAATTATTTGTAGCAGCTCCACATTTTTCAGTTTGACTCACTGAGGGTGCCATCGCACTGCACTCCTCAAATACAGAAATGGGACATTACCACATCCCCCAAAAATGCACATCAGAAACGGGAATGTAAATTTGGGACATGCCAGTGTTCTGTCTGCCACTCGGAGAGGACATTAGAATATTTCATCTTGTTAGCCTCTGAATGGGTGGCAGTAATACACTTCCATGAACGAAATTGTGAGCGTGATGTGAATTTTCAATGCTCCATTTGTAAGGCAGCTACCCATATAAAGAGAAAATTTTGTATTTTAACAGCGAGCTTCTCTACTGCTATTATATTTAGAAGATGGTGACAGAACCTGCAACTGGAGTTTGACAGGGTTTGATTGTAAGAGTTTGTATATTATGGAAAGTTCAGTTAGACATTGAGGGTCTGTGTCAGTATTTAACTTTTAATTCTCCTACTTGCTAGTCTTGCCGACTGATATAAAAGCAAATTGATGCCACCAGTAATAATCACAAATTTCACATTACTCTCCACAAGTCATTTCTTTGTTCAGTGGACTATGATTAATGGGACTGATTATGAAAAATATACAGGTATAAATTAGGTGGTTAATTTTTTCCTTTTGAAGAGCATCCACCATGGAATGTGATTTCTGACTGCTCATGCCATTCATTCATGGCCTTGTCTCCATACAGAGTTGCTAATATGTAATACATTACTTTCCTAGCATACTTTCAAAGTATCCTGAGATACTAGTGGTATTATTTACCACTGTTAGGAAAATAGTAGCTATATTGCATCTGTTGTGTTTTTAAATCACTCATTGACACATTAGTAATGACAGAATGGAAGGGTATCCAAACAGACGATCACTCTAAGAACATTCCAGTGTGTATAATAACCATGGATCCATTTGGGCCAAAGGTACCATGGTACCATGGCACTGGGTGGAGCTTGTAATGCCATGGTTCTCCATGGTCTCCAGACCGATTCTCAACTGTTAAATAAGCTGCTCTTGGGAACCTCCATTCTGACAGTGCAGAAGAACAAAGCTTGCTAGTGATTGGCTGGCTCGGGTGCGGATATCCTGGTGAGAGGAAGAGACGGGGAGATGGAAGAGGGGCAAGGGAAAGAAGTGTGCTCCTCTGAGTGGTAAGGTTTAATAAAAAGAACCCTATTTAGTGATTAACCCAATATAAACACTGTACTGGGGCCAACTGTGGCTTCTGTGCAGTTCCAGGATACCTCGCAACTAAAGCGGCCCGGATTTGTGGTCTTCTGGGAATTGCGGTCCACCATCGCCTCGGCGACAGAGCTGTCGCTGGAAATACGCTTGCGTCGCATGGACCTGTGGAGCGAAAAGGATTCTGCGGGGAGGAGCAGGGGCAGAGAGAGGTGCAGGGGACAAAGGCGCGCCATACAGGAGGAAGGACCATTGTGATGAGATTAGGCTGCGAGAGAGCAGGAGTACACCTCTCCACATCACAAAGCGGGCAGGGGGGGGAGCGCACAGCACCCAAAGCCATGCTGTCTGCTTCGTTACTTTCAAATAACAGCTATGTCTTATCATTTAGCAGCAGTGCAGCAGGGTCACACTGTAAATAAAGCCCTCACAAACAATGGCAGCAACTACGTCCCAAGTATTCCAAAGAAAATGCAAAAATCTACCACTGGCTACCAAACCAGCTTACTATCCATGAGGAAAAACGGCTGATTCTGATTGGTCCTTCTACTAATATTTTTTTTTCGTTGACTTCTTATTACCATTGTCTTAGTAAAAAAAAAAAAATCTGAATATGCAGTTCTGTTGAATGTGGATGTACCTGGCACACTAATAAATGCTGTACTTGCATCAGATTTGCTGTTATTCGCCCTTAGGCTGAAGCTCAAGGCTATAGGTTCACTCTCTTGGACACTGCAGTGAGAGCAGTCTTTCAGCATCGCCTTCCCCTGCAGTCTCGGTCTGCTCTAGCTTTCAGTACCATTTCAGGCTTTTTGCTCCTACATAGCTCTTCCTGCCTCTCTTAAATACTAAAACGGCCTGCTTAGCAATTCAAATGAGAATAATCGCTTGACACACATGGAAAATAACTATAATAATGATTGGTTCTGGATGACTGATATAAGCTCTTCTGACAGAGAGAGGACTCTACCGCCCCACATCTCTTTCTCACCAATATTGGATTAAGAAACATTCGCACTGGAAAAAAGAAAAAAGAAAATGCCGTAATACTAAGAACTGAACGTATCCTGGTAGCAATATCAGTTAGCTGCAAAATTTTATGAGTAAACGCTTCCTCCAAACCTTGTAAAACTGCATTATGAATAACAGTCTACTGTGTGTGCACACTTCGAAAATGTGTTAGTAGAGCATAATACCTTGAAGATCTCCACAAAACTCTAACAAGACGCAGTAGCTGCGACAATACCAGCAGCTTAAAAATAATCCATTATTACAACACAACCTTAGATTTGCCAGATCAAAACCCAGAACATATTTAAAAATGTGAAGAAAATATATTATGCCAGAGATCAGACAGTAACAGTCCTTACTGCCTCCTCTTTATTAAACACTTTAATATAATTAATTGTTAGTTGTACATAACCTTACATTAGATTCTATTTGCCTTACAAAAGTCAATCCATGGACAATGGTGACAGTATAGTAATACACCCTGAAACTTAGCACATAAACTACAGGCTTATCTGTGTAAAAAACAGTCCAGAGAATCACTACATAGCATCCTCTTTTGGAATCCAGGCATGGCACACATGTGAGAACAGTTTAAAAGTCCGCAGTGTGGGAGACGAGGACCTGGAGTTCGTCCATCCGCAAAAAGACACTATGGCAGTCTTCAGACGCTCATGAAGTGTGCTGTTTCTCATTACCACCGGTAGAAATGTGTTTTCTTTTGACTAGCTAGGACTATCCTGACATTGTGAGGTCTTCATTAAATCAGCAGCATTTTCATGTCAAATTTTGCTGCAGCTTAAATTTTCACAGAGAGATTTTTTTTTTAATTTATTGAAAATTTTGTGACATGCTTATTAACGGTGACTTGGCTGCCTAGCAACCAATTTGTTTCAGAGGATGTACAGCAAGCTTCAAATGACCCTTGTGGTTCATTTTTCTACCAACTACACGGGACCTTAGGGCTGATTCTTTACAATTGCTGCCAGTGTGGATCCTGTTTCATTTAGATACCTACAAATTTTGAGGACATATACTGCAACGTGAACTTTGAAACCCTTTGTGCTTTATTTTGTGAAGCTAGAATTTAAGCAATGCATTGAGTAGAGCCCAAAAGAATAAACCAATCAGTTTCACTGTCCTGTTCACACTCATACACAGACAGCCCTTTCTTATAGGAAAATAAATTGAAGGAGGGGTCTCCCAAAAATGCATCAGGTACTGCCGAAATTTGCTGTTGCTTGCTAGATTCTTCCTACTTTAAAATCAGTACTACACACTGGGCTGGATTCAATAACAAAACTGACCTTTGAGTTTGCTTTGAATTCTTTATCAATTGAAGACACCATATATGGATAATTAGTGAAAACCAAGGCTCTTATAGAAGGTCAAAGTCAATATATTCAGGAAACTTGAGTGATATGCAGAGGAGAGGTGAATGACTGGGAGGCATACAGATTTGTTTTGGCAGGGAGAGTGAACAGGTCCGTCTCTGAATGAGCTCCTGTCTGCAGACTTCCAGCAGGGCCTTCAGCAAGGGGCTCAATACAACAGAAGGACAGCAGGGGGGCAAATGCAAAGGGAAGATGCTGGCATGCATGAGGATGGGGGGCAGGAGAAGAAAGGCAAGGCTAATACTTTTTCTTTACAGGAAAGAGACAGCTGGAGTGAGAGAAGACAGACCGCTGGAGACCCTGAGACCAGGTCTAACCTTCTGACTGCAGGCTGGTCCCAGTCTCACAAGAGGGGTGGGAAGGTGAAAGTACAAAGCAGAGAAAGACACAAGTCTAGTGTTGGGGGAGGGGGGGTCCCAACAATGCAATTGGGCCTCATGCTCTTTTTTTCTCGACCTTATCACATGATCTCTAACCTCATATGACTGGAAACAGAACCCTGTTTTCCTGTGGGCTTCCAACCTTACCCATAAGCTTCGGAACCCCGAGAAGCTTCACAGACAGCAGGAGTCAAAACACCAAACATACACGAACAACCGTTAATGATGCATTTTAGTAAATGCAGAAACAGTGTGTGAGAGTTTAAGCACATTTAAGAACATTTAGCACTCTGCAGTGCTGCTGGGCGCAAGGGGAGCGAAAGCAATAGGAAATTTACAAGCAGATCTGCAGACAGGACACCGCGTTTTGTACCATTATATTCACTAGTTATACTCCTCTACTCTAAAGTACAAAAAAATCACTCAGTTTACATACATTGTTTACAAAATGAAAATGAATTTCAATTGTCAATTATCTGGTCTATCAGCCTACTTATGCCTGCATAACTACCCTACTCTCAAAAGCTGTATCACGATTATATAATGTGTACATTATATAATGTGTTGGATGGAATTTAGTTAGTAAAAATAACATTTAGTTCATAAAAATATCCATGTTAATCCATTTCATTTGGCACATGTTACAAGCCTGAATAAAATCCGGGTTTAATTTATGAACCATATTTAAATGCAACAGAGAAACTAATAAAATGTTCAACCAGTAAGCTATGCAGGAATTTACCTCAAAAGGTTAAACCCAGTAAAGATTACAGCGAAGGTCAATTCCTATTCTTTCAATTACGTTTTCTTTAATATTCAGCCCTCACAAGATTTAGGGGTCAAAAGCAAAGGAACAGCTCATTGATGGCATCACAATGCTACAAAAGACTACAATAGTCAGTTTGGAAACTCTCTTCAGACTAGTTCAGAAGGGACCTCAAGGGGACAGGCAACAGATCCTGGAACTGATTATACCTAAACGTGGTCGTTAAAATGGTAGTTAATGTCCTCTGATTAGTTTTGTATGTTTTACGACTTGAAAATCTATCCACTCTGGTCACTGCTTTCCTGTGCTGCGGTGTCCTTTCATGTTAACTTTAATTACTACAATAAACCCCAGTGCAAACCCTTAAAATCCTGTTATGCACTCCAGCCCAGACAATTGTGCTGAATGTCCACGGGCCTGTGAGTGCCAAAAGTTTGGGCACCGTCTCTGCACAAAGTCACAGCGAATGCCAAAGTCCAGGAAGCAAAGCTTCATTATTAATTTTTTTTAAGGACCTAAGAAAAGCACAGAATTTGCACTTGAGTCAACCTCTTGTTAAATCTTCACCCAAATGATTACCTCCCCAGTCGGAGCACCAGACGACTGGTCTCCTCAGGTGAAAACTGAACAAGCCCAAGGTGAATAATTAAGGGGAAAACAGCAATTAGAGAAAGCAGAGGATTTAGGCGCTTTCAGTCCATTCCGGACTTTCACACCTTACCAACTATTTCAGAACCAGTAAGCATGCAGCATGTATGACGCTTCTCTGAAAAGCAGTGGCCATTAGAACACTTATTTCTATTCATTTAGCAACTGCATTTGTCCAAAGCCACGTACAAGCAAGACAGATAGTACAACTTAAGCATGAAGCTGCCAAAGACCCAAACAGGCATTAGTGCAACCTTGCCGAGCTTCGGACCACAGTGAGATGCGAGTCAGCATCGGAGGAAGAGCTACATAATCACTGCCAAAACGATATTGCAAAATGGGCCAGAACCAAAAGCCATTCTGTGTTCACAGTACGTTATTTGTCTAGTTACCAAACTTCAAACAGCACTATTATTCAAAGAGAGTAACCATATACAGCGTTTGCTGAGCATTAATGGCTAAATTCGAACTCATACACTATTTTAAACAACACATATTAATTCAAGAGCCAACTGCTTAAGAAACTGAATGTATAAATTACATAAAACTTACACTCATGCAGTCAGCGGTCTTTTGTGTTTATTATACTGCACTTTAAGGAAAATGGTGAATAGCAACTGCAATCTATTTAGACTGGGACCGTTTGCAGAAAAAAATCTATATCATAACCTGACTGTCAAGAAATGTTTTTTTTTTTTTTTATTCTTCTAAGTATTCTGTATTAAGTATATTTCTGTGCCTGCCTGCAATGACTGAAGTGCAATTACGTAAAAAAAAACTGGTGGTTTATTGATAAAATAGTAAATGTCATGCAGTTGTTCATAAACACAGTTTAAAAAAATACAAAGCACACTCGTATTTCGTAATCGAATTCCCAGACAGTGACGTTTTTGAATATGTGTAAAGAGTATTCTCTGCGAGGCTGGAAAAAGAAAAGCATTACAGTCCATTACCTAGGGGCTGACGAGGAGGGTGGAGAAGAGGATGCTGGGAAATCAAACTGCACGCTCCCATCTGGGCATTCTCCCGAGGAGTCGACCAGATGAGGGATTCCAGGAGAGGTGCCAACCGTCTCCTTCACGACCAGCTCCGGGTCCAGGATGAAGAGCTCATCTTGGGAGAGGTCTGTTACATAATTCAAGTGCTCCTACGGAAGAAGAACAAGCAGGGCACTTTTACCATTAGCACATGTACTTGACCCCTGTGACTCAGGTGATCAAATGATGGAGGAAAGAGCAGACGTTCCTCTCATCCCCTCAATCGACAATGGCAGCAACAGCTACTTAGAAACATTAAGTCAGAAGCAACAAAATTACAGACAACTCACAGGCTGTAGCAGTTTGTATTTTATTTCATAACCAAATACCACCTTACCTGAGCTCGATCTATTCTGTAAAATCGATCTGCTGTTGTTGCTGCAAAGACACGATACAGAGATTTTAATGATTTATAGGCTTCTGCTCATGGAGGAGGCTACTGTTGTGGAAACATCACAATTAATGTAACATGGTCTAACGCAGTGTTTCTCAAACCAGTTCTTGGGGACAGCCAGATGGTCCACATTTTTGTTATCTCCGAGTTCCATGGGAGTTGGGAGTGAGCAAAAACGTGGATTGTCTGGGAGTCCCCAAGGACTGGTTTGAGAAACTCTGGTCTAGCTTGTAAAATTCCAGTACACAGGTCTGGTATTCCAGGAAATGGGGAGATGATTTCAGTTTCTGGTCGAATCTTCTGGACTGTTTCAGATGTAGCCATGAAGTTTAAGTTAATATGAAGTTTAGTTAGTACTAAATGAGCAATATGATGGGACAGGACTTCTCAATTCTGGTCCTTCAGTGGTACCAAAAGTGCATAAAACTCACCCAACCTGATTTGTTGGAGTATTTATTTAGCTAATATGTCATGTAACCTTTCATTTTGGCAGAAAATTCAGGTATTAATTACAAATGTATTTTAAAACCGCGTTGGGACATCTCAGGACACACCCATGCTGAGACTATCTAATTTTGGCAAGTTTAATAACCCTGCAAAACAAAAGAGGAAGAACAGGACCTTTTATAATGAGGCCATTGAGGAGAAAGTGTCAGTGTTAATCGAGGGTGTGACTTTACTGGAGTGTCCCCAAAGCAATGATAATGAATAATGAATAATGAATGAATGAATGAATAACGTCAACTGGAACACTTTGGGGATAAATGTATGATTATTTAGGTCTCGCCATGCCTGTCGTGCCAAAGAGGCTACTGAAGGCTGTTTACAGACTGAGTGGATCCTAAGCCAGCAAATATTAAGTACACAAAATCTGCTGTTGCTTCATTTTGTTAGGACTGCCACTGGATATATATTTTAGTCTATGAAAGAATTTTTAATGTATGAAAGTAGAAGGGCAAATTCACCACAGACACATTACAGAGCAACAAAGTTGCATATCCTGCTCCATATCTTCACATCTTGTATAGGCTTTTGTAAGTCTAGGCGTTACATTGTTACTCTTTTCAGCCAATCAGCTGATTATCTTTTCCACGGTGCCATTCAGAAGTACTATCGTTTTGTCATTTATTTATTATTTCTACGGAGTGTCAACGGGGTCAAGCACAGGTGAAGTGTACTCAAGGCAGAAAATAAGCTTAATTCATTAGCTTCTCTGTGGTCCGAGGCGACACAGCCTTCGGGAAACTTGAGAACTTGATAAATGACTTGACTGTCAATGTATATAAATTTAAAACTCAATTCCTTAAAAGAAAAGAAAAAATATATATATATATATATATATATATATATATATATATAGCAAAAACTGGTTGCAAAAGATTTCTCTAACATTCTTAGTTCAGAAGGACCATGGATCAATTGGTGCTGCAAGAAAGAAGGTAGCCAGTGCACTGGAATAAGATAAAAATAATGGTTTAAGCCTAAGAACAAGGAACTGATCTTTTCAAAGAGCTCACAAAACTGAGAGGAACCTCAGTTCACAGCTTCAGCTGAGGATGTGACAGGAATATGGTCCCATTATTGTCCCTATGCAGTGGGCCTCCTACCACTGTGTGCTCAGCAAAACTATTGAAAATAGCCTTATTCCCCAGGGTGGGAACATTCTGCTATTTCACATTTCAACAGCAAAAGCCACGCTCGAGGCTCGCTGTGAGATGGCTTCTTTAGCTGTAGCCAAATGAACCGCTGTTCTGGGATTCAATTAGAAAGTCTAAAATAATCAAAATGACCAACTGGAATGCACAGAGAAGCTTTGTGCGGCTCACAGAAAAAGAATCTGAGCAGGGAAGTCTGACGGGGATAGAGCACAATGGCAGGAGTACTATGAACATCTCCATGACAACGCCACAGAAAACACTGTTGGAAATTGTTGCCAGTATACTATTCCTACAAGCCGAATACCCACAAAAGCAAAGTAAAATGATGCAGAACTTCCCTGCCTTGCTTGCACAGACTGAACCAGATCTCCATAGCTTTCGGAACAGTAGTACTAGTAGTTTTGTGTAACTTTGTAACTTGACATGCTGTTCTGCCTCTGCTGTATGAAGGGTTTGGTTCTGGCATCAAACCAACATCTAATCTTTTTACAGTACTGTTAAATAGACGGCAGAGTCAAAATTACAAAAAAAAAAAAATAGTTAAAATCAGTTAAATACCACTGTTCAAAAAGCCTGACTTTTTATTGGGGAGGGGTACTCACAGTCTAAGAAGCACCATTTGATTGAGAGCTTCTGTGTCCTTGACTTTGTACCGGCATCCTCCTAGAAAACAAACAGAAAGGTACCCTTACCCCTGGGCTCTGTAATGTCATCTAACCAGTTCCATATTATGCTCCTATATTGGTATAACTGTAGCTTTACAGCCTGCAGCCATAAATGTATATATAACGGGGTCATTAAACGAGGTAAGAAGAATTTGAGGCTTTCAAGTGACATTTCAATAATTTAGAATTGTAAAAGTCAAAAGCTGTCCAGGATGCAGTCTGTCAAAGAATTAATTTCAAGAGTGTCAAGGCACTGTCTCTGTTCCTGCTCTCATTATCAAAAGCAAATTAATAATGACTGACGGGTAAGCCTTTTTTTAGTTTTTTTTTTTTTTTAATTTCGGGGACAAGATGGAAAACAGGAATCAAATTAAATTTAAATTCTGGGCAGAGCTTAAATATTGACTCTTCTTCCAATTATTTCATCTCAGTCTTGAAACGGAGGAAGTGCAGTGCTTTAGTGTATTAGTGTTTACACTTAAAGATGCACTTCCTGTGATGGTGTTGAAGGATTTTTGTACTGGTTTGCCTAACTGTCACATCGGAGCAGAATAAAAACCAGCAGGACATGAAGGTGACAGGGGCTCTGAGCAGGGACAATGTGGCAGAGCATTGAGGGACTCTGACTTCGGCCTTGGTCTTCACCAATCCCTGTCTTCATCAGACCAAGCCTTCCTTTCACATTCTCCCACTCTTTTGACTCATTTTTTGTGATTCCTCTTCAGAATCCCTCTCCTAATCCCCCCTCACTGTCCCGTTGCACAGAACTCTCTCTTTACCTCTTGTAACCTCTCAATGTGAGAGCGACAGGTCTCCAGGTCACTGTCTCCCGGGACAACAATGATGCCCAATGGGATTGCTGGCAGGGATGAACAGGAGATAGGGTGCAGTTAAAGTTTAACATCGCTACCATACAACCCTTATGCAATATAAAAGCACATTATAAATGCCTCTATTAAACAGACACTTAGCCTATTTCCTCTTTCAAAGAAAAGACATATGAGCCAAGACAATACCCATTAAAAACAGTGAAACAAATCATATATAGACATACATACATACATACACAAAATACCAAAGCACTGTGAAATGGTTAAGTGTGTAAAAACAGAATAATTAAAAGGTAAGGTAAAATGCATTGCAGTATACTTGTTTTCAAATACAGAGAATCTGGATATTCCTTTCAGATGGATTTCTCCAGGAATCCAGATACTCCCCAAGCAGGAACACTGCACAGAGCCATGGCCCCACCACCTCGCTGTCACACTGCAGGACCAGCTGGCTGGCTACCATACAGTGCTGAACCTTTCTTGAAACCCTAACTGCAAGATTTAATTTAAAAACATACGTAAATGTTAGATGCGTTTCCTTGGCTAAAGTGAGCGAGCGTGAATACTGGCAGTGGGGCTGGAAAGCCATAACTCTCTTCCTCAGGACGTCTCTGAACTTTCCCTGCGGAGATCTGGCAGCTTGAATGCAGCGGCGCATCGTTGCCTAGCGACAGTAGAACTGATAGCCTTTAATGTAATTCAGGGCCCCTTTGCTTGCTGCTCTGCTGCTGATCACAGTAGCTGCCTGACTATATTACCTTTCCTTCAACATCTGGCAGGAAGCTCCATATCTAACTGACCTTTACACAGGTAGTGACAATGTAGCTACACAAACTGTGTAGTATAACAAAGTAGTAACTTGTCCATTTATATGTGTGTGTGTGCGTGTGTGTGTGTGTATCACTATTCACTATCCTCGGTTTTTATTAGTTTTCACTAATGTTATTTGGTTTTCAGTAATCTTGGCATGGTACCACACACACACACACACACACACACACACACACACACAGAAGTCTGTCATAATTTTTACATTCAGTAGTCTTGCAATGGTGCCAATAGCCAGCATAGGTATTAGAAAATTGTGATATGCAGAGAATAGGATTTTTGTGGATGGTGAGAAGTGAATGATTTGTTGTTTGACTAAGGGATCGCAAGGGGACACTCTGAATATGCAGGACGGCACCATTTTTGAGTAGACATGCCAGTCCTGTGAGTACATTTCATGCATATGAGAGGTGGTGAAAAGGAGCCATTGTCAGCAAGTCCGTAAACACTCATGTCTAATGCTGAGCTGCAGAATTTGGGTGTTTCACACACAGAGTGGTTCTACTGCATATGCAGTAAGTAAGAACCGACTCCCTGTTTCCTGCCCATTACATCCAGACCTCGTCCAATCAAAATGTGGATTCACCATTTAGGAGCATAACCTCAGACAGCAATTATCACTGCAGTGATATGGTTAGTGCTCTGAAGTGCACATATGAATAATACAAATGAAAGCCTTTTTGCAGTCAAACAAAATCGTGTCACCTGACAACTTCTGTTACTTATGCAACACTGTTTGCAACAAGCTGTATTAATTGTTTTTTTTTTGGTTTTTTTTTGGGGGGGGGGGGGGTGTTTTATTATTATAAAATACAACAAGGCGACGGCAAAAAAGATTTGAATATAAAACAAAACACAATACATGAAAAAATAAACGAAAAATTCACAAA
>JAODJX010000007.1:14683387-14702371 GCA_026776945.1 Isichthys henryi | reverse complement strand
CGTGGGGTTTCCTCCGGGTACTCCGGTTTCCCCCCACAGTCCAAAAACATGCTGAGGCTGATTGGAGTTGCTAAATTACCCGTAGGTGTGCATGTGTGAGTGGATGGTGTGTGAGTGTGCCCTGCGATGGGCTGGCCCCCCATACTGGGTTGTTCTCTGCCTCGTGCCCATTGCTTCCAGGATAGGCTCCAGACTCCCCACGACCCAGTAGGATAAGCGGTTTGGAAAATGGATGACCTGCGAGGCTTACTCACATTGTGTACTAATGCGATACCAATAATAATCAATAGATGGCACTGTTTACACAATGTATAAGCAAGAACATTTCCTGTGAACAGGAAGCACTGAAAATAACGCTACTGGCTTAGACAGTCAGGTCTTTGATGTGGTGTAACTATTGTGAGATCATTTTAATTATTACTTGTACAGTTCCCGCATTGTTTCAACAGTTCTATTCCTAAAGCCATACATTAGTGGTTGTTAGCTATATAATGAATCTAATAAAATAGGTTAAATAAAATATACAGTTGACGAAGATTAGGTTAAATAATTAGCTGGTG
This sequence comes from Isichthys henryi, assembly GCA_026776945.1. Classification (NCBI taxonomy): domain Eukaryota; kingdom Metazoa; phylum Chordata; class Actinopteri; order Osteoglossiformes; family Mormyridae; genus Isichthys; species Isichthys henryi. Next base: position 14,701,811 of record JAODJX010000007.1, on the reverse strand, counting down.
GATTCATATTACACCAGTTGCTGTCTCAAAAGATAGGCTGTAGTTGTCCGTTATAAAATGGAACTGTCCGTTACAGAGTTGTAAAACGCACTGATGACAGTTATTCACGAGAGATGTAAATCATCTGACTCACCAGCATCCTGGCCACACAATTCTGCTCTCCCACGTAGCAGGATTCTCCAGAGACGCTGGTCTCGAACCAGATGTGTTCTCCATACAGGGCACCCTCCTACACGAGGGGAATATTTACAAAAGTACAACGGCATCAGTTGAAGCACGCATCATGGCCGAGAGCTGATCTGTCACACGCTACGCCGGCCAAATTTTCAGAGGCGCCTCATCCGATTTACAGTGTGTGGCATAAACATACATTTATATAAGTGGCAAATTGTTAGAATTTATACAAAGATAGAAGAACTTCAGAAACACAAAGAACTTCACGGACAATGCACTTGAAAAATGGTATTTCAGTTAGAAAATGTACGCACAAAAAAATCATCACTGAAATGGAGGGAAGCAGACTAATCTGAGAAAGGTGCAGAGAAGCTTTGGGGAAATATTTATCTTTATAAATAGATTGTGACTGGCATCCATCCAGGGTATAGCCCAGCCATGTGCACCACGCTGCCCAGAATAGCCCCAGGCCTGGGCTGCAATCTTCACCAGCATAAGCAGTTGGAAGACAAGTGGATGCATAAACAGAGATGTGCTTTAAACATGGATGGGCCCCCATTTTCTACACAGGCAGCTATATTTCAGCATGACATGGGAATGCAGCCTCTCTACTGCCTTCTTTACAGCCATTTCGTGTTACTCCTGCCCCACTGTGTAGTCAGATGGGCATACAGCTAGTTTTCATTATATACAAACTTGTGTTGCTTTTGCCCAGTTAGCTTATCTGCTGCCATGAGCCAAAAGCTTTTCCCTAACCCAGTGTTTCCCAAGCTGGTGCCACAGACAGTCCATTTTTGCTCCCTCCCAGCTCCTAGTGGGAGCACAAACGTGGACTTTCTGGCAGGGAAAGCATGTTTTCTCCCTGTCCCTTGTAAATCACATCAATGTCAGAATGAATAATTGCACTTAGTGGTTTAACTATTGTAATTTGTAATTTCACTTGTAAACTGATAAATGTCAACCTAGCTGCAATATAAAGGGTGATTTAAAAAACAACTATAAAATTAAGCAAAAACAGTGAGCCATCAAAAACAAGATGGGGTCTCCTTAAATGATGTCGGTCTGGGGTGGGGTGGGGTGGGTTTGGAATTTTGCATTTCTGCATAGCTGTGTGGGGGCAATATGGCCTATCAAGGGGAAGGCAAGGAGACTTGACATTAGTGTTTATCATATACACAATGAAAGAATACAGCATCTCCGACAAACAGAGCCAATAGTAGTGATGCACTAGAAATCGAATGTGTTGTAGAGGAGGTCAAGGAGAACACTTAGTTGGTTATAACACCCCACCATTACATTACTGCTGTGAAACGATTTACCTAAAGCAGTGATTCTCAAACTCGGTCCTCAGGACCCACTGCCCTGCTTGTTTTCCAGCTGTCCCTGCCCTACACACTGCTGATTATCTGGATCAGGTGTGTTCAGACAATCAGAAGCTGAAAGACAGCTGGGACTTGTGTGTGGGGCAGAAATAGCAGGAACACAAGCAGGGCAGTGGGGCCTGAGGACTGAGTTTGAGAACCTAAAGTGTAAATAAACAAGGAGTGACGAGTTTAAACACCCTCTTTACTGATCTGGTTCATAACAAGCCCTGAAGTCAAAGGGCATCATGCCCTTTAAATCACTTACAATCCTAGCTACCAAGTTACTTGGCTTGTTTCACTATAGGGGGCAGGCAATCCTTCTAGAAATATATTCAACAAGACAATATATGCTGTTAGAAGTCAAGTTCCCGCAGAGAGTAAATCTGTACATCTTAAGTGGCAAACACAGCTGAGACCCAAGTCCACTTGGGCAAGAGTTGTTTTGATAAACCCAAACACCTTCAATGCACCTTCAATGTCATGATATCAGTACAGTCACATACAACAGGCCAACACAGACAAGCTCAAGCTCATCGAGTTTGACTGCTGGGGCAAATACACCACAAAGTAGGTGAATTGAGATGCTGAATTTTACAATGTGTGAGCCAAAAATACAATCCACAACTCATATATCCTAAGTCAAACTCTGAGTCTGTAAATGACAATCCTTTAGAATAAGATGGCTTGGTTGAGATCCAGTAAGAAAATGGTTTCTCAATCTAGTCCAGTCCACATTTTTCCTCCCTCCCAGGAAACCTGTACCAGATAATCACTGTTCCTGATGGCTTCATTGTTTGGTTCAAGTGTGCTGGGAACTGGGAGGGAGCGAAAATGTGGATTTTTTGTGGATCCTTGAGGACTGGGTTGAGAAATCCTGCTCTGCCTCCTTCCTATTGTCTGGTTACCCCCAGATGGGGGCTTCCTAAAAAATAATTTTAAAAGAATCTGTATACAACTCTGAACAAGCTATACCTGCTCTTTGAATTGCAAATTTAAAAAATATAACATACAGGCAATGAAGTCAACAAGTGATGCATTTTTTTTAATTAACCTTGAATGGTACTTCAGTTGAAATCAGACATAGTTTCTTAAACCCAGTACAGCTTGGGGCAGCCACTCACACTCCAGTCCACGGTGCAGCGGATCGCTCGATCCGGGTCACTCTTCCCCACGGCCAAGGTGCTGGGCTGGGCTGCTAGGTGCTGCAGGTTGGACTTGGTGATGGCTTTCCTAAAACAACACAGAGGAAGCTGCACCCTTAATGGCCCGTCGAAACTGCACCCAGGTTCACCTGGACAAGGATCATGTGCACTTAAAGGGGGGGGAGGGGAATATAGTGTATAATAACAAAATGGAAATAAAACAACGAAACACTAAAGCTGGTTCAGTGCACAGAGCAGGAGTGATTCCTGGAATTTACCCTCAGCCCCGATTTAGAACAACAATTTTTCCGGGGAGCTGAGAGGAAGAAGAGGGTGGCAGAGTGATCTAAATGGCCTATGGCAGTGTTTTCTCAATCCGGTCACTGGTGAACCGCAGACGGTCCACATGTTTGCTCTGATAGCTGAGAGGGAGCAAAAACCTGGACTGTCTGGCAAAGAGCTGGCAGGGGCGGGGTTGGGAAAGACTGGCCTATGGGATAGAGTAACGGCATGTATCATACTGGATTGAGAGACTTCCAGTTATAACAAAGTAAGAGTTTTGGGACAGAAAAAAGACCAAACAGTATGTAGGATACTTAAGGTGAATAACTTAACTGAATCAATGATATTTCTCTTTTGTTAAGTAACACTCATGTCTAAAACAGGTTCATAAGTCATATTTCATTATACTGAGCGACATGTAGAGTCAGTGTACATTCATTAAGCTGCTTACTGTACAACCAGTTTGAAAACAGTCCAATAACAATCAAAACCCAAACGTCGTTCTCCACACTTGGCAAATGTGATTTTACACTCAAAGGGAGGGGTAGGGCTGCACTGGCCAACTGGCATACACTGCATTTTCCCGATTGGTTTGTGGGGCAGCAAAAATCGTCGTGGGGGATCAGTAGATTCTGCCATTACACTCAGCCGACAGGGAATCTGTGGAGAATTTAAGAGCTAGCGGAGATGTTAGAGGTCTTGGAAGACTAGCTTTACCCCCAGGAGTATGTCCTCGTAAACAGGGCCATCTGGCTAATGAGGCTGAGTTGGGAGGGACAGGACAGAGTCTGCACTGGGAGTCACTTATCAGGGTGCTTTGTGGGGTGACTCTATAAACACAGACTTCCCCCCCATTATCTCAGAAAACTGATGCCATTTGCAAAGCCGTAATCCCAGGTCTGTTATTGACGTTTTGATGTTACATGTTCCTGTGTCCTGCATATGGAGTGATTCCTCGTCTCCTCGTTCCTGCTTCCGTGTTCAGCAATCATAACAGTAATAGTGACTGAAGGGTGTTATTTCATACCTAAACATGCTAAAAACCTCATTTAGAAGGTCGTAAACAGGTTTTCTATGCTCTAACTACGAAAATATTCGATTTATAAACAAAGAATCCTACTTCACAGAAATTCACTTATCGCAGTATAGTCTGGAACTGATTAACCGCGATAAACAATGGCCGACTGTAATAGCAAAATGACAAGAACGTAACTGAATGACTCAAACAAAAAGATTGACATTTAAAAGAAAAACTCTGTTCAGATTTGTTACACATTGCTTGTCAATGGACTTTTGTTACAAAACCAATAAATTTGCAACATTTTACGTAATTATGCAAGCGACCTCAGACACTGTGTGAGCACTGTACATAACTAAACAGCACAATGTGCTTCCATGCCAAACTTGCACAATCTTCCACCACCAATCAGGTAGTCTAACAGTTATCAGACCGTTGATCTTTTTGCCTATGTCAGTGTACATGTCTTCAAATGTCATGTTTGTCTCAATATTTATATTGTGTTTATTACTTTCCAGTGTTTTCGCATGTTTTGCGGTCAATTAGTTCCATAACCTACTATAATACCTCAAAACCCCGTACGTTCAAACCCCCTATATAAAAGTGCCTATTTATTTCTCATATTCACCTATTTGCAACCCGTTGTAAACTTTAAATCAAGCCCGAATTACAGATCTATACCTATACAATGTAAATTCTGTGTGAAAACAGCACACTGGTTATTCTGTATTTTTTAGGGAAAAAATACAGAAAACATTGCTCACCCACAGTACAATACGGTTATTTTCCAACCGCCATCGTTCAGACACATAAGATGCGGGCTGACTGTCTAACCAACGAGAATGATATTTCACTTCAGTGTGAGACAAGCAACATATATTTTAAGCGGACAATAAAAGATACTTTGACTTCTGACTAACAGCTCTACACGACCGGGGTACTGTGGCATTCTGGATGCATCAGCAGTGGACCTGCATTCCTGCTTTCGCTCATTGCGGGTGAATGGTCACATGCCGACGGAAGCGAGGATCTACATACGAGAGGGACCCACTCCACGTCTCCAGCTGAGGATGGCCACAGACTCCCGTCAGGGGACGGGCCAGGGCCCGGTGGGCACGGAAAGTCCTGCGATTCCAGCGACGGTGTCGCAGCTGGGCGTTTCCTAGCCTACATCTATTTCTGTAGGCTGGCCACTCCCCACGCACACGAGATGCGCAAGGGATACGACTCAGGGGTACTAGGGGCAGGTTTTCCAAAGTATCAATATCCTGCCACATGTTCTCCCCGCCGGATTCTTCTTGGTCCTCCTGATAGCCAGGTTCAGACTCCCTTACGGGGCACGGACTGTTCATCTCCACCTCCAAATCCGAGCCAGAGAAGATCTGGCCAGGCCCGGAGCTCCGGACCGCCACCTGCTGCTCTGTGCCCAACGCTGTCCAACCATCATCCTCCTTGGCTATCTGGAGCAAGCTGGCCAGCAGGATGGAGGAGCCCAGAAGATGGGCATCAATGGCGTGCAGCTGGCCGGCGCCACGGTGACGCACGGCAAACCGGCGGTTCAGGATGGGAGTGGTGGTGCTGGAGCGACGGCGTCCGTGACGAGAGCCGTTTAGCAGCCGGCCCTCACAAGAACACTGCCCCCTGGAGGCTGGGAGGGATTCCTGCGGCTGGGTGTTCGACTGACGACACTCCGTGAGAAGGGAAGAGGGAAGACTGGTGCTGGAGCTGCGTCGGGCTTTACTAGTGGACAGAGCCACACCGGGCCGTGAGGACCAAGGGTCTGACGTGGCTAAAACCCCATTAGCCTTCTTCTTCTTCTTCTTCTTAAAGTGCCGACGAAAAAAGGCGTCCATGTCACTCAGATCAAACTCCTCTAATGGTCCAGTGTTAATATCAGACCTGATGGTGCTGTTGGTGCAGAAATTTGCAGTCAGTTCAACTAAAAAGACAAACTCTCATCTCTTACTGGGAATGCAGTACTGTTCTTTTGGCTTCAGGGGAACTGACTTGATGGTGAGGGAGCTAAACAGGCATGTAGGGAATAAGGTATCCCGCTGAAGGGAAAGCAGAGATACACACACTGCTCTGCTGTCCACTGGCCACCTCTGGATCCCTCAGAGGTTGGACACCCTGACAGTAACACACCAGCCAAACTCAGGAGCCCCAATCACTGCAATCATGTTAGACATGAAAATGTAGTGACAAAGACGTCCCTGCCACTTATTCAGTGTTTCACACTAAGTCCATTTTACTGTAAATTCCAATTGGAATAAAAATAGGTTAAAATGACAGCCTAAGTGGCTCACTTTAGTTAATGCGTAATACCAGACAAGTCTGAAAGAAATATTACTCTAAGTAGCATCATTACTATGATGCTAATACACCAGCAACACAAAGCCACTACCATGCTTTGTCAGTGAAAACCTACAATGGCCAGTATTTGACCATCATAGCAGGAAGCGTCACGCTCTGCTGCCGATATCAAAGATTACTGGTCAGCCGTTCTCAACGGAGACTAACCAGGGACGAAAATACATAAATATTGGCAGAACACGCTCATATGAATAAGTCGCACTGAAAACCCATCATTCAGTGACTTATTCTAAAATACTGGCAAGTGCCAGAGACGGATGTGGAGAGTTCAGGTCCAGAAAGTAAATATCCAGACCAAGATTTTGTTTCAACCAAGTAGTATAAAGTGTCTCAGTCACAGAGACTCAACTTGCTGGTTGAAACAAAATCTTGGTCTGGATTTTTACTTTCTGAACCAGAACTAAACACCTCTGGCTAGAGATGCAATCTACAGCATTGTTTAGGTCATAGGCTTTGCCAATGTGCAAATCACAGATGTCAGTACAGGTCTTGGGTTAATAGCCCTGCGTCCTCACTTCACATTCACATTCATCAAGTTCTGAATGAAATCTTAAAGACCAAACACCATAAATGCCGAATGCCACTGCTAGATTTACCATTAGATTTCAATCTTCTTTTTCTCCAATGACAACTTTCTTAATCCTAATCTATCTAAAACGGGGCTGATGTACCAACTGTCACTTCCAGTTATTCTCAGTTTGTAATAAATACTTAAATATTGCCATTGACGTTCAAAGCTGCTGCCTGACCTCATTCTAAACTGTTCATCATAATATTTTATCTTCTGTCATACATATATTTCATTTACATTATTCACTACCCCCTCCCCTTGTTTATATTTTGGGTATTTTTGTTTGTATGGAGGTTACCTGAGCCTTGCCATAAGCATTTCAATGTGCATATGATAAATAAAACACTTTGATTGATCACAATGCTGCTTGAAGGCCATGCAGAGAGGACAGCGCGTCCATGACAACCTGGGAGCGTGCAGGCAGGTTGCCAGGTAATGGTTGAATATGATTTAAAAATTATACAATGGTCCTATAAGCACCTTTAACTATTGAACTAAATCAATTCATTTTGAAAAACAGATTTCAATACTTTGATACAAAAGATATTTCTGGGGATCAAATCACAGAAAATAATTACATTATACAGAACAGGTTATTATTTTTCAGCTTTATCCCACCCAGAAAAGAGAAAAAACAATAATAATTACAGCACAGCCAATATTTACATACTGCACCCAATTACTCAACGGAAATTTAATACTGATAGCCATTACCCCTGCGGCACATATACCTATCTAAGAAACTGCCATAAGAGGAAAGACATATATAGCTATGTAAACATAGGTAAAGTAACACGCAGGTAAAAAATAGGTAAGAAATTTCTACAGAAAAATCACACAGCAATACGACTAAACTGTGTAATTTGCTTACCCACAAAGAAGCAGTTGTTATTACGAACGTAATAAACTTCAGAGAAAACACTTGATCAGTGGAAGCCAATATTCCCTCTGGCATTTCAGTCACGAACATTTCCCTGGAATGTTACTTACTTTAACTCCCCTCCCCCAATTGCAAAGAATGTGTCAAGATGATCGTGCAACTTTCACCCTGTGTAGCTAAAACCCAGCAGAAGACAGGTAGATAAAAGTGGACAGGAGACATTGCAGGGTCCTGCTCTCCAGACGGGAACACACCTCACATACTGTCGTCCTACCCGTGAGCAATTTCAATCAAAGAAAAATCTGAATTGAAAAATTTGATTTAAAATATGACGTCAAGAAAAATAGCCAGCTGTAACAAATAAGTACTACTCTGATTGAAATACTCTCTCCTTCATTTCACTTCTGATTATCTTTCCAAACTAGCTAGTGTGCTCAGCCCAAGGTATCGCTAAACTTCACTGCCGACAGCATTTTTCAGGTGTTTCATTAAAACAAATCAGTATTTGTAGTAAAAGAAAACGCATTTGATCATTTAGCTAGCATGGGCTATCGCTATCACGGAAATCAGATGATGTGGTAAACTGATGCTGTGACTTTCAGCAAACTCTCCAGGCTAAATACGTAACGTGTCTATACCTCCTGAACCACACCCAGTATAAAAGCACTCCTTTGAGAGGCATATATCGGAAAACAAGGACTTCCTGATCCAGTTTCAGCTATTCAAACTTTACACTAAAAAACTTCCTCCCAGCATGACAGGTGTCCATTTAACACCCCACTGAACAAGTTTCACATTTGCAATAATCGGAGCTATAAAAGGAGGACAGAGAAAAGTAAGGTTCAGAGTGTATGAACCGAAATCTGTAAATGTCAAGATATTTTATGACATATTCATCAGTAAAAAATATTAAAAAGGCAGTATGACCTGCCTACAGCATCTATATGACATGTGGACATGTACCTATCACTCATATTTCAGGCAATGTACAAGATGAACTTCTGCCAGGATATTTCTATTTATTATCGTTATGTTTCAAGGACCGAACAAACTTTGGTATTTACATGAAAGAAAGCTTCACAGCTACATCATTGTATGCAAGCATAGAAGATTGAAAACAGATATCCTTAATTTCCCTTATTACCCTCCAAAAGTGTACGCTGTTACAAACCAACATTTAACACCGTATAAATAGCCGCTCTACTCACTGTAACACGTTAAAGAATATCAGACGTTACAAAATGTCAGAAGGTTGTCTACAAAAACCTCAGAAGATACAGTACTGCATTCCACACACATCAATGCACGACACAAAAAACGCTCCTCAACTACAAGAGAAAATGATTCTTAATGGCATACAACCTGAGAAATTCAGGGAGTTCTTCCCAGAGCTTTCTGTATGTCCACTAAATTAGATGGAGCCTGCAGACCTACAGTGGAAAAGGGGTAGTAGACTTGGAGAGACGGCAAGGAAGAGGAGGTGCTGTTTCAATCCTTATTAAAATAACTCCTGAGCTGGCAACAGACTCCACTTCCTCTAGATAGGAGCAAAATGCAAATCTATGCTTGCACACACATACATGCACACACAGACATATCACCAGGCTAAATGCGTGCTGCAGATTAGCTGTAGCCTCAGTTTCAACTGCTAATGCTGTAGTTAACAAGTCACTACCTTCTAGGACCTAAGCATCAATGCAAATCACTGCCCTTTTCAGGAAAATTCATTTCCAGCTAAAAGATTAATGCTATCAGCAATACCTCCAACCCGAAATGGTTGTCTTTATTCTCCACTCAGCCTCCTAAACAAATTCTTTATAAATTCAGAGAGTTGTAAAATCAACAGATGGATGGTAATCCAAAACAAGCCATCAATAACCTTACCACGGTTTTCACCGTAATATATTAATTATGCGGAAAAGTTAATATCAAAAGGGGCAACACACTAGCAATATAACCAGAAATGGCCAGTTAGAACATTCAACAAAATAGCCCTGATCTAATTACTCTTCTCCTCTCCGGGTGAGTACAAAGGTGATTCACCCTAAAAGGAAATAGTATATATAGGTTGCATTACAGAATCTTATTGGTCACCAAATCCCCAAGCTGCCTAAAGCTGATGCTTTTTGAATACACTTTAAATCAGGTCAGATTTCTGATAAAGTGCTAACCAATTATAGCGCAGCTAAAACAGAGAAATCAGGTTTCTTTGAAGCCCTAAGAAGCTTATTAAATGACAAATTAGAGTTAAATTACCCTTTTCCAAAGTCTGTAATGAAACGTTCAATTTGGTTAATCTTCTGAATATCAGCAACTTAACATCAGAAGCTGTCAAAACTCAGCAAAAATCAGATGATTCTCAGCTTGATATACTCAGTATATATTAAACAAGTGTTGTATGTAGGACAAACGTACAGATATGCTTCAGACTGCGGCCTATTTGAATGTGATAAGTGTGGTTACCCTATATGTGACATTTCAGCTTTCCCACAGAGAGATTCAAATTGGACATACTTGTTATTGAGAGTTAGCCAAGAATGATATGCTGATGAGAGGAGTGGTGAGGAAAGTGGGCATGTTAACACATCCACCTCTTTCCACTGCAAATGTGAGAGGCAGGATTGTACACCCCCGCACAAAAACGCTGCATCTCAAAAATGTGCCACAGGAATGTGTGATTCATCCAAACGGCATTTAGCATAACCTAGCTAACTGCTGACTGTGGACAAACTTCCCGTTTCTGTAAAAAAAAGAAAAACACACACACAGGTTTGTAATTATATCTTTGTGGGGATTCGCCATTCATTTCTATGGGGAAAACTCTAATCCCAACATGACGACCTTTTAACCCCATACTCAGCCCTAACCTTAACCATAAGTAATCTAACAAAAAAACAAGATTTTTTGTTTTTTGATATCATTCACAGATCTGTGTAGGGACCTGAAAATTGGTCCCCGAAATGTAAAAATAACAGGTTTTTCATTACATTGTGGGACACACACACATGTATGTGCTCACAGAAAATGCTGGGACACTTTTCTAATTCAGGAAAAATATTGCATATTTATAACAAAAATCGTTGCTTCATTAATTTGTTTACAAATATATCACAAACATATATAACATTAAACCAGAAGTTTTAAGTCATTTAAGATATTCATTTCAAGTTGTAATAAACTTGCATTGACAAGCATCATTGTGTGCTTTTTAACTAATAACATCTTTACAAAAACATAAAAGATCAAACATTTGTGTTCAGTATCCCTTTGGGAGCCAAGGACTACAACTGCAATTAATTGCAAATTGACAAGAACAGAATTAGATGAGCCAGTCAAAATAATGGTAACAAAAATAAAAAGCCTGTGTGAAAGACATGTACAGATATGTTAAGATTCACTTTTCAATGGACTTTTGTTATGAAACTAATATATCTGCCACATTGTTACATAATTACAACATTATCCCAAGACTTTCTATGAGCACTGTATACATGTAAAAAATTTACAAAACAAAGAGGCATGAAATCAAACCACAATCTTACTGGCTAAATTGTATTAGACGTTCTTGAAAGTTTGGCTGATATTTTGTCTGTCATAGCAGAGATTTACTGGGACATCATTCTTCAGAGAATTTGTGATTGTAAATATTCTTCTTCTGCTTTTATAGATTTGCAGCCCCATAGAAGCCATTTGCAGTGCTGTATCATTTCTCAAGAATCACAGTGTAAATTGCACCTTTAAAAGGACAGATGAAAGTGTGGGTTTAAATCTGAAGTAGAGATGTTCAGAAGAATAATTCACCTCAACTAATCACCCATTGTATATGTGTCCTGTGATGGACTGGCAGTCCATTTAAGACAGTGTTTCCCAACCCAGTCCTCGGGGACCCCCAGACAGTCCACGTTTTTGCTCCCTCCGAGCTCCCTGCCATCTATGGGTCCCTAAGGACTGGATTGGGAAGCACAGGTCTAAGATGTAGACATTTCAATGTATGTATGGGCAATTCTGAGATGTCAGATCGCTTAGTTGCATGTCATTGTACTGTGGGATGATACCGAGAGAACAGGAAACATGCGCAGTGTGAAACTGTGAAGCAGGGCTGTGACCCACTAAACCTCCCCAGATTTAGTTTTGCTAAGGCTACCTTGGTCTGGACTGGTGTGTTATTGCAAATGGGATCCTGCTATTACCAAAGGTACTGCATTTAATTATTTATCTTATAACAACAATCTAAAAATATTGCACTGTTATTAAGCACTGATTATCCCACTAATGTTACTAAAATTAATACAATAAAAATAACTGAGTAAGTGCCCAGAGCTGCTCCAGAGATTTCTAAATGTAACTGTAGTATAGATTAATGTTTTTTATGCATTGCATTTGATACACACTAACACTGAACATTAGAAATGCTCAGATTGTGAATATTAAAATGATGAAATATAATAAATGAAATTATGTGGGACGAATGGAGAAAAAACAAAACGCATCTCAATTTTCCTGGGCGACCGCAAACTCCAACATGCTATGGAATAAGTACTGTGTGAAAATTGAATAATTATATTATCCATAATTCTTTTGCAGATACTTTAATCCTCGTTATCTTGCAATGACGTGATTTTGACATCAGCAATTATTGATTTCACTGTGACCTTTTATAGATTTGCAGTCTATATGAGTAAGTTGCATGTGCGTGGTTTGAATCAGCACTGCCCTCTATTGGTCAAACACAACTGTTTTTCACTAATACATAGTGATTCTAATTCCATAGAGATATGTCGAATACTCAAGTACTAGAAACCAGCGTCTAAGAATAGCAACCTACAGGTGAATGTGTACAGCCTATTTTTAACTCCCGCTGTACAAATAACTACATACCTCTACCATAAAAGGAAGGAAATGTACAACATTTGTCAGCTATGCAAATTTCTGTCTGCAGATAAGTACCGGTCTGACTTCATAGGATACTGTGTAAAATACGACACCTTTTTACAGATATCATCCTTATTTTTATGTAAAATCTAACTTTTCCAAGTGAAGATCAAGTGAAATGCTATAATATCTTATTTACTAGTGGTGGGGAAAAAATATAGATTTTACGGTTAATCGTGATTCTGGTTTTGACGATTCGATATCAATTCACAAAATCTCAAGATTGATCTACAGTAGTTAATTTATGCCTTTTCCCCGTGACTTTGAAAATATTTTCGCAGATTAAGTTTAAATTTCATGATTATTATTATACATTTTCGTTATCTTATTTTCATTATGTAATGATAACTTAAACAATTACGTTGCTTTGCGATGTTAATGCTACAGTGTTGCGCCTGTTTTTGTTTTTACAACAGATCTGGTTTGATCACACATTAGCGAATGTGTCTTAAATGTAGACTGAATAGAATTTAAGTGTAATCCATCTGGGCACTAAATCAAAATCTAATTCAAATTGAATTGTGAGGTCAAGACCGATTCCCAGCCCTAAACAATGTTACACATATAAAAAGATTCTCATGTGTGTTTAGGCTCATACCTTTAAGTTAAAGTTCTCCTGAAACATAGCGTGTGAGTTTTACATTTGCCCATTTTTATTTTCAGCTATTTTCAGTCAGAAGAAATGTTTGTGCTTTGAAAGAGGTTTAATTTGTTTTTAAGGAATTATACCCATATGTTCCATTTACTATACAAACCTTTTCCTTTCTTTATTGGTTTTCGCAGGTTTTTTGTAAATTTGTGATCCATTTAGAGCTTTTTAAGCATTTCTCCAGATACGGAAACCTGCTATATAGTATTTCATAGTTAATTCCTACTGGACTGATATCGAATGGGATTCGAATCAGATTTAATCGTATCATTATCATGTGAATCAGAATCGATTCAAACCAGAACATCTATTCCAGTATCCAGCTCTATTGCTTACCACTGAATTTTTTTATTAACATGAATGATAATTAGTACAATTTATTATTTGTCATGAGGCTCTTAACTGCTCATATATTTTTTTTTTCCCTTTACATGCGAAATTATTTTTGCTTAAAGGCACATGCATCATCATGTATCTGAAGTCCCTAAGAAACTCAGAATCTACTTTTGTAAACCAGTCCAAACAGCACTTCCTGTTTTCACACTGCCTCATTGGCAGGAAATGGTTTCCGCCCCTAAAACACGAGCCCCGCCCCATTTGACGGCTGGGCATTACAAAGAGAGTATTATGAGTAGTAGGTGCTTGCAGTGACAAACTGATTTAATTTTGCCTAATTGTGTTGATGTCGTGAGTCACCTTAAAGATTACTCATATTCTTCGCCTGTTTGTTTTCCTGCCACGTTCCACTACGCATGCATCACTTCCTGTTACACTCTACATTCCGCTCATGCTCTTTCCTCTTCAACATCCTCTATCCAATTAGGCTTCATAAAATCCTTTAAGTTGATCCGGACTGTGTGAGTGGTCATCTCAGCCAAGTCCAATTCTGTGTGATGTTGGTGAACGTTTGTTCCTGGTAAAAGCTAAAAAAAAGAACTTTATTCTTTTATTTCTATATGATGTGATCCTGAGGATTACTGACATTAACTGGAGAAGTTCGACTGCATGAGAAAACAGATGGTACCAGTGGAATCAGCACTAGGAGCTGTCCAGACTGAAGATACTGCCAGGCCTAATTCCCTTTTTTCCCTACAAGGACAGCCCACATACCCAACATGCATCTTTACACACTTTACACTCATCCCAGGAGTGCTGATCCTGCCAAAATCTCTGCGAACAAGGTATTAAAGTGACAATGTCACAAAGGACCTCAGTATAACTCCTGGGGATTTGTAGACCTTTCTCTGACAAGCGAAGCAGAAACAGCCACACACAAACGAGTGCTCACTAAAATTTCCAAGAACGACTGGTATGATCCTTGAGTCGCTGCAGAGAGATGATAAGGAAGGGAACCCAACTGTTTAACCCACAGGACTGACTGTAGGCCAGATGTCTATTTTCAGCCTTCTTACTACAGACAGCTAACGCAGTGCAGTGAAGATCTGGACTAGGCGTACCAGACTTGTGCACCACTTGATGATTTCAAAGTTCTTCAAAGGCACTGCAGAGGCTTGTAGCAAGTAGACAGGACAAATCCCCCCCAATAAGGAAGACTGAAATCCACTACAGAAAGGGCCGTTGTGTATGCAGGTTTTCGCTGCAACTAACTAATTAGATTACTAATTAGAGGACTGATTGGCTGAAGAGTCATCACACCAGGGTTTGAACAGCTGATCTAAAGGCTGTCCCAGAAACCTATATACACACTAGCCCTTTGTGGATAAGATCACCCATCCATGCACAAAATGCTACAAATATCAATGGAACCAGGGAAGTATACAGAAGTTATCTTCCGGACGCTGTTTTTCCAAATCGCCAGTTATGTAGCCACACAGGCAGCGGAACTCAGTCACACTAGTGATGTTTGGTATTGACAACCATTGTTGAGTAACAATCTAATTCTTATAGTACACTGAGATCAGGAAAATTAAGTATAAGTATTGTTTACTTGGCTGTGGTGAAGGCCTCTGTTGCCAGCAGCCTCCACATAAGACGACATGCTCCAGTTGTTGTCTAAGCCAGAGGTCACAGGAAATAGCTGTTTATAGAGCACGGTATAGTAACAGCCAAACAGTCATGTGTTGGTGGCGTTCAACCAAACATGAAAACATATGAAAGTCTGTTGCAACAAAAGCTTTGCAGCTGACTGACTTCTAGCAAGAAGCACTTCGCTCCCCCCGCAAGGTAGATTTTCTTTCAGAATTTACTATGCAAAAATGTTCTCACACTGGGTTAGGAAAGTGTACACACACATACACACACTGACAGAGATTTGTCAGCAATATCTGCATAACCTTTTAAATAACCTAATGGAACATCAGCTCATTTTCTGTGGTTGCGCACCGCAAAAAGCAATACATGCAAAATTGATTTCCTCCCCTTTTGAAATGATGGAGAGTGAAAGTGAGAGTCCATTTAACTGTAGAAGCCAGCGGCACTTTTCCGAGCGTTACTGGGCCAACCGGGACTGCAAATTGACACAATCATATAAAACCAGAAGTCTTAACGCCATTTCAATAAGAACGGCACCAAAAGAGCCATTGACAATGCATTTATAAATATGATGGGCAGACCTCGGATCACGAGAGAGGGAACCAAACATTTTCTGAACACTACTTACAACACTCTCCTCATGGGACATGGATGATGGATGAGAATACTTATTAAGGGCTATTTTAGCTTTTTGGGGGGCGGGGTGGGCTGCAGCAGATGGGGCCAGTTTTAATGAAAGCACAAAGTGCCGACCATTAGCTAAACAGCCCAAGGCTTTAGCTCTCCGGCAGACAAGCGAGGCTGAAATACAGGCGGACGATGCTATTGGTGTTTTTTTAATTGAGAACAAATGCTGACTGCAACCAAAACGGTTCTCTTCAAAGACTGGCACCCAACATGTGCGCATCAGGCATATCCATGATCCCTGAAATGAAGAGGTTGCTTCCCTAACAGGGACTGATGTAGAAGTTTGATCAGCGTAGTAACTGGGCTTCAACGGTATGAAGTCTGATCACTGTTACCATGAAGACATCAAACAAAGCAACGAAAAAACAAGTGTTGCTTTGTATGTTTAAATCCAAGAAAATTCAAGTCAGACCAGTTCTGCTCTGAATGGAAACAGGGAATTTGAAGGTCTTCCATTCAGGATCTAGATAGGACTGATAAACCCTGGCCCATCAGCCTGGAGTGACCTTGTAGAGACTTCTGTCCAGTGCACATGGAACTAAGGACACAGGGGCATTAATCAAAGGATCAGTGAAAAGAGGAGGCAGAACGAATTAAATGACTCGTCACTGCATAGAAAAAATGACTATTCAAATAACAAACCACAAGCTCATAAATACAGCAATATAAGTTAATAAAAACAGTTTTATATTATTACTCTTTGTTCTCGTTAATTCAAAGTAAACAATTACATTGAAAATACTTATAATTACTATATTATTAAAATTGCCCCCCTCCCCCCGAGCCAGCCTGAGATAAGAAACTGGCAGTCATTAAGTAGGTGGACACAATTTTCTCATTAATTATTAAATCACCTGCTACATCTTACCCAGGCTTCAACACACACACATTAGTGGGAGGTAATTTAATGAGCTTGTTGCTATGGTTACCTATCAACCACCTAATACCTCCTTCGACTAGCTGGCCCACAGCTGCAAATCAACCCGAGCGAGGCAGCGAGAGACAGGGACACCCAATGAGAGGCACGGTGAGCAGCCACACCTGGAAACCCCCGTCAGCATCTCCTGTTTCATAACTTATTATGAGTTAAGGTTTCCTGTTATACCCTAAACCCCAGGGGGACCCAATACAAGCATATGATGCAAAGTTCTGAAGGATGAAAAATGACACCGATTATCTTTACGTACAAAAAACAGTGTTGGCAGAAGAGTTTGTGGTGACGTGTCCCTTAAATTTGAGAGGCTGAATGTCGTAACTAAAGTACCAACCTGTCTGAGCTCAATATCACCCTCTTTGGGACACACTGACGAGCTTGGGGGGCGGGTGGCTATACAATGCGCCTCTTTAATGGAGGCGATAGGTGAGAACTGCCCTTCATCCATTCAAGGTCTGCCTGGGTAAATTTCATCCATTTGACCTTGTTTTTCAATACAGCGTTGAGTCAGATATGCAAAAATATGAATTTCACGTTTTAAGAATTAATTTATATGACAACTTATGTAAAAGATCATCACTGTAGCACAAAGCTGTTCAGGTAGCACTTCCTTCATGAATATCAATGAATCTTCTCTTACCATCCAACTTGCAGCACGTGAATGTGACAGCGGGCAACTCAGGAGTGTGTTAATTCTGCACCCAAAAATCGATTCTGGCATAAACAGACAGATGCATTGGATCGACACCTTAATATTAGATTCATCTCGAAGCACTGATGTTTCAGAGGTGAGTAATTCAAGTTCAGAGAGTAAAAGTCCAGACCAAGATCTTGTTTCAACCAACCAGCTGAGCATAACGAGTCAGAGTACATGACTGGTTGGTTGAAACAACGTCTAGGCCTGGATTTACACTCTCTGGGCCTGAACTACTAACCTTCGCGATGCTTCTTCACACCCCTATTGCATGACGACGTCATGTTTAGCTCTGTTTTCTGGAGTATCCTTACTATAATACTCGTAGTGCTAATTATCTTTCTTTGTAAAAACGTGCTTAACAGACTAAAAATTAAATGAGGCAATTTGCAGGGCAGGAGCTGCAAAGGAAGAGCCGGCGATGTTTGTATTACGGCACCACGGGGGTGCAAAAGCCCCATGTAACACCCACTTTCATCACAGTGGGAAATGAAAGGCAAAGTCTGTATGTGAGTTTACAATGCATATACTTCTGCTTATTACATAAGTGGAGTAGAGGCAGGTCCAATTAATTTGCCGTTTCAGCCTCAGGTCTGTGCATAGTATGGCGGTTTTGTCTTTTTGTATGGCTAAATAAAAAGATAACAAAATAGCCTATGGGGTGGCATGGTGGTGCAGTGGTTAGCACTGTTGCCTCACACCTCTGGGACCCGGGTTCGAGTCTCCGCCTGG
>JAODJX010000007.1:14672023-14683287 GCA_026776945.1 Isichthys henryi | reverse complement strand
AACATGCTGAGGCTAATTGGAGTTGCTAAATTGCCCATAGGTATGCATGTGTGAGTGAATGGTGTGTGAGTGTGCCCAGCGATGAGCTGGCCCCCCATCCTGGGTTGTTCCCTGCCTCGTACCCATTGCTTCGGGGATAGGCTCCGGACCCCCTGCGACCCAGTAGGATAAATGGTTTGGAAAATGGATGGATGGAAAATACACTACAACTTGTTAGAAGAAAAACATTTAGATCTTGACATCTAGACCTCAATTCCAAATCCAGGCCATGTTTTTAGTTTTTCCATGTAGTAAATACAATAATCACTGATACTGATTGGCCAAAGGCTTCACTTCCTGGCTCACAGGTAAAGGAAGGCTGGGAAACCAGCAGTACTCAGCCCTTGAGGACAGTGATTTGAATTGCCATAATTTAGATTGATATTTTTGTATGTCACAACTAATGTAATAAATCTAACAAAATGCAAGTCAAAGACAATGGATTGAATATACATGACTATCTATAACCTTAATCACCTTGTACTACTTGAGAAGAAAAAGAAAGACTATTAGCATGATCCGGCATTTGACAGATACAGTTAGAAATGTCTAAGATACTAGAACAGGCATATTTGCCATGAGTGTAACAGTGAAATGTCGGAGACTTGTTTCCCAGCACATTCAATAATCACACACATGGTAAAAAGGGGTCATTCATACAGATGTCAGGAGGTCACATGTCCAGGGGGAGCAGGCAGCCCTTGAAAGTGCCACTCTACTACATGTAGCTCTAGGTGTACAGTGGCACCGTTTTGGGCCCAAAGCAGACAGGACTGATACATAAATATGACAGCTGACACTAATGAAGTAGGAGTGCCAGAGCATGAGAAATACTTTTTCCAGACAATTAGCACATTTGAAACCCTATAACGCTTCTCAGCTCCTATAGAAATGTTGATATCAGTGCTATTAGTAATGCTGGAAAATGATGATGTTGAATCTCTCTCATTCACTCACTCGCTCACTCAATCACTCCCACACACACACACACACACACAATATTTCCTGCACCTCCGCCTTTTTCATCACACTTTCTACCAGCACTTGGGTTTCTCTTTTAACACAGAAAAATGCAAACAAACGAGGTCCTGAGATTCTAAGATTTTTCCATTCCGAGTTTCCACCAGTCTGGAAAGTTTCCATAAGCCTCACATCCTGCACTGCGGCCGGGACTGAGTGCTGCCACTGCGAAGGACAGCCATCTGTGAAACCCGATTGCGTCCTACAGCGAGCTGAACGGGAGCCTCTGGCACAGTAGCGCTCTGCCCGTAAAGTAAACTACAAAACCACTAAGAAAACAAGTCAAAGGACATGTTTAACAGCTCACTGCAAGCCCAGACTCTGGAGTCTGCAAATGGGACGTTGTTACATACAGCTGCATATTTTTCCTATATTAAATCAGACTTATGAACTCTCCACACCATGACCAAGGTATTTCAAGTATTTAGAATTGTACTGATACCCGCATTCCAAGCACTCAGCGTCTGCAAGAGTTCATTCAATATTCTAAATGACTCAGTGTGGTCAGCCTCAGAATAGTGCCCCCTGCAGGTAAGCCCACCTGTCTTGTTCACCTTGATGAATGAACTGGGTCACCAAACTTGCAGATGATGGTCTAGAAGCTGAGGGTCTCACATTGGGCCCCTCCCACTCACCTCCTACCAAAAAGCCGCAGTCCGGTGAAGGTCTTGGTACTGTATCTGCGGATGGGAGCCTGGCGCTGACCGTCCAGGACAGAGGAGGCCAAGTCCGAATTGGAGGATGATGCAGAACTGGAGGTGGGGACATCCTCGGCATCGCACAGGGGCTCCGGGCAGGAGCTGCCCCCAGCCCCCTCATCTCCCATCAGCTCCATGATAGCTTTTTATCACCAAGTGTCTCAAACTGCCCTATAGACTCGCAGCAGGTCCTCAGAGTTACTAAAACCTCATCTTGCAATATGAGGCAAAAAATAAAGAAGCATTTTTTTAAAGTCTTTACCAGCAGCTAACCACGTAAAGGAAAGGAGAAAAAAAAGTACACAAGAGTGCACCCTTGCTGACTTTCAATGAGAAGCAGCCTCCTGAACTCCCTGCTATAGAGCCCTCCTACCTCTCTGTGCACACCAGGAAGTGGAGAGCTGCTGCAGTGCTCAAAACAAACTTCCCTGATCAGCTGGTGGGCGGCCGGTATTGTGGGGCTACTCTGCCCCTCCCCACTCACTCTCCTCTCCGAGCGAAGCTCTTTCCCGCTCTCCTTCTCATGCTTCCTCAGCTCGTTCGCCACTGGTCCTGCTTAACTCACTTCTTAGCTGCCTTTCTATGGGACTGCAATGATTCAGGAAGTGTCAGAGCCTGAGAAAGCACTCACAGGACCCAAACATAGGCGTCTCCAGATGTGCCTTCCTCTCTTGCATTAAGTTTTATAAGTTTTCAATTTATTTTATGGTTCTTCCTTAGCAACCCACACACTTCATTTATACTCATCTTCCTCTTTGTCACACTCTCTTGCCTTTTGTCTTTTCACCAAAGAACTCAGCCGCATGTTCGCTTGTTCTTATTAAAGAACAGCCTGAAGCAGAAGGCAAAGTGCTGCCACCCACTGGCGGTGTGTAGAAAAGCAGAGGCTCAGAGTGCATGAGAGCATGACCCACAATACGGAGGATTGGATTTATACACAACTTCACTGTACAATCATCTTGCCCAACCATGCTCAATATATGTATGCAGGACGACTCATTTTCACTCCATATTTGGGGAGTATGAATGTATGAATCTTGGTAAACCGCAGACAATATAGTTTGAAACGAAACATAATGGAGATCATTTTGCGCACTAGTTTCTGTATAATATAACTAGTGGTAAATGGAGCTTGTACTCTCTCAGGGGCAGATAATTCCTATGATATGAAACAAAACGGCAAATTCTGTTACTTGCGTTTAACATTTTTCCATCAAGCAGCACTAAAGCGTTCAGAAACACTGTGATTGGTTGTCCAGCTATGGGGCTTTCCAACATGCATCCACCCCCTTTAAACAAACTTGTTCAACAACTTTTACCATCACCACCCCCCCTCCCCCCACATCATGGTCATACTGGCAGTAAGGGACCCCCCTGCCAAGGCCTCTGACACAATATGAACACCGGCTGAAACTAATATGCACCCTTTTCCATACCATTCCCACGTTCATTAATTTCTCATGCTGCGTTGACCTGCAGTTTCCCAGAATTACTTTTTTATGTAAAGTGCTCATACTTCAGCTGAAATCTAAAAGCCTGAACAGGGACCCGGACAGACACCCTCTGCTGGTCATTCGGTGAGGTGGGAGGACACCGTAGAGGCGAGAGTGATGGAAAGTGAAGCACCCTAACCGTTTTCCGTGGAACCCGATTTTCCGGAGCTGCACGCAAAGCCTCTTTTATTACGCCTGGCTTCCCTTCCCACACACAGCTTACATAAAGGCAACTAGAAGCGTAAACTGCCCCAGCGAGATGTGACAAGATGCGGCAATATCCAGCTGGGGTAGGGGAAAGAGGTATGGATTACTGCTGCAGTGTCCTACATATACTGACTGCAATATATGTATG
Organism: Isichthys henryi; assembly: GCA_026776945.1. NCBI lineage: Eukaryota > Metazoa > Chordata > Actinopteri > Osteoglossiformes > Mormyridae > Isichthys > Isichthys henryi. The sequence goes on along the minus strand of JAODJX010000007.1, from coordinate 14,679,682 downwards.
GTTCTGGGTTCGAGCCTCACCATCTCTATTGTGGTGTACACCCCCCCAGCATGTTTGGGGGCAGTGTGTACCTGACTAAGATACTGTACACCTAGTCAATTATATTGCCCATGCGAAGTTCACGGGCACGGTTTTCAGGCTACATGCACATAACCCGCAACCAACCCCCCCCCATGATGAAATTTACATCACTTCCCCCCTTGTGCAACTGAAAGCACACGCGGAAAATATGAACTAGGATGCTAAGCCAATAATTAGAAATCCCAGGGTTGGCCAATTAGAAATCCCAGGGTTGGCCAATTAGAAATCCCAGGGTTGGCCAATTAGAAATCCCAGGGTTGGGACCCTTGGGCAAATCCCAGTTGCTACAGACACTGGCTGACCCTGCTTTCGTGCGCATACATCACTTTGGATAATAATGTCCATTAAATAAATGAAGACGTCTATATGCCTGTATTATACTGTCACAGCATGGCTGTCTCACCTATAGGAATGAATTTAATTTCATTGCATTCTTTTGTCAGTCTGGCAAGTTACTGAGCCAATTTACAGAAGTACACATGGACAGCACTCTCTTTTACAAGTCATTGGACCTATTTGTCCTAATCCCTACCCAGCTAGGTGATTTGAACAAATGGTTGCTACTATTTAAAAGTGAAGTCACAAAAGCATGATATGAAACATTCTGCCCTTTTCCATTTAAGGGGGCCATTGAAACCAAGGATGCCTGCTGCTGATACTATAGCACGTGTTACTGGAAACTGAAGCAGCACTGAGATCTGGTTTCTAGGAAAAGGAAGCTTGCCCCTCCCATCATGACTATTCGCCTTTAGCCATTGATGCGTTACAATTCACTCTTTGTGCTTTTCTTGAGTGACAGACCATGCAGACTTGCCAGTACTCTGAGGTGTCCTTATAAACCACCCTGTTGGGAAACCTCTCATTCCATTATAGGACATTGCAATGCCTGCCGAGAAAAGGAAAGTCTGCTGTACCAAGGCAAGTGGAGTGTGACTGAAGGTTAAGGGGGTGAACGTGCTGCTTTGCAACAGCAGTCTATACCTGAATGATATCATAAGGTTTAGGGAGGGTCAGGGACTGAAAAGGTTTTGCGTGAGGCAAGGGCAGAGCCTGTCTTAGAAAAAATATTATATTATTATATTATATTTGAACTTGAGGCTGTTCTATGCAATAAAAGCATGACTGAATGGGTATTCCACTGGGGAATTTCCTTAAAGGTCGAAAAACATTCCTCATTCCTCTCATTCTTGCTTTCGATTCCTAAAAGCGGCATCACTTGAGTTCCAAATATGCTGCTGCTAAGTTTAGATCACAGTCTATTTTTTTACAGGTGCAAGACAATTAAAGCCACCCTTTAATTGTGTCCCTTACAAAATCTAGTCGGTCATCTCAAGTCACAGGCTTCCATCATTATAAGATCTCCTACATTTATTTATAAGCTGATACAGGTGATTTCACCACTGGGCCCCTGAGCAGGGCCATTAAACAATAAATCGCCGCAGGGATTGTCTGAAAAAGCACCATTTTCCTGTTTAGCTTAGAACACAAACATCTCCTTGCTTACCATTTTATTTACGGTGTCTTTGGCTTACACTTTGCGTTCCGGGTTTACCGATATGGGTTTAATAGCAGACTTATACAGCTGCATACACACAGTGCGCAATGCAAATCGTTTAAGACAAAAAATGCGTAGACCAGCATTTCATTTGCATACTTCTGAGAGTGTTTGGGGCTGCCTGAGCGACTACACAGAATACCTCCACTCTGAAGAGCAGGGTAGTTTTGTAGTTCTGATTTTCCAGTTAGGCAGGAAATTACATCACAACTAATACAAAATGCAGAATTATAGTTCGCCCACAAACCGCTTTCTTCTTCCTGCTAATCTATTTGCTGAACTTTCTTTTTTTTCACCTCCATTCTGAGTCAAAGTTCTTATTTTCCCCCATATAGAACCAATTGAATATCATGTAATTGCAATATCGTGCATAAATGCCAGATGACGTATTTGCTTTCATGCTTAGCATACTTCTTCTCACGTTTTAATTTATTTAGCATTTACAATTATTTTTCTTAGCAGTTGCTTTTGTCCAAAGTGACAGACAACAAACAAAAAGCACATTACAACCACGGAAAGACTTTGCTTGATGTGGCACATACATTGCAGCGATGTTAGTTACGTGTTGGTCACATGACCTTTCATCAGTTCATGTACTTCATGCACTTATTTATATTTATTTATGATTTGTACTCCAGTAGTAACTGAATTACTAAGTTACTTGTGCCCCATCAAGCAAAGTGTTACCACAAACACTGCGCAGTCACTTTTGTCTAAATATAATGCTCCACAATGCTTTCTGCATATAAGGATGCACTGTATTGATTTTCAGTCTGTTTGATGCATTTTTTGTTTGTGTTTGTGTCACCTTGGAGAAGAGTGTCTGCCAAATATGTTTGTGTACAGCACTGTCTTCTGGAGGTAAAGGTGATTCTGATCGTTTGTTGACCTGTAAGTTTTAAAATCGGGTTGATGTGTGTCCCGATTGTCACCCATTAGGCCTACCGCATAATGATTTTCTACACTCTTACAATAGTTTACAGTATAAAGTTTAAGTAGGATTTATTTATTGAATTTGACCCGTAATTATTATTTCCCTATTGCTTTTGCTGTTCGCGACTTCATATTATAATCCCCATGCCTTGGCTAGCATGCGATGTTCCAAAAATGTAATTATGTTTTGAACTTACAGTAAACAACACTGATCTTTTTGGCACAGCAGAGCAACACAAGTAACAGAAGACTATGTATCTGACATGCATATACGGTTATATAAACAGGAAATGCATCCCCAAACGCAAAGTGTAACCCACAGACACTGTAAATAAAACGGTAAAACACAGAAATATTCACGTTCATAGCTAAACAGGAAAACGGTGCTTAGCGACATTGCAGCTCTGTCTCCACCTTGTGGATGAAATCCTGTCGAACGGTTAACTATGATTTATAAAATGAAGCACACAAACTGAAACAAATCGGTATTCGAGTCCAATATTGAAATTCAGTAATTAAAGTTGAACAGCTTATTATCGAATTTAATTCATTAAGATTTAGAATTTTTTCCAGTGCTGGACAAAATAACATTTTAGAAAGCATGGGCATTTTTCAGCTGATCAGTCGGGGCTATTAGCATCAAATATTTTAGCATCGAATATTTTAGCATCGACGCCAATCTTTCTTCCTTCTGCCAAAACTAAAAAAAGTCAAACCCCAGGTACACTAGACTTAGCCGCTGATCTTTTAGGCTAGTAACTTAATTAGAAGCCACCCCTTTAAGTAACATTCCGTCTGCGGTATCTTCCAACTGTTCATGCTAGTAAAGGTCACGCGAAGCCCTGAAGTGCATTTCAGGCAGCCTAGGGCAGAGTGAGACACAATACCGTGAAAAGAAGTATTCGATTTCCCCCATTAACTGCATATTTATCACACTGAATGGATACGGATCTGTAGAAAAAAAATGTAACAGAGGGAACATAATTTAAAAAATTTCAGTTATTATTTCATTTATGTAAGGAACACTCAAGTGAACCGCCCCCCCTCCTTGGTTTGTGTCACACGTGTAAAGAAATGCACCCAAAGGCTACTTTGCAACTTCCTAAGTTCCAACTGTATCAATTTAACAGGTGTGGCATTCTTATGTCATGAATCCATGGCATCAGTGTGATTTAAAAAGAAACACTTATGATGGTGTGTGAATTATGTAACTAATACTGCTGCATAACTGACTACAAGTCACTCATTGACCCAGTTCCCCACATTTAACTGATAATTAGATTCAGCTGATTGGAGACTGCCAGGTTTGACAGCATCCAGGCCTGTTGAATCTGGACATCACTCATACTAACCCTAACCATTAGAGGGAAGTAGCTGTCACAGGATTTCTACAATTTGCTACGTTCAAAGAACGTCCCAGAAGTGAAGGAAAGAAAAGTTATAAGAAATGCATCACTCCTGAAATGGTTAAAAAGCCATTTCCAAGGCTCTGGAAGTGGAAAGTACTGGGAACGGCGAGTCTTCGAAGGGGTCGCTGGGCTGCCAACATTTCTCTAAGTATGCAGTCACAACTCATTCAGGAGGTCATAAAATATCCCAGAAGGATAGTCACAGAACTGCAGGCTTCTCTAGCCTCAGTTAAGGTCGGGAAATTCACCCGTCTGAAGAGCTGATTTGGTGGAACCACTGATGACCTCAAAGAAAACCCCAAGTCCTATTATGCCAGGAATATAACAAGTAAAGTACTTCAAGTTAATAACATTCCAATAAACACAGTGGTGGCAGTGGGATGGTGTAAGGATAGTGTTTTGCTGCCTTGGGACCTGGATGACTTGCCATTACTGAAGGAACCATGTATATTGGCCATAGGGGAAATGACTGGTAATCTCTCTGTATGCTAAAGATGAAGCGTAATTGACTTATTCAGCAGGAAAGCGAACGCAAGTGCAAATTTGAATGGCCAAAAATAAACATTTTCTACTCTTGATTTGGAGCTCAAATGAGCAACTCATTCCAATAAGCTACCAATGTGTATGAATAAAATCCTTTTTTCAAATAGCTGGCTAAAATTCCTCTATTATGAAAAAATGAATGTAGCAAAGGTTTCACTGCAGTTTTTTTGCTGCAATGGGTGGTTATAAACTAAACTTTTTCACTTGATGCGGGTGAGACAAATATTGGATAATTCTATTAATTAGATAAAGGATTTTTTTCCTAAGTGTCACATTTACTCAGGTTCCTATTGTCTAGAACGTTTTATCTAAAGATGTGAAACCATTCAGTGTGACAAACATGTAATAGAGGAAATCAGTAAGAGGGCAAATACTTTTCCACAGCACTGTAATTTGGTGACAGCTCCTAAAATAGGTCTAAAAAAAATAAAAATCTAAATTTCCACCCAGTTTAGAAAAACTTTACACAAAGCTATCGGTTGACAAAAAAAAAAAAAACTAATTTCAAATAGCTGACAAGCACACTTTAAACACACAATGAAGCCACTGGTCCTTGGAGTAAATAGTGTTCAGATCACCATTTACTAAGCAGGGAAGCCCGTTAGCAGCGTGCTCACCTACCTGCATGGACTGCAGGCCGGAGGGGTGGGGGGAACATCCCACGTCTGTCGGTGGCCCCACATCCTCACTGAATTCCCCCCCACTCCTCAACTGATCAGCATATTGGCTAAGTTCATTCTCACCGACATGACAACTCCAAGGGTGCAGGAAGCAGCAGTGAGCAGTTAGAGTAATGACTGCTCTACCACCAGACCGCTGCGTTAACTTTCCTTTCAGTTCCTGTTTTAAGACTTCCTCCGCAGACAACAGTCAGTTAGGAAACCAAAACCCTTCACACAAGAAAGCGAAAGAGAGAAAAAAAAAACACACACAAAGTATGATTATATCCTCCTACAAATGCTGCAGTTTTGAGTTTTGATTCAGAAAAAGTACCTTGATGTCCCCCAGGAAATGTACCAAGCGCAGGATTTTAATCTTAACATGAGGGGTTGTTACTTCCTGCTTCCTAAACATTCAAGACCGGATCGATGCACAATATAGAGCCAAGTCACACCAAGAAATCATCAATAGCAGCGGGGTTATCGATGGGCAGCCTCAGGACAGTTGTGTCGTGTGTTTCTAACCTGCCACGCTTTTGCTCAAGGAGTTCAGCAAAGGCCAGACACATCAAGCACTTGCTACTGAAGCGCTTGGTGTGCTAATGCCACAAAACACAAGTGTGATTATCTCAACTGCAGATATCTCCAAAATGTCTGCATCTGCCTTACGGACATCAGTGTCTGAGCAGAGCGGACTTCAGAATGTAGAACTAAATACAACAGTGCGAAATCCTTGCGCTTTTTGCTGAAAAACCACAATGCAAACTCACAAAATGCAAACTTATTCTGGAACCGAGTAGCACGCAGCTCCAATGTCCATGTAAGATTGATAAAATAATGTTCTGCAGCCATATCAGCATGCAGCTACCAGGGCCCTGCAAACCCAGCCGTGTGACAGACATTTTCCGTCAAACTGTCTGCCCATAATCTGACCAAGTTCCTTTCTAACATTGATAGTTGGCCAATTATTGTGGTGTGACATTTAACTGCACGCAATTTAAAGGCCTTCTGACGTAGTTTTACTGTTCCCATAGCTTTCCTTCTTCATTTAAAACACTGCAAAATGAACAATAAACACATGACATCTTCAGAAGTACAGAGAGATTTATGGTCACCTTAAATCCTACACACTAGCATTGGTTTGGTACATTTCTCACTGCTGATCAAACTCTTCCGTAACTGACATTATTGAAACTCCTGGCATCCTAATTGACTCTCTGCTACAGTAGCTTCACCGGTTTAAACAATAAGGGGCAAATCCCGAATGAGATGCTTGTAGCAATGGACATAAGAGTACGAAACAAACCTAGGGGGCAGTGTGTGGCTTAGCAGGTTAGTATGCTGAGCCTATGATCTGATGGTCATGGGTTCAAATCTCAGAGTCAGAAGAACAATTACACCATAGGACCCCTGAGCAAGGCTAAACCCAATTACTCCAGGGACTGTCTAAATTGTAAGTCATTTTGCATAAACAAATAAATTATCAAATAAATTAAATGTAATTGAAGCTAGGCAGTGGTTACCTTTCTTTAACGTATTAGTACACGTTCATTAATGAATATCTGCTTATATTTTAACCGATATGAACAAACAAGGAGAAACACAATGACTCCGTGGGTAGCACAATTACCTCACACTTTCAAGGTTGCGGGTTAGAATCCCACAACCGTTGATCATGTGTAGAGGCAGCATGGTCTCCTAGGAGACCGGATTGAGAAACACTGGGGTAACCAATGTCTCAATCACCTATGCCGTATGGCAGTATGAGCATCCAGATAGATTGGCATCCAGAGGTGGAAAGTTCAGGTCCAAAAAGTACAAAATCCAGACCAAGGTTTTGTTTCAACCAACCAGCTGCCTCTGCAGATCAATAGAACAGGAGCTGCTTCAGCATGACATTGACAAAAATGCACTTTGCTAATATGTATACACAACAGGATGCTCCCCAAAGCGGGTCATTGTCCACATGTAACTCTCTATGGATGTGTAATACATGGTCAGATGAAGCTCACAGCTGCTTTTCCATCATACATTTTCTATCATCTTTCCATTATCATACAGCCACAAACTTTAAATGTGGAATGGCTGAGCCTATAGGCTAAGGCTAGCTCTGGTCTGTGCTCCTCTGATTGGCTGAAGAATCATCAAACCACATTCTTCACCTTAAGAAACATGTGCACATTTTTTGCCTAGGCAGCATTGTCCAATCCAAAGTTACAACAAACCCAGAATGTAGGGAGAGGGAAAGTAAGCGACCAGTAGCCATGATTCTAGGGTAACCACAGAAGTGACTAGCGTGAAGTCAGTAGTCATCACATGACTAACAGTGATGATCATTTGCATTATTATCTGAATGACATCAGGATGCATTTAGGACACTGACATAAAAATCTAAATGCAAATATACAGTTGTGTTCAAAATTATTCAACCCCCACTGAAATTGAGTGTTTTGGCCAGTTTGACATTGATTTTGATCAT
>JAODJX010000007.1:14657646-14671923 GCA_026776945.1 Isichthys henryi | reverse complement strand
CTTACAAGTGCCTCTTTGATTTAATTGTAAACAAGATGACTGAAATGATCAAAATCAATGTCAAACTGGCCAAAACATTCAATTTCAGTGGGGGTTGAATAATTTTGAACACAACTGTAGGTTCAACCACTGATTATCCATCTATACTTACTACATATGTTTTGAGTCATATTGCAAATGAGTTTAGTTATATGTAGTAGTTTAGAGAAAAGAATATATATATCTTCTCTCCAGAAGATTTTATATTGTAGTTTGACATCTATTCTATCTTTTACATTTTGTTTGTTAAACTTTTGTTTGTGATAGATGAGTTTTTTTTATCTTGTTATATAGTGTTCAATGGTGTCTCTCTCCATCCTTGCAGTTGTAGCAGAAGCAATTTCCCTTCAAGATCAATAAAGTGTTTTTCTGATTTTGGTTTTTCTGATTTTTCTGTTTTTCTTCTCAATATTTCTTAAACTTTGACATTATGAGGGCATTGCTAAGTCCTTATTTGTCAAAAATGACAAATGAATGCATGCATTTCTGTCATCGGCCTTCTGACAGTGGCCAAATATATTCAGTTATCAGCCGCTATTAAGTGCCTGCAGGCATATCAAACGTTTTTGTACATTCGCAAATCAGTCAAGACGTCTTATTCGGAATATGAGGAAAACATTTAAATGGCTAGATGTTTAATTCACAGTTTTTGTGTGTATATATATCATACTGTCTAGGATCTGGATTTTCAGTATTATTACTAACCTCAATGGCAATACCTTTTTATATTAAATGTAGAGGAACATGTAGCATGACATTAACATTAAATGAAATGCCTGAATTTTAAGGTTAAAAGCCCAAAGCAGAGGAGGCACACCAGCCTTTGAAACAATGCGGGAAACTGATAGTGAACAGACCTATAATCCTCCCCAGTTAATAATTTATAGCCTAGTTTTAAAGGATTATTTCTGCATGAGAACTCAAAGCCCTTCATAGCTTCTCAAACTTGGATTAAGCCTAGTCTTGCACTACACTGGTGGTTGTTCTGTTTTCATTTTGGTTTTGTTTTTAGCCCTTTATACTCAATACCCCTGAGCCCCTGAACTTCTCTACGCTTTTTTTCTTGTTTCTCAACTTCCTCATGAAGGAATGACTTCACGCAGTTTGGTTGCCTCTCGCTGGTATCTCGAAGGCAATATGAGCACTGTGTAGATCAGAGGCAGAAGGGGTCCTGCACACATTCCCCCATGAATGGCCTTTCTGTGGACTTCGCACGCAGCGTGTCCTTAATGCAGAGGGGAATCCCTTAATCCTGGACGGGATGCCCAGTCCATTACATTAGTGCACACAATCGTACACGGTTGGTAATACTGAACTACATGCGGAGTATCCCGAGGACCCCCACAGAAGACAGGGGAGAAGACGCTAACTCCACATGCAGAGGATAATATTCAAACTGCCAAAGCGGGATGTAGGAAGCAGCAGAAGCACCCACTGAGCCACTGTGTTGCCCATGTGATGTATGGGTGAAAGGGCCATTCCATTATAACTCAGCAGCACAATTAAATGCAAGCTGATGTAACAGCAGGTAATCATGAAGAAGAATACTACTGAAAATTCTCAGTGAGACCTTTGGGAGAGATATTTTTTTAATGTCTTGAAATGGCACACCTGCGCTCTTTAATCCAGTATTCAAACAAGGCTGGACAAAGGAACACATGTGAACTACATTGCATGAATCTCATTTTAAATAAACTAGTTTCATAGCTGTTGACTGTACATTATATTAGATGTTCTGGATATAAGACGTTTTGATCATAGGAGTGAGCTAACTGTGGTTGTATGCTTGCTGTGACAGTCCCTACACCGAGCTGCTGTCCCTGAAGAACATGTTTCAGAAGAGATGCATGATAGTCTTGTGTTTGCAGATAAAGCTTGGGTCTTGAGAGGAAGTGTCCGACTTATCTTTCTCACTATGAACTTTGTTGTTGAAAAAAAAAATGTGTCCGCAGCTGAATGTGTTAGTGTGTGGGTTGCTGAAGTCCTACACAGGCAGCGCCTGAAGCTAACATTGCTCAGATGCAGATGACTTTACATGAAGTGGTTTCTGGTTTAAAAAAAAAAAACACAATCAAAAAACATGCACTGTTACTGGAAAATATTCATGGTGGTGCTTCAAACGCACGGTTAAGCAGCTATGAGGCTCTGACGGGCGAACACAGCAACTTGTGGATGTAAATCGATATCCTGTACCTGGAGGTTTCAAATCAATACGTTGATGGATGTGGTAAATAACAAACTGTGACCCACAGCGGTGTTTCTCACCATTCATACTAAGCGTCTGCATGGGGGCCCTGAAGTTTGGGGGACCCCTATTGGCCACAAACAGCCACTACACAAAATATTAATTGATATGCTCAACAGGTAGCCGAAGCAGCATGTTGTGTTAACCAGCTAGCTAGCCACAATGTTCTGTCTCTGCTCACTAGCTATTTCTTAAGACATTTGGGTGGGGGGGGACTGTTTGAGTGGACCTCAAGAAAAAATTCCAACCCTGACTGTGATAGCAATTTACAGCTTCATGTTTTACTATGTTGAAAAAGTTTTGATACTGTTTAATCAATGTTGCCTTTTGCAATTATATACTACAATACTACAAAAACACTGATAATTGTTGTCATTCACACTCACTGCGCCACCAAGTATTTCAATAAACACATGCATCTTGTGTAAAAAATACACAAAGGAAATATGATCATCACACCGATTTCAGATCTACGCTTGTAATTAAGCATAAAGGAAATCTAGTTTTTCAAGCTCTCTTTCAAATACAGTCATGGTACAAAGGAACAATATTTATTTCAGACTTTAAATTACTTGAAAATATCTTGCTTAAAATACATTGAGTTTCATTTTTCATTTAATTCTGATTCCGGCAGCAGTGTGTGAATAGACTCTATCCTGCTCAAATTTTCTATCCAGATCATCAGAAAACCAGAAACCCAAAACACTAGTCAGCTATCAGAGATGCAACTATGATCTGGAGAGATCAGGTTACAAAAGTCTGTTCACATGTAACAAATTAAAATTGCATTCATTCGTAAAGTAAAGACGCTGCTCTCTACAGCATCTGGCATGGAAGCATGGATCCCATGGTTATGCCATTTCTGTAAAAGTTTTCGAAAGACATCATTTATCACACAACAGCCCTCAGAAGTTCAGTTTAAAATAACCTTCATTCTGCATTAGTGTGCAACATTAATTGCATGTACATCATCCGTCCTGCTCTTTCTCCATGTATAAAACCGACAGTTTGATTATAAGTGTTGCAAAACAGCTCAGTCACAGTCAAGAAGAGCACATGGGCCCTTAATCCACCAAATTAGGTTCTCAGTAAGACAAAGTCACCCTGTACCACTGGGCCTGAAAAACTCAGGTCAAAAATACCCTAATAATAGGGGGGGAGGGAAATAAAATCACCCAGCACAGTAAAATTATATATAAGAAACTGTGGCTGAGTAGCAGGAGTGTATGATGTCAAAGGTCTATAGTGAACCAAGACAGGGTGAGCAGTAATTAGGCAGTGCACACAGTGGCTGCCCTAATCAGCCGAGACCTCATTTTACATGTCATATGGGACACAGAGCAGCGGAGGTCACGCTGCCTAGGCGTAACAGAAGTTACTATTGGTGGTTTAATTAAACAGCCTTCTCTGCACTTCTTGTAATATGGGGAGGTTTTAATTAATTGTGCTGCCTTAGAGATTCGGTACATGTATAACCCTTCTCCCTGATTTGTCAGGTGTATCACTGTGAAGTCTTAAGCCATTATGCATAGGGCAGCGAATGAGAGAATTCCCTCAAGGCTTTACACATATATATATACATACATACACACACACACACAGTCTCTCCCCGGGTTACGATGGGGTTCCTTTCCGATGTACCTAGCGTAAACTGAAAATACATTGTAATACAGTACACCTGATCTAACAAACATCATAGCCTAACCTAGCCTACCTTGAAAATATACTTAGAACATCTACAATAACATACAGTTCAGCCAAATCATTAACATTAAGCCTATTTTATAATGAAATGTGGGATATCTCATATAAGATATTTAGTAGTGTACTGCAAGTGAAAAACCATGTACCCATCTTAAAGTCGAAATTATGCTCATACGGACCACTGCAACCCATCTGGCGTGTGTGTATGAGTGTCATCTACTGTATAAAGTGGGCGGCCTTGTGGTCAGCACGAAAGTCTCCAGACTCTCCTTGTGGGCTGCCCAGTGTGTGAACCATAGACTGTAGCACTGTCCAAAATGTGACCTGCACTTCCGGGGATAAAACTTCCAGTTTAGCATGACATTGAACCTGAAAAAGTGGTTTTGGATCACAGGATTTTATGCATATTTCATTTTTGCAAGGGTGCTTTTTAAGGTAATACTGCACATACAAAATTACTATTTAGGTCTATTATTTTTTTCATTGCAGTAGAATACTAATGTACAGCAACAATTATCACCCCAGATATAATTACTACAATGAAAAGCTATCTGTTTATGTAGCAGATATTTTTAAAAAGGGCTTTGTTCAGAAGCTATTTTCAGCAGAACAGAACATAAGAAACTATGGTAACAAAATAATGGCAAGTAGGAAGTGACATCATAATATGTTCTATTTGTAAAATCCTCTTTGTTTTGTTCCCCCTTTGCAATTAAAGTTAAGAACCATAAAGCACTACTTAGAAAATGATCAAAAACAGTAAAAATAATTAAATGTATTCATGGGGCATGAGATTAAAGCCACCAGCCCCTGATAAATTATGGATTTCAGTTCTTTGTTCCAGCTCTTATGATCTTAATATAATCTGAAGATCAAAGGGTTCTTAATCCAGCCCATTGGATCATTTATGTCTGCTTTCATGTCATTACCTCCAGGATTTGTCCTCTGCTGGCAGGAGCCAGTTACAGGGAGAGCACTTTTGGGCTGCACAGGCCAGCAGCCTGATCATTTATTGCTACTGTATAAAAAAAAAACAAAAAACAAAAAAAACATTAATATGCAAACCCTGTAAACCCACTAGGTCAGAGAAAGTTAAATTCTCTCTCACCCCCTACCCTGGGGTCAAATTGACCCCAAAGGCTCAGGTCAGGTGACTTCTCATAGTAATTTAATCATTGTAGGAGTGTGTACGAGTTATTTAGGAAACTCAACTATTTCAATTGCATTTTCCAAAACTATTCTGTACAACAGTGATCAGCAAAACTAACGGGAAGAACGACAGATCATGGATAATCAACTACACGATGTAGCGAAGGAAATAACTGGTTAATAAAGAGCACATAGGAAACAATGACCAAGCAGAGGCGTGAGACGATCAGAGCCACGGCTGGCGACCTGAGCAGACAGAGAAACCCCATGATCCCAGGTGATGTGCAGATATGGAAATATCCAGCGGGAAATTTCCCTCTTTTTATAAAAGGTGCTGCCATCTGTATTAGACAGACTAGCTGCTAAAGAGAAGAGGTCAAAGCACAGGTGCTTAAATTCCCAGGAAGCACAGTAGCTAATAAATCATATTACTGAAACTAACTGATAATGCATGTCATTGAAAACACAATATGGCTAAGAAGAACTTATGGACCACTATAAAACACAAAGCATAGCCATGTGGGTGAGGCCGTGTCTGACTCCTAACCAGTGACGGGAGTGTGTCCTTCCATACTTCCTGGCAGCAGCGTTCTCAGGCCACCAAGAGGCAGCCCTATGAATAGATTATTTTCTGGCAGGAATGATGGCTTCCGCATATGGATCCCGACACGCTTCACTCACTTCCTTTTCATTTTTCTCCCTCTCCTTTCTACATGATTAACACTAGGCTACTTTTACAGTGCTTTGGCTTCAAGTTAATTCACAGCATTTGTTAAAATTCATTGCTGATGCACCGTTTAATCTCAAGTCTGCCTCAAATTCGCCACGCATCATACCAAACCTAAGCCCAATAATTAATAACCAACACATTTGTTATAGGGTTGACAATATGTAAAGTAAGTAAGTAATACAAGACTAAAACACCAAGCATTCCCCAAAATCATGAGATTGTAAATAATACAAAAGTAATACAAATTATGGCAAATCTCAATGCCATGAAAATACAGTGGGGAAAAAAAAAAAAGTGTGGTTATTATTTATTCATGAGTGTTATGGTTATGGTGCATGGCACAGGCGGGAAAAGAAGGTGACGATCCACTCACGAGACAGAGGGTTTATTAAGGAACTGAACACTGGAAAAAAACTAAAAAGATCACGAGGGATCAAAAACTAACATGGAAAAAAACAACAAGAACTAACTACACAAACCATACAGTAACAAGGGAGCCACAAAATGAACAGCACAACACACAGTGACCTTCACAGGACCATGTACACACACATATAACACAACAAGGGACTGGAAAACAGAGCAGGCACTTCAGTGCACATAGAAAACTGGGGCAAACAAGGACAAGGTGTAAGACAATCAATTAACCAATCAGAAGAGGGCGCAGGACAACAAGCAACAGAACAATGAACAAGCACCGGCACAAGAAACTGGGAATCAGGTGGAACTAATCATTTACAAGCACAGAAACTAGGGGACTTAAATACCAGAAACATTAACTACATGCTGGGAATTAATCACTAGGAATAGAACGCAAGGATAATTAAACAGAACCAGAACAGAACACAAGCAGGGATAACCTAGGACAAGAGAACTAATATAGAAAATAAAAGACTAGGAAACGAAGCACAAATAAACGCATCAAACCCATAACCAGCGAGATTCAGTCCCTGAGCCACACATTCAGCCCATTGAGCTACTGTATGTGGCAAACAAGAATACAGGAGAAACATACATGGGTGTGACAAGACATGGCGACACCTGCTGGCCAAACGGGGAACAGACACGGAGGACAGGAGCAGGCAGTCGCTGACCCTGAAAAGACAGCCGCTGAAGCTCTAGCAGAAATTCACCTGGAATGAGTCATTTTTATTTTGTGAGGGAAATCACGTTTGCATTTGCTACGGGTGACAAAGACGTTCAACAGGTACAGTGACAATTTTATTTTTAAATCATCAGTCCTTATTCCGCCTTGCCACATGTCTGTGATGTAATGGCTTTGATGTAATCGCTTTTTAACTATTTAAAAAAGGATCCGCATCCTGTAACAGTGACCAAACCAGACTGCATATCGTAATGTCAGTGCAGCCATATTGTAAGTAAGGATAAAAGTTGACTTTATGCCCGTTCAGGCACCTATACTGTGGTACTCACAGCTGGGCACCCGCTCACTGTTATTCAGCACGTAGCCGTCTTACACACAGACGAACATGACCAGGTATTCAGAGACTAGCCTTCATAGCAGTGCACTTGTGACACTCACGCTGCATATGAATGAGACACTCACCCATGGGGCTGCTTCCCTGCCTGAGGATAAGGTCATGCTGTTCAAGACATCTCAATACACTGCCATGCTTGACTATACTGCATTCATTCTGAAGGAGTTACAGACAAAACACATGCTGTATATTGCTATCCTCTGGGTTTTTTTTAATATTATTCAAAAAGAGCAACATAACCTCAACAGGGGTGCCACAAAGGGAAGGATGCTAGGATGATTCCAAGGGCCCCTCACTGACAGAGGCCTTAAAAAGAATTGGCACATAACTGGATTGGTCTGGGTTGGGGGCCCGATATAATACAAAATCTCTAGCAGTGCCCCTGATTCTCAATCCAGAACATAATTTGATACAATGTACCAGATAGATGAAAAGTAGCTTTTATAATGAACAACGTGCATTTCTAATAAACTCCTGTAATTGAAATGTCAGTCCCAGATAGGGAGAATGACCAGAGTCACTAAACACTCTCACATATTCGCACTGGCTCACTCGTCACGCACTGAGCATGCGGTGAACTTCAGAGGCCACAGACCTCCACGCTGGCATGTCGCAGCTGCCGCCTGGCCTTCGAAGGACTGCATCCCACACAGCAGAAACACATCATAACACATCATGCCACATATCAATCAATTCAATTATCAAAGGCAACCATTCTACAAAAGAAGGTATTTATTAAAGGATTTTATTTGTAATAAATTGTAGGATCGGTAGTTTTTAAAGTGTGGTAGTGGTGGCCTAATGGTTAGGGGGGTGCACTTGTAATCAGAAGATTGTTGGTTCAAATCCCTGACCAGCAAACTACCATTGTGGGACCCTGAGCAAGGTACTACCTCCAAGTACTGCTCTCTGGGCTCTGAATTAGCTGCCCCCCACTATGCCACATATGGCAGAAGATTCCACAGCACATAACAATGAAATGTATGTCATCAATGACAACTGACCACTTCCACTTATGGAGGGGGGCACTGAATTCCTGTAAATATCTTCTCTTTTACTTTGCCTCTTGTTCAATCGTTCAGAACTCAGATCTATAGCATCATAGTGGCTTTTGTAGCATGTTAAAATCTGTTCCGGAGGTGGACCTGCCAAGGTCACAAAGCGATACTCGCCAAGCGCCTCTTCAGCTCCCTTTCAGCGTTATGCAAACTCCACATTCCCGCTGCCCCTCTCATCCCATTACATAAGCATCCTACAGCGCACACCAGCCCGTATCCCTGCCCACTGCGTGCCGCGCGCCACACATTCCTTACATAATACGAGTGAAGGGTTAGGGTTAAGTAACCAGCCTGTATGTGGAAAACCAACAGGTGAACTTGAGAATAGCAGCAGAGAGAAATCTAGGCCACAGCCATCCATGTTCACTTTGGCTTTTCACCACAATCAAAAATCACAGTGGAGTAATTTTGCTCATTATATCCTGGGTTCCCACAGGACCACAGGCAGTGACTTTGACCTTGTATGTCTGAAGTACAAAAACAAAATTCAGCAGCGCAAGTTAAACTCTCATTAAAGAACCAGTTCAAAAAGAAATGCTTAGATGCTCTAACACATCTAACAGTAATGTTCTTGTTGACAACCGTCCTCTTGAAATTCAAAATCTAATTAGACAAATGCACAGGAAATCCCAAATAAGGTTTAATTTTCAATTAATCTGTTGGTTTCAGAAGTAGTGACAGCTATACTACTGACTGCTTGTTTATATATGTTTGCTTTACTGCATTCAACAGAAATTCTGCATTGTGAATCTTTACCTTGGAATATCACCTTAATTCCGAAATATAAAAGCCACTCTAGATGCATGTGCCCTGAACAATAGGGCTTATCGTCTGAATAAACATCCCGCTTGTCAATTATTCATGAGGACTGCTTAGAGTGGAAGCCAAATTAAGCTAACAGGTAGACAAGTACCTTGTGGGCCTAGATGCCACATATCACGTTAAGTCTTGTCACAAACAAAAGCAGTGTATATAACTGCAATCCCTTAATCAGTGCTGGCTTAACGAAGAAAATCGATTAAAGTGTATGCAGTATAGTATAAAAGAAAAGGACAAAAGTATTAAATATGAACTTTCGTCAAAATTAATATGTGCAGTTACAGTATGGAGTATCTGTACTTATTTTTAATACCTTGGGTATCATTGTTACCATTTTAATTACTAGTACTTTCGGGACAATCAACAGAAAACGGGCCAATTAATTTTAACCTTGTTCTTGGGAGAGATGAGTGCCCACACATTACGAGCGAATCGTGCCTTACCTGTAAGACACCTGTTTCCTAAGGTTCAGATGCATAAACTCGCTCTCCATCTGCATGTCCTCCTCCCTCGTCAAAATCGGCTTTTCGGATCGGCTGTCAGCTTCATCTAACCGATCTCTGTTGCTCTCGTCCAGGCTGTAACATTGCCCATCCTCGCCTTCGGGAACGATCGCCTCGGCGTCGTCGGCTAGACCTCCTAAGGTCGGCGGCTTCATTGCCATTGTCGGGGTGCCGTTTGAGCCGCGGCCAGATCGGGCTGAGCTGCCCCCGGTGCACGTCGCCGCATCAGCCATCGACCGCTGAAAGGAAGCAGGTGTCAGTAAATATATACGCAGCTGGAAGCAAGCTTTGTAGCTGCAGTAATCCTGTGTGTACAGTAAGTTATGTTGTTACTAGATCATTTGTTGTGTGTCCTTCATGCATACTAAGGCGCAGCGCTGGCGATCGGGATCGCAGAAGCGCAAAGCAGCACGAGCCGCAGCGGGATCCGACTGTTACCGTCAGCAGGAAACTATTGCGAATCCAGCAGGACAAGCTGCCTGTCCGGCGTTTGGTCCTCGTCTGCTCATTTAGCGTAAGTAACTCATTTAGAAGTGATATATTCCCCGTGCTGGAAGTGCCTGCTTGATTTCTAAACGATATCCGTAATTAACTAGTAAATCACGGGTAAAACACTATTTATATGCTCCGCTGAATGGTTGTCAAATAAATTAGGAAAAAGCGCCTGGAATCGACTGAATATTATTCATTTTCATCTGGAAAACTTGATACCAAACTATGTTTTTATTAACAGGGGTTCCCTGACACATACCTGTGCAAGTCCCCTTTTAAGCATTAATTTATTAACTGTGATCTGACTGTTTTCATAACACACTTGTTTGGATGCATGTCAGAATGCTGCGG
Source organism: Isichthys henryi (assembly GCA_026776945.1). Classification (NCBI taxonomy): domain Eukaryota; kingdom Metazoa; phylum Chordata; class Actinopteri; order Osteoglossiformes; family Mormyridae; genus Isichthys; species Isichthys henryi. Next base: position 14,661,334 of record JAODJX010000007.1, on the reverse strand, counting down.
TGTATCATTTAGTGTACATTGAGCTACAAGTACGTTTTTTTTGCTGAAATCCTAAACCGCCTGTGTGAATGCATCGATTAAAAGTCAGTTGTCTTTATGTGTATCAACTATTTTCTGAATTTTCCCCCAGTCTTCCCATTACCTGGTATGCTGGCAGCCTCCGAAGCTAAATCCAAACACGTCCCATATGTAGCCTATACGAAGGCTCACCCTTTACCGTGGAAAACGTCCCACTGAATGGCGCCTTAAAACGGGGTTGATTCACACCTAGGTGTCAGATTACATCTCCTCTACTACGTGATGTTTGAGGAAATGTCGGGAATGCGGACGTATTGCATTAGGCAGTGATTGGTTTGCCTCGATCACTGCCATGCATTCAACGATTCTAGATGGTCATTTCCACTAGACAACCACGAAGTATAGCATTTTTGTAATTTTGAAGAGACCCTTTGATGGATTTCTCTAGTTAATTTGTAGTTATTTAATTATTTTCATTTGGTTCACTCATTTATAGGTTTCATATTTCGTTCTGTCCTTGCTTCTTGTTTCCTCACGTCATGTTCTTTACGTATCTCATACAACTCGTTCACACCAAGGCCATCTGACCGCCTGGCTCCTGGAGTCTGTACGAAGAGCATAGATAAACTGTCTGCTTCCCTCAGTGGGGGCAGACAGAACTGGACCGGCCGTGTGCAAACATCTTTCTGTCTCAATAAATCGCTTAAACTTAAGGAAACTGCCGCATCTGTCGAATGTGAAAGAGCCTGAGGATTCACTGAAGAAATCTATCACAGTCAAACATTCAAAGGTAAATTTGCTTAACAATATCTGATCTTTCACCCTATACAGAGTGGAAGTCAAAGGTTTACACAGGCCTAGACCTATACAGAGGCTAAAAGATTTTCAGACTAATATTTCTAGGTCTGAGAGATATGGAAAATTGCTTTATTGTGATCATTTTTTTTTGTATTAGTCTACATCGATAATCATATAAATAACATCAGTGCCTGACCTCATAAATGCTCTTCTGGATGAATGGGCAAAAATTCCCATAGATACACTACAAAAGATGTGGGAAGCCTTCCAAGAAGAGTGACAACTCTTATTTGGTGGCATTTCCTTTTTATTGCTTTAACTTGAATCAAATGCTTAGCGAAGCCTTCTGCAAGCTTCTCAGAATATGTGTGAATGTTTGCCAATTCCTCCTGACAGGATTTGTGTAAGTCCACTTGGGCTGGATGCACCCCTCCTGCAACATGCCCAGTCCACAAAAACTCTGTGTGCTTCAGATCAGGGCTTCATGGTGGGTACTGCAACATTATGCTGTCTCTAAGCCATTTTGTTACAACTTTGAAGGTTGGCTTAGCTTCAGTGTCCTGCCGAATAATAAAGTTGTGACCAAATTTTTGGCTGTTGTCTTGAGGTGTTGCTTTAGACAATTTTTAGACAATCTTCCTTCCTCACGATGCCATCCAGTGCACCAGTCCCTTTACTGGCAAAACACCCCCAGAGCATGATGCTGCCACCCCCATACTTCACTCTTGGGATGGTGTTCTTTGCATTAAAAGCCTCGTTCTTCTTCCTCCAGAAATAGCCACAATCCTTATGGCTAGTCTGTTCAATTTTAGTTTCATCCTACCACTCCTCCCAAACAGTAGGTTCTGGTGATCACCTGGAGACTTTAATCTGTCCTTATGTCAGTGTAGGAGAGCAGATTTTCTCCTTGAATGGCAGCCTTTCGGGCCGTGGCATTGAGTTGTGGACGTAGTTACTTACGTACCTGATGCTCCCAACTCCTTCACCAATTCCTTTACTGTCATCTGGTGAACTACCAAAGCAAAGTATGATCATTTGGGCCGTCATTTGGAATTCACCTGGGCCTTCTTCCTGAATGATGCAGTGACCGTGTCTTCCCTCGATAACGGTATTTACATATATCTGTTTGTACAGATGCTTGTGGTATACCGGCAATTGTTTGGAAATTGCTGAAATTGGAGGGACTGGACTTTTGAAGGGACACAATGTTTTTTTCTGAAGTTATATTTGAAAACGGACACCTGGGAGGTATTTTCACTCATTTATGCTCAGGTGTCCCCAGCACATCCCACATGATTCCAGCGATTTGGTGTACGTCAAATTTTGGCTTCAACTACACATACACTACACAGTGCTTTGGTTTTTCACATATCCCGTCTTGCTCTCTCTATGAGACACAAACATATTAAAAGTGAAAGTTAAAGGTCAGCCATATATCTGGTACCCCCGTAGCCTTTTTTTTAGGGGGGGGGGGGTTGAAAGCCCAACAGCCATTTGATTGCTCTGCAGGCCACAGCATTCAAAATAACTGCGTGCTGGGTCACACATTTTTCCAAATGTCTTTTCAGATTCTTGACTTCATTTCATTGTTTCATTCATCATAATATCAAGCAAAAGTAGAAATCGTCATAAGTGTGTGCAAATAAGTAAGATTTTGCAGCCGTACCATAAATCCACCTATAAAAGGTTTTTGAAAGAACTGGGCCAGAGACGTCTTTATCCTTTGAATGTGTGCCAGTCTACATATTTTGGGCTGCAACAGAAAAAGATAATCTTTGGAATGGTGACAGCAACGGGTAGATGCCAGCGGGCTATTCAGAGCAAACCTGTCACCAAGGAATGTAGGATATGATGTCACCCTTCAGGATCTTTGGGCTGAAGTTATATGTTGCTTTATTATGTTCATTTGTTCCCAATGTTCTCATGTTGATTTGGCCAACCTGAGAACACGGCATCCATGCAGCACATGCTGTTGCGGATACACGTTCATACATGAACCTCGTCATGGGAGTGAAGAACCTTGTCTAGGTCGTGACGTTCATTCAGTCCAAAAAGCTGTGTTCACATCAGGAAGAGTACAGACATCATGCCTCGCATGCAATTTCTATCAATCCAACCTGTTCAATATTAAAACATTTCAATGCAACATCCCTTCAATAAAATCAAGGTGATTCATAAGTGCAGTCAAGGTAACAGCACAGGAGATTATTCACCTACAGAACAGTACTGGTAATTATAGCTCCGGAACATTTTTAAATCTCTCAGAAGTAAACACCTTTCAATACTCATGAAATAAACAACCGAGAGCTTAATTTCTTTTGACTAATCAATGCAGACAATAGGCTTAATTTAAATGCTCTTAGTAAATAGAAATTTTGGATTCCAACACATTAGAACGAAATGGTTTTGTTCCTTAAAATCTTTCTGGTGTTAAAACAGGTAATAAAATATCCTCAATTTTCTAGCTAAATGAATTTAATTCACATGGTACTGTAAATCCTCAAAAATCAAATTACTTAAATTACATGTATTGATCTCTTTTGACACCCTGCTTTTATTGGTTTGCAAACAAATATAAGGTCACATGACTAGAGTTAGGTAGATGTAGGATATCCCCCTCCAGGTACTGATTTGTAAAATATGAGTTATGAAACAGAGGAAGGTTTCACTGACTGCCTAGTACTGTATAATATCTTCCATACATGTCATATGCATGAGATCTTAAATACATTCCTCCATTTTCTGTAACTGTTTGTATTGTTTAGGGTTGCGGGGGGGGGGGGGGTACAAAGGAAACGAAGGAAAAAGGCCCGGTACACGGAACAAAAAAGGGTGGGCCACAAACCCAACCCAACACACAACAAAAAAAAAC
>JAODJX010000007.1:14643697-14654037 GCA_026776945.1 Isichthys henryi | reverse complement strand
TGGTGCATTGCAAACCTGTTTTTTTAGATCGTTTATGAGATATTGTTTAAACAGAGACCGATCGTCTTAAAAAACTCATGTCGTATTTTGAGTTATATGCACGTATGGAATGCAATCCAGCAAGTCAGGTATCGTGAACGAAACACTTAATTTTGAAATTTCTCAAATTGATTCACCCCCCCAGCATACGCACACGTACGCAATATTCGGTCAAATGTTTAGACCCCCTCCCCCTTCCATGCGTACATACTAAAAGTATGGCCCCTTAGGTTTAGGGTTAGGCTTAGGGTTAGGTTTAGGGTTAGGGTTAGGGTTAGGCTTATGGTTAGGGTTAGAGTTAGGGTTAGGGTTAGGCTTAGGGTTAATCACAATGACACAAGCAACCATCAGGCCTTTAAGGAAAATAATATATATGGAAAAAATAAAACCATAAAAGTGCTAAAAAATCTAAGTCTGCCCAGGCAGTTTACTATACACAGATGTATGGACATTTTACTTTCTGTACTGCATCAGTATTCAGTTTTATTGACAACAGAAACATAGTTCAGATGCACTTCGTATTTCCTTAATTTCAAACGCACAATTGTCAAACAGTCATCCATGCTCTACTGCTGTGACAGCTGGTTTCAGCAGCCAAAAAGCTTTACTTCCACTTCGTGGATTATAAAAAATAAAATAAGCAAGGTGGTTTGACCGGTTGTGAGCAAACAAGCTGATCTTTCAAAACAGCTCCTGCCTATACATGTGTTTGGACTCAGAACAAAACAAGGCAGAGATGCATATTGTAATGTACGGACTTCCTGGTTCTACTAACCTTAAGTACCTTAAAAATCACTAGTCAAAAGATCCTAAATTTCCTCATTTTCTAAACCCTTTTAGTTGTATAAAATGCATTAATATTGGACAGTCACTTTGGTGTATGTTGTGATGGTTTCCATATTACATTCACAAAACAAACCAAGTAACTATTGCATCGCTGAAGTTCTTTTGTAATACAGGTCATTGTAATTGTACATAGACAATACTGTGAAAATGAAATTAAGCCAAGAAAACGACGTCGAAATGATTTTCATGGTAGTGTAGAACTATAATGTAAATTGTTTCAGCTTAGCCATTTCAAAACCTCTCCTGAAGTATTTGCAGCCACCATCCAGTGCACCCATGTATTTTTCATTCAACCCCTAGCACAACAGGATTGGCTAATCAATACATGATTGACTTTTGTAAACTAATTAAATCGATGAATTAAGTGAGCTGGTGGTGACAAACACATGGAATGGCTGAGAGTTGGGAACTGAAGCAGCGTTCTTCTAACCGGCCAACTAAACGTAGTAACTTTTTGGAGAAGAGAAGAAATTCTTATTAGTTTTTATTATGTTCCTCTTAATTTGTATATGTTCCAATGCTCAATTGTGTTTTTAACTGCCCAAATAAATAGCTTGTATGTATGCACAATATAATATTCATTGCCACACCTCACCTTTCATGGTATTCTTCTTTATCTCTGAGGAAGTTGGTCTCCGTCCTGTTCAGATCCACCAGGTCCGTGTGGACCTTGTCCAGATACTTGCTGGTTTCGTGCTCTCCGTGAGGAATGGTTGCTGGTTGCTCCTTGGTAAAGCTGCGGGAGGCGCCGTCCCACTCGCTGGCGTCTTCCATCTTCAGGAAGCCGCTGTAGGGCTCCTCCAGCGGGGAAGCCTCGTCGTAGAAGAGGAGGCTACGGGAACGGACTGCGGCACAGCATACATACCGTTACTCTGATCCGCTCTGTGTATTACATTTATTTATTTCTGGGACACTTTTTTTCCAAAGCAATAAAGTAGGGGTAGCCAATCCCAGAAGATTAAGGGCTTTGCTCAAAGACCCAAAGGCAATATCACTATGCCAACGACAGGATTTGAACCAGCAACCTTCTGATCATCAGCACAGTGTCCTAAACCACATATTGCCCTCATAATGTTTAGATAAACCTCCTAAGTGCTTAGTACTTCGATTAGATACAGTTCTCTATGTATTATTCATCCAAGACTCTTATCTTTCTTATAGGATTTATGGGAAAAAATCTTGCTGTGTTTAAACGGTTCTGTACAACACAATTAATAGTAATAATTAAGCAGCAAGGTCACTAGATCTTTGATGGGCTAAATGCATTATAGCAGGTCCTTCCCAGTCTGGTCCTCAGGGAGCAGAATTTGAACTGTCTGGCAGGGAGCTGGGAGGGTGCAAAAACATGTAACATCTGTGGGTCCCCGAGGACCGGGTTGGAAAACACTGCATTAATAAATTAATTCACTGCAATTACTCACGAGGGATTATGACTAGACATATACAGAGAAAGCACCCAGATGCAGTAAATCAGCAATGTGAACATACTGTGGCTGGCTGTGTAGATGTCTGCTGGAGGCAGGGGTGAAGACTTCACCATATGGGACATGGAGGACACCTCGGACAGCCCTGGCATGAAGGAGCCGAGCACCAAGACGAAGCACAGCAGCACCACCTAGCAGAGTGATCCAAAGGACATAGGCGTGAGGTGCGGAACCTTTCCAGTGCTGAGGGTGTAAGACAAAAGGGCAAGATCCAAACCAACAAAAAATTTCCCTCCGTTCAAATATATTCAACACATCTACCCGTATGCGAAGGGCTGGCCCCCCATCCTGGGTTGTTCCCTGCCTCGTGCCCATTGCTTCCAGGATAGGCTCCGGACCCCCCGCGACCCAGTAGGATAAGCAGTTTGGAAAATGGATGGATGCACATCTACCCATAGTTCATTTACACCAGGGATCATGGGCAAATGTGTCTATGGTAAAGCTTGACAATGTCTGTAGCAAAAGAAAAATGACTATATAGGCTACGTTTTTAAATACCACATCTGTGGTAAAAATTGCATTTTGCTCAAATTGTCCATCGGCATTCGCCGTGGTGCTGAGCCTTGATCTAAACAATTATCCTGGTCAGGATTATGGGGATTATTGTAAACCAACAATTGAAAAATCCTTTTAAATGCAAAGAACTGCTTCAAAGCCCTAATGAGTAGATCACACCAACATGATTGCATCTCATACTCTCATAATTCCTCAGTAAGGTTCCAGGCCTCTTACTCTCATAATTCCTCAGTAAGGTTTCAGGCCTCTTACTCCCATAATTCCTCAGTAAGGTTTCAGGCCTCTTACTCCCATAATTCCAGGCAAAGGCAATTTGCTGCCTTAAGGATTTGTATTTAAAGCTTAATTCTGGACAAACAAGGAGCAAACTACATAGGCCCATGTTTGCAGGTTGTTCTTCTAGCCAGGCAGCTTTACTTAGTGCCCTGAGGGTGCTTTTCCCCAAACCCAAGAATCCATATCTTCTGCAATCACACCCTGGCCTTCCAGTTATATGAGCCACTGGCTCCAGGGCTGTTTGTCAAAGGCTCTGCTATCCATCACAGGCAGAACCCATAGCCACGCTACACCCTCAATACACACAGAGAGCCACCATTCAGTGTTATAAATTGAATGCTGCTTCTGCCTTTACACCAGCAGACACACTAATGGATGTGCACTCAACGGCACCACTGGCCATGGCGCTGCTCTGAGAGATATTGCTATTTTCCGCTCATGCATTTTCCCACGAAAGCCCATAAATCTCCAAATCAGAATTGGCCATATGAATGAAATATGAAGCGTAATGTGTTGCAGAGGTGACGCGTCGGTGCCCACGGACGTCAGTACAGCTCGTTGGCGTAAAACGGTGGTGACGGCAGAATGATGATGACGGTGATATGCACCATGAGGCAGGTCCCCGTTTGGGTGGAGGCTATCTTGCAGAACTGGGGGACTTTTCCTGCCACCAAAGACTGGAGCTTCTGCAGCTGCTGGAGGAGAGACCTGAGAAGAGAGATATTATATAGCATATATGACCCCAGTCTATGAACTACATCTACTGTTCTCAGACAGATAATACAAATCCCACAGGACATATTGAGGATTCAGGAATAAGAAGAATATAGATAATCCCTTATTAAAGTATAAGTATTTCATATGCAGTCACTCAAACACTAAGTCAAAGTCAAAATGCTATTGACAGACATGCAGTAGATCTTAAATCGGAATTGTAGTTTAGGTAAAAAGTAAAGACTGACAGGGAGACCGATTCTTGAAATCTTTTGGTTTCATTTTCAAATGTATTTTTCATGATTGTACATCTGACCACTAGAGGGTGCTAAACCTCTATTCAGGTAAATATAGCTATCTACAACATATTCTAAGATAAAAAAAATGTAGTTTTTCAGGTACATTGTATCAGCGTTTGTCCTTAGTGGGAAGATGTCTGGCATAAATACCAATACTGAAGCACTAGTTTTATTTAAAATGAAATAGTAGATATCTCTTCTCCTCTATCCAACCAGATTGATTGATTCTTCCTGTCAAACTATGAAAGCACATCAGTCAGACCTCTGTCACTTCAGTATATAACACAAGGACTTTTATAAACACTTCGCACTGCCAGTTTAAATAATTCTATTGTTATCTGAGTACCAACTCAGCCAAGCCAAGCCCAATATCTCAGAGTTTCTGCAGTACAGTGTTATTGTTTTAAATTGTCATTAGGGGACCTCTACTTTTTATATTAACATTAAAAACATATTATACATTTATTATTAATGGGTTCCCTGGTATTTGAACCCATGATTTTTGAATTGTTAGCACAATGCGCTACTAAGGAACTGTAACTCACATATTAATTAATGTGATATTAACAATACAGGCGGAATATATCCATTAAAACATTCCATTTTACAAAATAAAGTCACCATAAACTTGCATGATGACGAACAATACTAGGAAGCTGCCCAGCCCAGCCATAAACGCTGGCATCCCACCTGTTAGCACTCTCCAGCGTCTCCACCTTCTTCCACAGCTCATTATTTTCAGAAGTGTACGTTTCCACCCTGCGGGGCAGAAGTTCACGTGTGTGAATGCTGATGCGTGACACGTCATTCGGTGTGTACATCTAGAAGGACCTGCTGCCATTTTGGATTCCCATGGTGCACAAAGTACAGCATCATGGAGTCAAATTATTGAACGCTGTCCACACCAACAAGTGAGTTCTAACTGATTTAAACTTCTAGTTTGCATTAAGGTTCAGTCTAAATATAAAAAAGAACCTCATGAAGACCGGTAATACAGGGCAGCAATGCATGATCTACTTCTTTTATACAGGGGTTGCCGAATAGTGCAAAACACATTCAATACCCAGATGATTTTTCACAATGATTTTACAATATAAGCCTGCTGAGGCAGAGTCTTCAAAGAATATCCATAATTATGAGAAGAAAAGATGTAAATAATTTTTAAAAAAGCAATCCTGTAATGATTATGATGAGTTAGTCATTAGCCTTTAGTGCTGTCATGGACGGAGGTTTCTCCTGCTGGAGTGAATCGCCAGTGCCTATCTTACTTCTTCTCCAGACATTCCACGTACTCCTTCTTCTTCCTGCGGCTCTCCTGTGCTGATATCTGCATATTGAGAAATGCGACCGTTATAAAATTAAATGAGGTTTATAAGAACAACAAATTTGTGCCCCATTGGTTTTATGATCTATTAAAAATGATTATCCCTTTATATTTAAAAAGACTGACACTTATTTGCAGTTCCTCTATTCTCTGTTGCTCAGCTCTTGCTATTTTTTCATTTAGGAGATATCTGTTCTTTCCCTGTATTCGAAGGTCTGGGTGCGTATTACCCTCAAATTAATAACGTGCCCCGTCAGATGGAAGCCAGTCAGTCCATAACTGTGCCATGCTTGTGAGGATTGTGCCCCCTCGCTCATTTCCGATGCACACTTAGTGCAACAGAAATACAAGGAAATGTATAGTGAGAAAGACGCACCTTGTTTTTGATCTTCCTGCGGACCCTCTTGAGTGCCTTCTCCTCTGTCTTGGTAAGCGGCAACTTGTTGGGCACAGGGTAGCCCTCAGCGATCAAGGTTCGCTTCTCCTCCTCTGTCAACATCAGGGGCCCTGATGTTCCCTGCAGCTTCTGAATAGAAGAGAGCCAAAAACCTGTAACACCACAATCACCAGACGCTTGCATCTGATCAGAAGCTAGAATGTGGCCCATAGGTTACCCAAGGAGAGGGCTCCAGACAGGGGTGCAAAAGGAGAATGCTCTGCAGAAATCTCCTGGTCTAAGTCGAGATTTCAGGCACATGTGAAGGTTGGGATGTGTAGGACTGATTGTCTTGTTCCTTTCATCAAGGAAGTTAAAGCAATTCAGAATGAGTAAATTCTCCATTACAGAACCATGTAGACATTTGGTTTGGTGGCTCGTCAAAAACAAACAAAACGAAACAGCTGTTTTAAAGATGTTTCACAGCTGTTTCAAGGTCGGCCATATGAGAACAAACTAGACACAGTAGACAGATCTTGAAAAAAGAGCAGATAGCAGAGTCCTTAAAAAATATCAATGTGCAGAACATGACTAGTGAATAATCATCAACAGAACCCAAGGCACGTTCGACATGTATTGCACAGTACAGCATCTATCCAGTACAGATAATGGAATATATTAGCAGCAGATGTAGGGTTATGACTTAAACCAATAACAACACAAAGACTTCACCACATGCCTACAAACAAGCAAAAGTTTGATGAAAAATTGCATTTATCTGCCACTTGTTTTCCAAGGCAACAATTGTTAGACATTTTTATAACTGGATATTATACTGGAGCTGTTCAGGTCAAGTATCATGGGTTATGGTGCGACAGTTGTGCAGCTTCCTGATGGATTAATACCAGAAACTAAAAAGCATATGTCCTCTGACTACAGCATCCTCTGCTGGTGTGGAGAAGTACTCACATGTGGAGCAGTGAGGAGAGGCGAGGTGGAGATTGCCGCGGAGGTGCGGGTGGGCTGGCGTGCTGGGCTGGGAGGAGGCAGGGAGTGGGGGCTCTGCGATCCGTCACTGTCGCTGCCATGGCTGCTCGGTGGGGTGGGAGGGAGCTGCAGCCGCTCGTCTGTGGGGGGAGAATGAGCCGTGAGTGCCAACGAACCCGACACACACCTCTGCACCTGGCAGGCTGGGAGCACCGGGATGCTGTCGCATTCTTCAGTAGCAGAATCTCATTACTCAACGTTAACAATAAAAAAGAGGTATCAGTCATGCTGGGTGCTTTCTGGCCTAAACTAACAACCTGCTGACAGCACACTCAGAAATAAAATGGCAATTTCCATATTAAGCTAAATCAAATAAAGACAAATTGCAGTTCCAGGTAATTAACGCTGGAAGTGTAATGTTGGCTCCTGTAGCCATACACCTTGAGTTGCATTAAAGGCAAAGTGAGTTCCTTCATTCCTCAGGAGTTTTCCTAGTGATGCCAAACCATTCCTTCCGTCCTTTTGCCCCCCACCCCGTCCCACCCCCAGGACCCTGCCAAGTCAGCCAGCCAGTCCTGGAGTTCTGGAACGGCCCGTGTGTTTAGCTTGGCTCCGGCCCATAGTGTGGAGAAGTTTCACTTTGTTTTTGCTGGACGAACTGGGGTTGAGTTGGAGGATGCAGATTTTTTTTGTGAAAGCCAGACGTATCACAGACACAAAGAATTAGTCCTTTATCGAAAGCGTGAAATCTGAACTGGATCAGAAAGCATGTTGGTTCAAGATTGGGGTCTTGGGGGTAACACACAGATCACACGTACTGTTGCTAGGGTACAGTAGTGAACTCCAGCACCTCCATGCACATCTGCTACCTGAAGTCATAAATCAGTTATTCCTCCTTTTATTCTTTTCTCTATAGTAACAGCACAGGTGCAGTTGTTTTCAGACAGGCATTTCAGGTCAGTACTTCTCTAATCATCACCTACATTCCGGATTTACTGTATAGGGACCAAATATACTTCTGTAATTCAAACGGCTTTGAGACTTAAAAGGGTAACACTTTACTTGATGGGGCAGAATTACTTAATAATAACTCAGTTACCACTGAAATACAAATTATGCACGAATTATGAGCAAATATAGTTGCTACTTGAGATAAAAGATACATCACGATTCATTAATGATGAACAAACATGAGAGCAGCATTTCACTTGTGTTATTCATGACTTGTTCCTTCAGTAGTTGACAAAAGTTTACACAATTAACAGATATAGAAATAAATATAGTAACCGTTTGGGATGAAAGATGCATCCTGATTCATTAATGATGAACAAATATGAGATCAGTATTTAAGATGAGATCTGTGTTATTCAAAATTTGTTACTTCAGTAGCGCCTTCAGTAGTTCACAAAGATTTACAGAATTAACAAATACAGTAACAAATATAGTAACTGCTCGAGATAAAACATGGATTCCGGTTCATTAATGATGAATTAACATGAGATTAGTATGTAACTAAGACTTAGTTTGTGAGTAATTAATACATAAGTAATAGTATAATACTATATTATTTGTGCCCTGTCAAGTAAAATGTTACTCTTTATAAATGCTTTATTGTTTGATGATGATGAAGAGTATGGCCAAGACATGTTGATGTTTCATTCTAGCCCCAGACTGTTTCTGAACATGTTTTGCCCTCAGTTTCCACATACACAGTAAATTCACACAGCTTAATATTTTACATTCAGGTTTGGCTTGAATGAAAACTGGGCCCGTCGGTGGTACAGTATGTATGGGGTGAAGTACGTTGGTAATAAATGTGTTAATGGAAAACAGAGACTAAAAAAGCAAGTGTTTAGCTGTGCGCCAATAGGCGGTAATTGTACCTTATGATGCCACATTTGAGCCAAAATAAAAGGTCTTATATAAACAGTGGCCTCCACGGGCACACAAAGACCTAGTAGAGTAGGAGCCAGTAAAGCAGGATGGGAAAATACCCAGCTGGGTCACAGGCCCGCTACAAAAGGGACAGAAAAACACGTTTATGAGACAATTAGTTTGCCTAAGTGGCTAAATGCTAAATTAAAGTTAGCAATGCAACCTGAAAAACATGAAAATGTTTATTTTCACAGTTATTTTTGAATATGTACAAGGCTCTTAAGTCTCATGCATTGATCGTGAGATACAGGCATTTCGACCAGTTCACACGCTCACACGCCACACCTTGTATTTCTCACCTGAGACGTGAGGGATCACACCCACCATGGTCTCCCGTTATATAGAATCAATGGACGAGGCGCAGGCATAAGGAGTGGAGTTTTCCACTGAGTTCATAGCTGTCCCAAGTTATACAGAGTTAATACCCATCTACCAGCCTATCAGAAAATAGCATTTGTTGTTTCCGGGTAAATTCCAAACTACACGTGATCCCGTTGCCAGCACGTTATTACATGGATGCGCCCACAGATGCAGCCCAGAAAAGGTGGAAGAGCAAGATCAGATGAATGCAGTATGCAGGGCTCTCAAGTCTCACGCATTGACTGTAAGACACAGGCTCCTCCCCCAACAGATGTAATCTCACTCCAAACTTTAATGAAACTTGAGAGCCCTGTATGGACATTGAAGTGATTATTTTCCTCTCACTAGACAGTTGTACAGTAGCTAGTGACGTCATTCTCACCTGGTGAAGTGTTGAGGGAGGAACTGGCTTCTTTTGGCTCGGTTTTAATAGCAGGCAAAAGAATATGTTTGCTGGACCCCTACAGCACACAACAAAATAACGAAACAGATTACAAACCTGACAAAAAAGTGCATGCATCTTAAACAACAATTCGAATGCAAAGTGTGGCATAGTGCTGGCACAACCCCGGTTCCAGTCTCTACCATGTCCTCCAGTTTGTTGTGCTCCTTCAGTCCTGGAAGGGCAAGGTTCAGTTGGTGGGGGCCACTGTCTACCAGAGTGGTGGAAGAGGATGTTTCTGTGAGCAGGCTGGGCTCCTGTTTCACCAAAACGGCTGTCAGGTTCTGGCCAAGGGACCACAGGCATTCTGACTCTGGGGGAGCAATGGCGAGACAAGGTGAGTAGCGGTCCAGGAGAAGAGGCAGGCCGAAAGTATCCCTCTGCTGCCAGCAGGGGGCGCAGTAGGGGCTTGAATACCCTGGCAGATTCGGGGGGCCCTACACTTCACAGGGGCCCATCAATATATAACATTTTACGTAATATTGGGCCAGGAGGACCAGCGATACATCTTACAAGGGGGCCTAGAGTTTGTAGTTACGCCCCTGGTTGTAGGACTGCAAGTTTCCTGTTTGGGTGGAAGTAACACCAGGTCTGCCAATCCTAAGCCCGGGACAAAATTACTTCAGCTGGGCCCCCATGCCAGGGAACACCTCCCACCTGAAACCTTTCCTGGACCCGGACCTAGGACCAGTTCCCTAGCCCCCAGTGGGGGGGGGGGGGGGGGGGCGGGGGGGGGGGGGGG
>JAODJX010000007.1:14633116-14643597 GCA_026776945.1 Isichthys henryi | reverse complement strand
GACGACAGGCCTGAGTAACAACACTGTGTGCTGAAGACACGATTTTTAGGCAGCAAAGCGGCAGCTGTGATTCAGAAGCTGCTGTGAAGGACACTGTGAAGCTCAATGTACCAGATCTGTCATTATCCCCCCCTTATGTGAAGCGGCGTGATCCAGCACGGCCATCAGTCACCCCGTACAGGAAGCCTGCCCATCAACACCGCCCCCTGCTGGTGACACACAGCAAGCCCAGGGCAGGTGTGGGGGAGAGCTTTGAAAAGTCAGCACTCCAGTGCGTACCCAGGGATTACCGTAGGCTACCTGCCTTTTCATCCATGTTTGTGTGTTTCAGCGTGACTGAATCGATTTCAGGTGCTTGTAAAAGGGGCACAGTTGGCTGTAAAGTACCTGGTGTTAATGAAAAACAGGTTTCAATGCCCATGCAGTCCCCCAGGGGTGCTAGGGTGAGGTGGGTGGTCTCCAGCAGAAAGGTGATTATGGGCCCAATGTACATTCCATTCCTGCTGAGGTCTGACCATGCACTCCACTGCGAATTATAACGTATTAAAGACAGAGTGTGGCTCAAAATCAATCTCTTTCAGTGCTCACACAAAGCAAGCTTAAGATGGTGGGTTTATAGTGTACATTACCAATTGGCTAGAGACTCAGACTTGCTATTCTGCAGATTAAAACCTCAATAAAATGCCACTTGTTTATGACCAGCTGCTTAATTTAATAAACTGGACTGAAAATGTCAAATGCGACTAGACGGGTGTTATCTGTGTCGCCAATAGGACTTCCTAGGCCCAAAGACTACATCCAGTTTACTGGTGCTGGAGGCTAGCTCTGGTTCCCATGGGAACAGGTTCATAGCTCAATAAACAGAGAGACAGAAAGAGAGTAGCGTTTCAAAAGGTCAGAAAGTGATCTTCACTCAGCCAATCAGGTAAATGTGAACAACATCACTGGAGGTGTAGCACTCGTTTTGTCAGTCCGGTCTTTTTAGAATCAATGCTAACTCTGAGTGCTGCAAAAACCATATATGGAGCTACATCCAGCTGAATCGCAGATAAGCTGCGACCATTAAACAGTGCAAAATGATAGCAGGAGATTAAGCACAGTTCACAAGGCCATTAGATGGAGGTCCATTTCCCATAATGGTAAATGCTTGATAGATGACACTGTGAGAGACAGTTTTGCATTACAATAAGTGAACCATTGTGGTAATTATCTTTTATAAATGGCTATTAAAATCCTCCATTTTTAGCCATTTTGAGTAGCTGGCAGACTCCATAAATCATGACAGGGCAGCATGGAAGGTTAGCGGGTGCCATTGTTGTCTCACACCTCCATGGATGTGGGTTTGAATCCCGCCTCTCTACTCTCCATGTGTGAAGTGTGCATATTTGCTTCTATTAGCGTGGGGCTCCTCTATCTATTCCAGTTAACTGACATCTCCAAATGTGTCCATGTTGTCTGTATGTGCCCTGTAATGCACTGGCATCCTGAACAGGATCTCCCCCTGTCTTGTGCCCCGTGCCACCTGGGACAGTGTAGCAGGCCCTACGGCGACCCTGAGCAGGACAGGTTCAATATGAATACATACATCACATTAGGGACGTCAGCAGAGGGTCAGTTAAGCAGGTGAGCCGTGTGTGGTGCTGAAAGGGCAAGTTTATCACATTCTGTGTACAACTGAGCTTACTTTAAAGTACAATTTGCTGTGTATGCTTTTTTTAGTAGGTATTAGAATGATTGAGGATACCTGCAAGTAAAATATGGAAAGAAAATCCCACTGGAGAAGGGATTCTATCTACAGATAATGTGGAGTGCTTTCGTGCTGTTTATAGATCCATCCAACCATCCATCCATTTTCCAACCCGCTTATCCTACTGGGTCGCGGGGGGTCCAGAGCCTATCTGGATATAGATTTTTAATATAATTATTAAGAGGTTCTTTAAAATCTTCAATCTTAGATCTGCATTATACACTTCCTTAATTTGTCCTGTTTATTTTAAATCGGTTTTATCCATTGTACGTTAAATCATACAATTACATTATATGGTTTAACGTATTTTCCATGATAGATATTTAGCATTTATTGACTAGAGGGTAAAACAGCCACATTGTGTACCTCATAACTATAAGTTAAAACATACTATAAATTATTTGTGGTAATATGCATACAGCTGTACAGTGAGACATTGTAGCTATTAATCTAGCATATTTATGACTATGCATAAAGCAATCCTATATTTTAGAAGCACCTGTTCTTGTAGGACCATTAAAAATCTGCATCCATCCATTTTCTGTAACCACTCGTCCTATTCAGGGTTGGGGTAGAGCCTATCCCAGGGGCTACCGGCCCAAGGCAGGGAATAACCCAGGATGGAGCACCAACCCATCACAGGGCACAGTCACACGCTATTCCTTCACAAGCATGCATACCTACCTACCTATGGGCAACTTGGTAACTCCAGTTAACATCAGTATGTTTTTAACTGCTGGGATGTAAGACTGGTGTCCATGTAAGAGTGGTTCTCCATTTCAGGGGGCTCCCGTGTGAACCATTATGCACTGCTTGGCTCATTGGCTCACAATGTGCCAGGAAGGAGCTCATTAAGCTCGGGTGGGAAGAGGAAATGTTGGTTTGATCCACACACCAGAACAATAAAGCATCAAGTGTCTGTGCTTACCACCATTGTCATGTGACTAAAGGCCATTAACAAGGTGCAAAGTGCCATGTGTATACCATCCAATCACAGTCTGGGATTTATTCTTCCAAATACGCTGGCAATATGTGAACTCAGACGGCCAGACCTCCGTAGCTACATAAAAACAAACACGTACACATATACAAATGCACCTTCAATTACATATAAATACACCACCAGACAGAACAACACACACTTAGCTGTACAGAAGAGAAATTCCTAAAATCCCAAATGGAAGCTACAAGGAAAACGGCCAGGTGGATCACCAAGACCTGAATAGTGGATTACACTAAAATATCTAAGCGTATTTTTGTACGCTAATAAAATTTTGAATTCCAGGTCACATACTATGTCCTCACTTTTGAATCAGCTTGACTGTAATGCAAAGCCAAAAATCTTTACCCCAGTCACCTCATTCTGGGCTTATTTCCAATTTTTCCATCTTTCCACTGCTTTAGGCATCCAAGGCACATCACAACCATTTCAGTTTTTTATTAACGAGTTTCTGCCCTCTCAGGAAACAATTCAGGAGCTCCTGGCCTTCATTTAAATGTGTGTGTGTGTGTGTGTGTGTGTGTGTGCATGGTCCAGCTATACATTACATTATGGGGAACAAATTGTGTCATTGTGGGGACCATTTTGTCATTGTGGGGACCATTTTCACCGTCCCCACAATTCAATTTTATAACAATCTGTGACTGCCATCAAAAAACTAAAAATGGTAAAAGACTTTTTTTGGTTACTTATGGTTAAGGTTAGGGCTGGTAGGGGTTAAGTTGTTTGGATTAGGGTTTTGCTCTTAGAAATGAATGGATGGTCTCCACAAAGATATGAGTATAGGTCTGTGTGTGTGTGTGTGTGTGTGTGTGTGTGTGTGTGTGCATTCTGGCTGCCCACCTGGCAGGTGTGTTCACTTTGCGCCTATACCCCAGGAGCTTGGCCCGTCAGTAGAAGAGAGATTGAGAGGAAGAGAGGACCAAGTCTCCCTGGAAACTCACAGGTAGACGGGGCTCTTACTGCCTGCCAGTCATCTGGCAACCTGGTCACTTAACACAGTGCTTTCCTGCTGAACCATTCAGCATGTGCCTTCTAATCTTTCTTTTCTTTAACCAAGCGGATGCTTTATAAATGAGACAGACATGAAGGGCTGATCCTGGAGTGAAGGAACACTTTGGTTGTCCTGTACCTTTATCCATCTGGATGGGCATGGTGGGGCTCTGAGGGGCGGAGTCTCCACTGAGGGAGTAGCTGTGCTCTTCCTGGATGGCAGGGTTGGAAGGGTCCAGCTCCATGTCCAGCAGAGGATTCCTCTCTGACAGCAGATGGTCATCAAAGAAGCTGCTGAAGAGCTCGTTGGAGAACTCCTCCATCTGCTCTGAGAAATGCTGCAGGACAAACACATGGCCTTTATTGAACAGAATCTATACAAGCTTATTTTCTTTGTGGTAAAACTGCTTGTTTTTTAATCAAGGACTATATCGTGTTAATAATAAGGTATTAAATATGCTGAAATGTGCAATAAAGTTGTACTTTCTGATATAAATGGAAAAGGTATAATTTTTTAAAGCTGTATGTCCATGGTTGATATTTAAAATGAACTATGCTAATGAACTATTGTGATCTAAAATACAATCTGTTCAAGTCCTATTGATTAGTAAATAAATCTACTTAAGGAAGTATATCTTCTAAAATATCTTCTCTAAAATATCTTCTATTACAACATATGTAAACATTTTGAAAATCAAGAATATTGAAAATTGAGATTATTGTGCAAATACAAAGGCTTTCACACAAATAAATGCCTTGGAGGGGAGTGAGCAAACTACCCACACCGAGGCACTGCTATTAGGGATAGACTCACCCACCAAAGCACCAATGACCCTTGAAGCTGAGCATGTTTATTACACACAGTGATAAACATCTGTGTCTTTTACAGCAAGACTGTACAACCATCAGTTGTCCAATAAACAGACCTCATGGGCAAGTGAAATGATTTTGGCTGATGTGAGCCACTAGAAAAAAAAGCATTCAAAAATCCTGGAGACAGTTCATCCAATGTGCATGGAAGAATCACCAATAGAACAACTGTGGATTGTCAAGACCGACAGGAGGAAGGACTCGGGGGGGCAGATGTGGTGGAGAAATAAATGGAATTTTATTGAATTCAATCAACAAAGGCCGGGGGAAAAAATGAGGGATCAAATCAGGGGTACAGCCCAGGCAACAAGAAGGTATAATATCAACGACTGGACTGAGGAATATAGGACGGGAAAGGAGGTATATACAAGACTAAGGAGGGTGCTGAGGAGAGGCAGCTGGGAGTGATTAACATGAGGGTTAGGATCAAGACGTAAGACAAATGACTGACAAGTGTGGCTTGTTAGGGTCACACTAGGAAGGAGACAGGAGGATCAGGTGGACTAAGAGGGCAGGATGTAACATGGATCAAATAATAATATTACTAATTAAGATAATCTGCATGGTATATTCCATCTTACACGGCAATTATATTCTTGTAGCTTGTGAGCTTTTTGCTAAATGCATTTAATTACTACTGTAATGCTAATCTGATCCTCTGAGTTTCACAAGGGCAAAGATTTGCAAGAAATGTTGGTGTGAATGGAGACCAATCAATTGCTAGACGTGTCTAGGAAAACAAAACCCGAATCCCAATCAATTTAAACTGATATGCATTACTTAAAAATGCAATTTCATGAATTTTTCATTTTTTATATTTCGCATTTTATTACCCAATGTCACTAGCTAAAAAAAAGTAAGTTATGGCATAATTGTGATGTCCTGCCAGTTGCTTTAGCTGACTGTAGTTAAATTTTATGCCATAATCCAGAGGGCAGACGTATTACGCTTTGAAAAGGTCTTGCTGTTAAACTCCCATTAACAAACGGGTATTACGTTTGCCTAAGCAAAGAGAGCAGTGTGTATGTATACAAGCGTCACACTTACTTTTGGGAGGGTTTTATTTGCTTATGAAGAGGATGTTGAGGTGTGGGGGAGAACCTGCAGGTGTGCATATCCTGTAGACTTAGGGCAGTGCGTAAGAGCTCAGCTGCACAATTACCAGGCAGGGCACTCAGGGCACGTCTCCTTAAACTGTATCCCACCCCCAGCCCCACCTCAACGCACCATCAGTCTGTAAGGCACGGTCCACTCTGCACGGTCCACTCTGCACGGTCTAGCTTCCTTCCTGTCTGCTTAATTCTTTATAAAAAGTTTTGGTGCCCTCAACAAAAATGAATGTTGAATGTATAAAGCGGGGCTCCTCAAACTTGGACCCCGATTCTAAATCTAGGCCTCGTTTTCAGGTCTCCCAGGTTGTTAGTTTAATAATTACTGATTCTGATTGACCACAGAGGTTTCAAAGGCTGGACCTTGAGGACTGTGATTTGAACAGCTCTGGCCTAAAAGCAGGAAAAATTGCTATATTACCGCTATACTATACAGAATGGAAACCGGATGATTGGCTTTACAAAATAAAATATTGAGATTTTGAGAAAGAAATTCCAATGATCACATGGACTAATTGTCAGTTTTTAAAGATGGCTGATTCTGCCATCAATGTAGCTGCTTGGATAAGTACGAAACTAACAGACTTCTCGCCCACAAACGTGAAAACCCAATTATGGAGTATCTCTTTCATCTGCTGAAGCTGACCTTTGCCTTGAGTAAGCTAATCAACAGAGTGCCTCATGCTGCCAGATACATTCTTCCAACCTGCCTCCATTTCCTACAATCATTGTAGTTCAGTCTAAATAAGATACATCTGATTCAATAAAAATAGGCAATCTGAGTACAACAAAGTATTACAAATGTAACTATTCTAAAAAGTATAATTCACTTTAAAAAGGTGGGAGTCAGTATGACACAGAGTAACAATAATCTGGCTGACCTACCACAGAAAGGTTTATTTGTACTATTCTCTGCATTTAAAAATAAGAATAAAGACAACCCAAGTAAAAACAACATATATGGAATTGTGGACTGATCAAAGAAGTATTAAACAAAATAATCTGTTGGTAGGGAGGGGGCAGCACTGAAGGTCAGAACTCAGAAGGGTGCAGGTTTAAATCCTGTGGTTGGCAGAGTGATCCTACCATTGAGCTCTTGTGTGTGACCCTTCACCCTAATTGCTCCAGGGACTGGCTGACCCTACCGTCTCCTCTACGCCAGTTTTATGAGGTGGCCTCCTGGGATGCTTTTCCAGCTGTCTTGAAGGAGATCCCACATATGCTGAGCTCTCATTGGACGTTTTCCCTTCACTCTCTGGTCAGACTTTTCCAAAACCATTTCTACTGTGTTTACGTCAGGTGGTCAGGTCATGTGATGCAACATTATCACTTCTCCTTTGTAGGCGGCTTGGTGATTCCAAACCTTCGACTCATTGTGTGTGTGTGTGTGTGTGTGTGTGTGTGTGTGTGTGTATAGACACATACACATACGACACATAATGTAAATCTAGCATTAAATTAAATTTACACTGTTCATGGCATTAGGTACTATGGCCTTTGACATCTATAATAATACAATGATCACTCACATTTCACACATAAAACTTTCTTCAGTTTCTGTCTATTGTTAAGCTGCCACTGGGTCTGATATCCCCTCTGATCTAAGCGGTTAAGGCTGATGCAAACCTCCCATTTTCAGCAGCAAGTGACAGACACCAAAAAAAGCCAGTCCTTCAATACCAAAATAGATTTTTCTTAATTTTCCCATCAAGGTCTACTTTCACAAACAGAGCCAAAACAAATACATTAAATGTGAAGTAAAAAATAGCACTTAGATTGAAATAATAATTGGTAATTATTCCATCGCTTTGCTTTCATGCAACTCGACTGCAAAAGCAGATAAGAAACATTAAGAAACATCATTAGGAAAATAAGATAGACGTATATTTCAGTGTACTGCCCTTGTAGTAGAATAGTGTTTGATGTTGCAGTAGATAATGAAGTCATAATCATTGGCTGGGTAAACGAGGCCCTCTTTTACCTAAATGGTCATTAAATGTCGATCCTAATAGATCAGATGCGGCTTCACTACAGTTATTCAATGAGAACAGGCGCGTATTATAATACAAAATAGCTACTCCGAAAAATCTGACACAAAACAACCCACTGACTTTCAAAAACCATTATAGCTCTTTATATAGTTGAGACCAGTTGGCTGTGATGAAATAATGTACCGCAAATGGGAAAATAAGCAGGCAGGCCTACGTGTCATTCAGACCGCGTTTGATCTGTGCATTAAAACATCTGTAGATGAAACAGCTACCAATTAAGTAACTTTGGAAAGTTTCCCCGACCTCAGTATGCTCTGCCTGTGAAATGACAGCAGAAATTCTAGCTTTTGCTATTTGACTCCAATTAAAAAGAAATGTGATTCTAGTGAACTTGCCAATCACCCCCAAAGGAACAGATTACACGAGGTCCAAAAATGATAATTACCTCAGCCAAAAAGTAAAATGATCAGCAAGCTTTGGGATACTGTTAAAGAACTAGCCAAGCAACTAGATTTATATCTCCTACTTAGCGAAATAGATTCTCAGAAACTGCAACGAAACCGAAAGTGCAGCTGCTTTATGTGCAAATGTCTGTTAAAATAAGTTTTTAACTTGAATAACTGTTTGTCAGAATACTGAATGTCTCAGACCTAATACTTGTGTCCCTAAACTTATGAATAAAAGGTAGCGACAGTATAATTTGAAATACATTTTTTTTAAAAATATACATTTTCTCTCAAGTAATTTTATAAATTTTGTCAAATTATGATTCATAACCCATGTCTGACAGGTTACTTAATAACCACTTTTATTCGCATGAACGGCGCTATAGTGTACAGTTAGCAGGAATTATGCATAAGAATTTTTCAAAAAGACAAATTGCTTTGAGAAGCAGCCAGCTGCAAGTACTGCCAGTGAAAGCAGCTGCTGCCTACTGCTGAAAGCATCTTTTTTCATTCTTACTTTCCCCCACCAGTCAGGAGACAGTATGACGATCCGCTTTCGACTGCAGCCTATTCTCGACCAATTGGAACGCAGTATGCAGATAAGCAGGCAGTAAATCACATCTAGGAAAATGGGAGTGCAGGGTTTGCATGGAGGAGGCAAACAGGGTATTTCTGTATGTGGGGAAACAATTTGGTGGGGGCACCCTTAGTCTAAATAAACCAGGACAAAAATAGACATGCTTAAAAACCAACACTTTTCCTGTTAGTATAACTGCATGAAAAAAGAGAAGTGACTGCTTGCATTTGGACAGCTATAAAAGGTAGTTACATATAATTTACTATGAAATAAGTTAAAATTTAAAACTGCTATTTGCTCATGCTACCCTTATAACAACATTATATAACAATATATAAACATCTGTTTTGAGTCTTGGATTTTGTGAAAACACAAGCATATGGTCAGTTTTTGTAAATAAGGGTTAAATGGCAATAAGTGTTCATTACTTGCAAATGTGTCTGCAGCTTTAAAGGCGACTTTTTTTTTTTCATGTCTGTATCCAAAGTTCACATCTGGGGATTCACCGCCTGCGCTCATGCCCCAGATGCAGCCCATCGTGATCCCTGCCTTTGATTTGGTCCAGCTGGGACTCATCTGCTGGCACGGCGACTGGGTGTGGCATCACGGCGGCAGCTGGGGTGTGCAAGCTGGATCAGGCCGAGCCAAGGTGAGATGGCCCGGAGTCTCACCTGAACCAGCGGTGAGCCAAGAAAGGCAGGCCCTGGGACACATCTGCATCTGGGCCCCCAGCCAGGAGGTATGAGCTTGGGGGAGGAGCCTGGACTCGCCCCAGCAAGGAGAGGCAGGCTAGGGGAGAAGCCTAGCTCAGTTCCAGGATGGAGGAATTCCCTCAAACCCCCACAGGTGATAAAAACGACACATGGCTGATCCTTATAAAGATACTAATATGTGAACAACTGCTGCTCTTTTCAAAATGATTTCCCAATAGTGAGTGATGCGTTTTTATATTGGGGGAAAAAAATCCTTGGCCACTGGAATGAACGGGCTACCATGCACTCATCTCAAAGCCACTGATGATGAATACTCCTCCATCCCAAGCGGAGCGCTCACGACTGTTTGTGGTTGGACAGCTTCCATGTGACTCAGCTCCGTCCTATGGCCACACAGCAGGCAGCCTTTGCATTGTAATCTACTGCAATGCGGTTCCACGCTAACCTGGTGAAAAAGGCCGGCTTTGGATTCCCAACTGGGGCCTGTGATTAGTGGGTGGGAGGCTGCAGGCCCACAGCGGCTGACATTTACATGAGTCGCCTGAGGCTTCTCTTTTCCCAAAAAGACCCTGAACTAGTTCTTCATTCAGTAGACACAGGTAATTAGGGCAGAGGAGTCAAATGACAAGATAAGGTTATTGCCTTGATCAGGAGATTAACTGGTCAAAACACGTCCACCATTTAAGCTATGTGTGACATCTCTGGATACCAAACACACTGGCGAAGATCTGTAGAGATACTAATTATACTTCATACTGTAGTTACTAAAATCACAATGTTCCTTTAGTTGGGTTCCCTGCATCCATTTTCTGGGTTAGACACCATATTTATATATAGTTTTTCTTTCAACCAGTGAAAAAGCATCACCAATAAGCTAATAAAATAACCTGTGCAGTGTATTAGCAGTCCTTTATGTCACCTCTTCCAGGAAAGTGCATTCATCCACCATATTTACTGACGTCTGCACTCTGCTTGAAGCTTTCATCAACATAATGATACACAGCCAGGGAGCGGGGGGGGGGGGGGGGCGGGCAG
>JAODJX010000007.1:14606813-14624988 GCA_026776945.1 Isichthys henryi | reverse complement strand
ATATATATATATATATGTTGCCATTAAAATGCACAGCCTGTCCCTTTTAAATGTGCAACAAATATGCAACTGGACAAATGTTTGTTTTTATAGAACTACATTTATAGGTCTACTTCTTGTATTGTATTGACTACAATATATATAGTGAGGCTCATTGTGTATCAATATCAGTTTTCACCTCCAGGGCTGGTGGTTTCAATCCCTCTGGTTCTGTGTATGCGGAGTTGTTCTTGGGATCTGCCCCTATAATATATGTAATACAAGCAGATATAAGATATAGAATACAAGCTGATCTCTTGAACTTTTAGTTCTATTATATCTGTTAAGTTCATAAAACAGTACACACTGCCCTGGGTCTGTGGTATTAAATGTCCCCTGCGTCATTCTCTATGCATCATGGGGTTCACCATGGCCCTATGCTGCTTGGGAAGTAATGGAAAATAGATAGATGGAATTTTATTAATTCTTTAATGTAAAAAAGTTTTAGCTCTGCACAAAAAGTTAATCAAGGTATTCATTGCAAAAGCAAGTTTGAACTTCAAGCCTCTAATTCATGGATGTCTGGTCTCCTGTTGTTATAATTATCAAGCATCATCATTTTGACCTCCTTCCTGATTACAAGATCTGGGTCACTTCAAAGAGTAAATCATAAATGTTCCCCTATAGTCAAACAACCATAAAGTAGGAGGAGTCAACACATGAATGGTCTGATCCAGCGACCTGCATTGAGACTAAGCACAGCTGTTAAGCTTGCTAGGATTCACTGGCCCTAGAGGCTTAAGTCGTCTTCGTTATATTTATTACTTAGTTTTTATGACAGCCTCAGATCTGAGTAACTTCCATTCTAGTGTTACAAAATTGTAGAGTTTCATTATCCAATTTCTGTTTGCCTTCTCACTCTTGTAACAACCAAACACATATAACAATCTATGTATTGTAAAGAATGAAACAGAAATATATGCCAAGACAGCAAACAAATTAAGGTTTTCTCAGATATAATAATAACTGTCTTGTTTCTTCTTCTCGGCACTGAACTTTAGACTTGGAATTAATTAAATTGATGGAAAATAAGCATTATAAACCATTTATAGTCAGACATTGTGAGACAATTAGTACCAGACCAGCAACGCAATAACATCATCAGACATGACATGAGATCTTCAGCCATGTTCGGGGAGAAACTTCAAAGAACGAAGAGATGAGCTCACCAGCAGCATGATGATTGATTTGGGATTTCTAGTGCTACAATGCAATGGATGAGATTTAAAGTGGAGTGAAGTTTGTTCAATGCAATACAAGAAGTAGACCTATAAATGTAGTTCTATAAAAACAAACATTTGTCCAGTTGCTTATTTGTTGCAAATTTAAAAGGGACAGGCTGTGCGTTTTAATGGCAACACTGAAACTCTCGCATGCTATAATGGAAAACAAGAAAAAATCTACGCTGGAACAGCATGTGAGTGGAGAACATACTAAGCAATCTTGACTCCGTTCTCCTGTCTCTGCAATTCTCCCCTGAGGGACCCAGCTTCAAACATTCTTAATATTTTAATTTTTAGTCCTCCAGGTGGAGATAACCCTTTGCGATACTGTCAGCTGTCCTGAGGATATTTAACAGGGCTGGAGATCTCACTGTGTAATGACCACTTCTGGGATGTGCCGAGATGAATCAGAAAGAAATAAATTAATTCACACACTGGCTACTCCCCATGGTCCCGTGAAACACACTGGTGATGATGGTGGTGATATTTAATCAGAGCACTTCCCAAAATCTGTAATGCCTCTCATGTGTCTAAGTAAACGTTACTCTTTCCCTACCTGTCAGCAATCCTCTATAAACCTTCCTGACCTCATTAGAACAGCTCGCGTTGGGTTTATTTTGTAAAGGTAGCTAGACCTGGCAATCTGTTCCCTCTAAATAAAAACATGCCACTGACTCAAATCCCTGACTACTCACTGTTTTTCAGGTGGTGTCAAATGTACAAATCTAAGCCAATTCATCCTTCTGCCAAAATGTAGTGCTGTTTCTTTCAAACAGTAGTCTTTTTTTTTGGAGAATGGAAATAATGTGTTGGACTTAAGCTTCTCGCCACCAGCGTTTTAGTCCAAGCTACAATGTGTTGCGTAATTACGAACATTCTTACAAAAGACGACTACAGTATATACAGCTATGATCCTGGAGAAAGAGAAGTGCTTAGCAAAACTTTTTTTTTCCTTCAAAAACGCCATTCTCAACTTTATATGCAAAGCTGTGGAGCAGCACAGTTATTCTCAGCTCTGTCACCTGGTACTCAGCTGCGAGACCAAGTCAGGCAATTCAAGGAAATCAAGCCAAACACCATGACCTGCAATGAATTCTGGGAAATGGATCGCAAGAGTAGCATGGCTATGTTGTTGCTGAGGAACAAGCAAAGGGCATCTCTCTCCTGTGTCTATCACTTCTGATTACTTTAAGTCTGCATGTGACAGAACGCCAGATGTGTTTGATGGATAAGACTTGCACATATCCCCTTTGGCTTCTTATTTCGTTTGCTCTGTATCCAGAGGTGAAGGATAGGCCAATGTTATTTGTTTCTAACGCTGACGGGAAAACCTCCCGCGAATTCACACGTCACAGAAGTCAACAGGCCCGAATAACAAATACATTTCCTATAAGTGTGTCAGTGTTTTTGTGTTGCTCATCCTGTCTTCCATCCTTTCATTTTCCAGCAATTAATTAATTAGAGTTGCTTGCTAGACCGTCTGTTTATATACCAGACTATTTTAGGGAAGGGATTGCGTTTCCTCACAAATTCAGTTCTGTTAACCACAATCACATGCTCTCTACCTTCTATTTACTGACAAGGGCTCTTCTCTGTGGATGACTCCTCAACACTCCCTATACAGTAGATGGAAACACTCCATTGTCTGGGTTCTGGGCAGCCTCCATAAGACTCATATTAGCAGGTGGGTCCGGGTATCTTGCGGAATAGGGGACTGTGAAGTAGAGGACCTTTTACAGTATAATGACAATCAAGTTGACACAATAAATAATAAAACCCTGCTGTCTATGATGCTCCTTATTATTCTTTTTTTTTTTTTGAACAAATGAATGAATTTATTCCGGTTCTTTGACAATAACATCAAAATCATAACCTATTACAAGTCCATCCTTATGCAAATAAAATCCAAAAATCCAAAAATATCTAAAAACTACAAAGATGTAGGCTGGAGCTCCTAATAGTGCCGTCCCACAATCCACAATCAATGCTTGTTATGTTCCTCTTTACTCTCTTCAGCTCTACGCTCATCCAAACGCATCTTTATTATTTACTATATTATCATTTTTACCAGTGTGTCGGTGTACTACTGGCTTGGCCAAACACAGTGTCCCTAGAGGAGACGATCATCCACCATCACCTGTACTCTTTGCATGCAGACGCAATCCTTTATGCTGCTGCGTAGAAAAGATATTAATTTACCAGTTGACATAAGAGCTAAGGATCAGAGGTCAGAATAGACCTCAAAGAGGGGTTTCTGCATGCTGTGGGAGATTGCCTTCGTCGTAGCCAGCACCGTCCGTGATCCATTACATGCCAGATCTCATTTCCACAGGGCTGGTAGGAACGTGGAGAGCAGTACAGGATTTGGTAGTGTGCCATGCTTATGAAGTGCTTTCTGTTGTTTGGGATGCCCGTGGTGTAATTTGTACTGCGAGCAGCTCACCCATTCGGATTCTTCCGCCGAACGTCCCGGCAGACTCACTCAATAGTCTGTAATTATGGGCTGAGCAAAGAATGGGACGTGATTATACAGTAAGAGCCACTGGGACAGAGCTGTGGTATTACACTCAGCCAGTCTCACCATTAAAGGCCATGGTTCTCCTCCCACCTACACCCACCCCCTGCCCTGTTCCCCACCAAAGCAGATGGTCATGGGTTAACGGTGTAGACACACATCTTTCTGGCTCCGTGTGGCTTCTCTAAAATAGCCTCAGAAAGAAACTCAAATACCAAAACACTAAAAGTAGGTTAAACAAAGAAATTTAACATGAAATGACTCAAAATATAATATCAATTTCACAGGCATAAGAAAGAAGCCCACAAACAGACCCAAAGTGACCTCAGTAGAAATATGTAAACTGGAATGAGTAACCCTGACACTAAAATGTAAATTATAAGCCAAATATTTATCTCTGACTATGATTTTGTTTAATAATGCCGAAATACCAATGAAACCAATTTGCTTAGAAGCAGCATTATAAATCAGTGATAAGACTTTCATTATATTTAGCATTAGTTTAGATCTGGAAAAAAAAAAACCACAATTTCAAATACATGTACGTAACCAAAGCATGGCAACATTTCCATGGGAAGATGAGGGTGATGTATCACTGCATCAGGGGCCTGGTCACCCCCAGCCTGCCCTCCCTCTGCAATCAGGACTACACAGACATTTTCACCTCATTTTCTTGTGGAAACAGGGAAAGGTTTATATGAATAATGAAGGTTTCTGACGTCAAGGAACACAATATAACTGATTCTGTGACTCACCAATCTTTTCCGGTCGGGGCCAAGGTTCTTAAAGCATCCCTACGCACATTCCCGATGGATGACATCTCGGTGCCATGGCAACCGATTTTATACGGCTCATGCATGAACATACAGCAGCGGAGTCAACAGACTTAAAAAAAAAAAAAACATCAAACACTACATTTCCTTATGGTATTATTCTGCTGAGCTGGATGGGTAGATCATTAGAGATCATCAGACATGATTGTTGATCTCCTGCAGCAGGAGAACTTGATTTTTTTTTCACTTTTTTCCCAGAATTTTTAAGACTATGTTTTTGATTGTGATGGGGAGAGATGAAAGCAGGGCTGCATGCTTCATTCTTACGAAGCCAAAATTCAGTGGCCACAGACAACAGAGACAAAAGCTAACCAATGGCATCAGGAACTCACTAGTGGTCTCTCTCTGACTCAGTGATACCTTCAATTCATGGGCATTATAGTCAAAATGACCAGGCTGTAATTTTATTTAAAAGGGAAAGACTGATTATTTGTCTACTTCACATACTATTGTATATGTATAAAATTTTATTTGTCACAGTTGCGTAGACTTCTGTTGAGTACCTAACAAGGGAACGACGAGTCAGATTCCCTTTCCATATTCATTTGTGACATCCTTTTCCCATTTTTACAGGATATACCTGGCTAAGCATCTGTCTGCACTAGGGGCAACACAGAGCCGATGACATTTCTCAAATGACAACATGCAGAAGCGACTGTGTGTATCCTGACTTAAATATTGTATCTGATATGTCTGCTCTCGTCAGCCAGTCTGAGGATGACTAAATCCAAACAGTACAGCACTCACCCCTGCAAGCTGTAACTTGACTTCTAAATGAGGCTGAAAGGTTTCCTGGCATCAGACAGATTGCTAAGCAGCCATGCTACGGAGGGTCAGTTTGATTTCCATGAACATCCGGCCCCAAAATATCTGCTGACTAGCAGGAAAATCTAAATTTTCTAAAAGAAAATTACAAAGGTTGACTAGGGATGAGACATAGATTCATCAAATCGGTAACATTTTCTATGAAAACCATCTCTATAAATATTTATGAACACGTTCAAAACACATTATTTATGCATCCATAAAGCATTATAAACAAGGCTATAAATATATATATTAATAGGCATATCATATTATAGCCACATTTATTATGTATTATGAATGCTTTATGAAGCTCTTATCTATAGATACCTTCATAATGCAGTACAAAGCATCCTTAATTATTACACAGACAATTATAATGCATTATGAAGGTATTTATAGTGCATTATGTATGAGAGTTACATTGGAGCTCATGAAGTATTATAATCAACACCATGATGCCTTATGACTGTCAACAGAAGATGCAGTAATGTTTTATTAATTCTTATACTGACCATTATAATGCATTATGAAGGTATCTATAAAGCATTAAAGATGACAGCTTCAAGTTCTTGAAGTGTTACCATAAAATCCCCCACACAAAGATATATTTAATATTTGAATTTTTATACGCTGAATATCAAGATTAATAAGTGAACATAAAACAAATCTTCCAACGTCGTCAAATCCAATCCAGGGATGCAGGACAACCCCATAAAGTCAATATGCAATACACAAAGCATGCCGACTTCACCCTCTATCAGGTGCATTATTTCAGCTAGGCAGAGGCGTAAGGACAGGACAGGCAAGGCAGGCAATGGCCTGGATCTCCCAAGCTGAGCCGATAACGACAAATGACAAATCTTCTTTATTAGTGTATTCTGTTTTTCATCGTAAAGTGAAAATAAAGGAATTGTGTTTATTAAATTCTCTTTGTTCATATTATTAATTTAGACTTAATTTAATTTAGAGATGCTAAAATCGTGCTCATAAATGTTAGCATTGGATGGGGTGTGTCGGGGGTCCCCTTGGAGTATTTTTTTTGCCTAGGGCCCCCAGTGTCCCTAGAATCGCATCCGCAGCTGGGAGCAGTCAAGTAATAAAGACATCAGTCCGAAACCGCCTGCCGATTCGCATCAATACGCAAAGACAAGATCAGGTGTAAGTTATTTACACAGCTGATTCCACTCTCCCTGCTGAGGGTTTAACAATTTCACCGAAAAAAAAAACAAGTTGTAAATGTTTCAGCTGCTTAGATATCTAGTCAGGGTATTTAATTTCACAATCTACATGCAAAAATAATTTCACTGTTTTTCCCCCCATTCAGAATAAAGTTAGTGTTTCATTCAATTTGCTATCTTGCATTTTATATTAGTCAAAAGTATAGCCTGAGGTTACCAAGCTTATGAAGAATCAGGTGTCTGCTGCTGCCAGCTGACCATAGAGACCTTTCAATGCAACAAAATCACTTTTCAGCTCTCCGTCCAAACACACCCAAGCCGATTAGTCTCTCCCTCCTCGGCAGAACCGTTCTAAATTTAGCATATAGGAGGCTTTCAATCGCAGCTAGTGAATGGCACCACTCACACTAAGGCAAAGAATCAAGGCTTAATGAGGCACCGGCATCACTACCAGTCTCCCACCAAACTCCAGATTGTCGTCATCTAGCTTGTTATTTTAATAATATGCTTGTCTTTAAAATGTACAATTACCCATTCATGGGGCTGTATGTTTCTACTAGAATATATCAGGTTAACTGCCCAGGGCTACAATAGGTATCCTCCTGAGATCTGACCCTAATCATTGTCCTCAAGCTGCTCCCACATTATACAATTTTTCCAGTAGCGCACTGAGCCGCAGAAAAGCCTTGGTGTCTGTTCACTACCCAGAGGAGCTTAAAAAAACAGGCTTTTCCAGCCTGTTAGAAAACCTGGTTCAGCTTTATAGAAGTTTGTTACGCTGGGAAAAAAAAGGTGCCCTGTACAATCACCTTCCGTAAACCAAGAACCCCTTACAATGTCAGTGCGTAAACTGGCCCCTTTCATGCCTAAGTATTACCAAAAGGAAGCAGACTCCATTTGCAAGCAGGATTAATATATAACTAGACCACATCGGTAACTATAATCTGTCTCCGACCAGGCTGTAACCACACTCAGGTTATAAATCTAACCAGGCTTCTACCAGTTGCCAGACAGATGTGAAGGCTTGTCCCTATAGAACACTTTCAAACTGAGACATAAATCTTTGAAGCCAAAAAGCACATCTTTACAGCAAATGGCTTGCAGCAGTTATTTATTTTAAGAAGTTTATCATGGGCCTTGGGTTACCGCAAGAACAGTAATGTAAATTAGAACGAAATATGTGTGCTGTAACTTTGGTAGGTCAAGCAGCAAACTTGGTCTTTTATAGTTTGATATTCAGTTAACTGAAATTTGGATTTGTCCAGATCGACAAGACTGAAAGAGCACGACTTTAAACTTTCAGCCAGCAACAGTGCACACTTATATTGTTATATAAGAATGATACAAGTTGAACTGCCCGCTCAACCAAGCATTTATGCAGAATCTAATCAGTCACAGAATATCCTAATGCTTACATTTACCTATTAATACATTTTGTGTAGATATTTCCAGGGATTAATTGCTGACTCTGTATACAAATCTCCAACTTGATAAAATATATCCATATCCTGGATACTTGTTGCTCATTCTTGTACGACTACATTACATATTGCTGCTTTACTTGACAAGACAGAAATGCAAAAAAATGGACTTATATTTAAAAGCTTGCAAATCTATATTTTGAAATAAATTGTTAAAAGTACAAAAAAATACTGCATCTAGGTATAAAAGATGTAATAAAAGGTGGATTTAACAAAAAAAATTCTAAAAAGCACATAAAATCAGAATCATTGAATCCAGAGAAATAAAAATAAAACGATGACTCATCCATCTGATTTTCCAAGCGGGATACGGCTGACCTTTTACTTCCCGTTCGCACATTCCTATTTGATATAACAGCAGTACACTGTCAGTTCACACACCGAGGTTCATTCAATCCAAAAACAGGTACCATTGCCTTTTTGATCTATACTCTCTGCATTCTTGTTTTTGTGATTGCCACTATTGTCCAAATGACAATTTCTATTCTTCCAGCCCAGAGTGCAAACAGAAATCGTATCTGATTGAAGATTAGAGTGGACCCTTTATACTGCTCTTTCTGGAACAATGAAATTGAACAGCACGTAGAAAGCAATTTCACATCAGCATACATAACAAGGAAGGAAATTGAGGCTTAAAAACTCAAATTCCCATTCCTTCAGCTCTGAGGTATCAGTGTATCCACTGAGCCACTGGACCACTTCAGCCAGTGGTAACACTACATAATGCATAACAAACATGGCTATAATGTGTTATGCCTTTTTAAATATAGTCATGGCGTGTTTATAATACTTCATGACTGCATTATAATGCATTATGAAGGTATCTCTAACGTATTATATGTTACAAAAATTGTTTCCAAAAACTCCAGATTAATTAAACGACAATGATTCTCACTGTTAAACATGATTGATGGTACTTGGATGTTCCAGGCCTTTACAGAAATGTGTGGTTCCCCCTAAATCTCATTAATGAATAAATCCAACCCCCAAAGCAACTGTGATCATAGACAGATCCTGACTCAGAAAGTTAGAGCATAGTCCACCACATACTGACCTTTGTTCCTTCATTCTTATAATTAGACCTGGTTAACATCCTTTAAGCTACCATTACTATATTACACCCACACTAAGCAACTGCATTGCTGTTTTTATTCTTGTACAGAAAAGCCAAAATGAGAAGGACAAACTGCATCCAAATGGCCAACCAACAGTATGGGGCTTATTTTTAGTCTGTCAGTTCCTGTCCAGGCCAAAATGCAGCTTCCTTCAGAGCAAAACGTTCACCCATCACTAGGAAATTTCAGTAATTATATCAATTACACTGAGGGAATCGAGAAAGGGCGTGGCATCTTGGCCTCAGCCTGCTTCACATCCAAGGTCGGGTTGTCGCTGATTTCCACATTAAAGTTTAATCGCATTAAAAAAAATGATAGCAAGGTATATATATATAAGGGCAGGGTCACAGGGACACTGGCTCCAGCTGAAAGTCGATTGGCCACTTGGAGTAAATCAACCCCCTCCCCACCATCATTCACCCATTCAAACTATATCACTGGTACATCTGACCTTTGGAGAATGACAATATGGTTGTTCTGCCTTCTGTTTTATATGGAGATCAAGGTTGAAAATAAGCACATAATAACGAACAACTACTTTTAAATGTGATCTTTAAATTACATGTTCATTAACCGTCTTTTCAAATCCATTATTTTATTCCATTACGTAGAGTCATTGTCTGAAATCCGCTGGTTTCAAAACTCCAAAACATACTGTGAAGATGCAACAGAAACGTCACATATCCAGGAGTTACGCCTGGCATCTGAGAGCTTACATTTCTCTGTGTTATTATGGTGATAGTACATGTTACCAAAGTGTACAAAATTTCGGTCTAACACGTTCCAATAACCCAGTTTATAGTAATGCTCACTCTATAACTACATACTCAAGATCCACATTGACTGGTATATGATTAATGGTCTACAGACTCCAGTCTTTGGAGCAATGACTACTTCCCTGCGACAGAGTTTGTAAACATGTCTAAATAACTGACTCTTTGGAAGACATGCTATTGCTTTGGGAACCAGAGGTGAAATGAGACATATTCAGGACCTTCTTGCCTAACTCTCAGCATCTGAAAACATGTTCTGGAGCTCGTCTTCAGATCAGGGAGACTCTGACCCCCTCACACTCCCTCGGTTTTTCATACACACAAAGAAATACAAACACGCAAGACACACTGAACTAAGTGGAAGTGACACTGTTATGTTGGAGTAATCCCAAACTGCAGGGGGGAGACTGAATAAAGTATGTCCAATGGACTGACCCCAACCACCACCCCCCTCACAAATGGATCCTTCTGTCTCTAATGGCTCTGTCTGTGTTTGGACTTTACATGTTTTCCCTGTTTTTGCATTGGTTCCTCCAGTCCAAAAAATAGAGTAATAAAAAAAAAAACACAAGGTTAGGTAATTTGGCATCTCTACTGTATACACGTTTCCCATTCGGTGTGACTGTGCGTCTGGTTGTGTGCGCATGAACTGTCATCCTCTCTAGGGGATTCCATGCCCTGTGATCCCCGGGATAGGCTCTCTACAACCTCTTACTAGATAAGCGTTCATGGATGAAGGATGGATGAATGTTCTCCAGAGTAGTTCTCACAGCCAGCCTAAGAATCTGAAGCTAACAGTGAGTTCCCATTTCTCAAAATAGCCATCTTGGTCCAGCTTAAGCCAAACTGGGACAACATCAGCTTCAGTGTATTAGATCTAGCAAAAGAAAGATTCAGGGCCACCACATATAAAGGATATTCAGTCGGATAATCTTAAAGATAATGTCAAATGGGAAAGGAACTAATAAACCTTGATTTAGTTTAGGATTGGGATTTTAATCCATCTCTGACATCTAATCAGAAGAACGTTCTGCCTGCAGTAAGAATAAATGACTACAGTAGTTTCTACACCACTGCATTAAAGGAACACAGCTATAAATATATTTTATTAAGGTTTCTTTTGATGCTTTGTATTCATTTACGTACTTAATGCAAACATTTAAAGTAATTATTAAATTAAAAATTTACTATGTAAGAAAACATAGTTATGGCGCAACACACATTACAGGATGAATTTTGAATCCAACCAAGTTCAGCCGAGGAAGATCTTCTACATCAGTTTTACCGTGAAAACCAAAGCAACAGACACACAAGTAATTTTATTAGTTTGAGTTGAATAAAAAGTATTATCTTTTAGTTAAAGAGGATTTTTATTTTAAAATTGTATTTACAAAAGCAGCACTCCTGCCCAGGGAGTTTCTGGCTATGGAAAAGACCAGGGGCTGAGTTAAGCTCACCTGGGGCTTTTTGAAAGGAAGATTGGCATCAGGGCTAAAATACTGGAGGTTATAGCCCTGAATGACTGGACCTCACCACACCCATGCTCCTGCCTTACTTTCCCATTCATTAACCGTAAAAAATGCCAGCTGTTGCGGAGGATTCCTGGTGGGGGCGCTGATTAACTTCAGGCAGGAAATCTTTGTGGAGGTCTAACACACCTGCTGTTCTCCAGATTCATAATACTGCTCAAAATCCGTCAGCCTGGTCCATAATGCTTTTTCATCTCTGACCTTATAAACTCTCTCCCATGAAAACAAAAACTATGTGGTGGTGCCAGCCGTCAGCACACAGCAGATCCTTACAAAAAGCCAACGTAACAACAGATCGATAAAACTATTAGTGTGTTTTTTTTTTTTAAAAAAAAAAAAAGAAGAATGAAATTCAGTGGGATTAATTTAGGTGAAACACCCCTGAAAGCTGAGATAAGCAGCTCGAGGTCATCCTGATATGAGCCCAACCACCTTGTTTATGTAATCCATGTGTCTGTAGGATTATAGCTTGAAAAGGTCACAGGATAACGGACCGAAATGAAAAAGAGCGTCCTGCGGCAGCAGATAGAGCTCATCCAATAGAAGCTAATTTGCGGTGTACTTTAAGGAGATATTTGTGACTTGGAGATGTTGGTGCTTGTGGGTATGAGCATAGGTGGTACTGTTAGGTTAGTGGGTTGAAATTGGGTGACTCAAGCACTCAGACGGTACAAAAGCTTGGCTCTGGACCTGAATGTCATGAGAAGCTGAGAGAGTTGCTTTCATATGTTTCTACTTCACCATGAAGTACAGCCCTAGCAAAAATAATAGTCTTACAACTGCCTTGCCAAGAAATATGAATATGAGTCTAAATGAAAACAAATAGGGAGACAAAGACTTCAGCAGCGTGATTTTTTACTGTTTACTTTTTTGATGTGCTGTCTTTAAGACATAATCTCCTCCAAGAAGGCCAGTAATTGTCATCCTGTCTGGATTTCCGAAATACCACCAGAACGTCTCTGTCAGGATGCCACTTCAGCAGTAGTAGTGTGCTGTGTTTGCAGGGAACAGAGGTAACAAAATCTATTTCTTCTCAGACAAAATTGTTTGAGTTAAAAAGAGGTCATTCTCAAATCTAGCTCTCATATCGGAAGAATTTTGGAAGCCATTATAGAAATTAAAACAAATGATAGGTACTGCTGTTGAATGTTGCACATAATACAAAAGGGATTCCCAGGATTCCTCCTTAACGTGGAATCTGAATCCTAATCCCATATCCACTGTGTTTTCTCCCGTGCTACTTATAGGTGGTTTGGTAGTCACGAGGCCTTCCAGATTCATAAAATACTGCAACTGGATCTTTCCATTTCCCAAGAAAACTCTTAATATGTAAAGAATTACTGGAATGGTAATATGCAGTTATTTTCTCTGACTCCCATCATGAATACGCAGTTTCAGTTGCCCAGGCCATATAGGGTTTCACCGCGGTGACCTGGAAAAGTCGTACAGTTTGAGAGAAACAGATGTTCTTCTGTGAAAGTGAACTTGCCAGGGTTTATGTGCCCCAGAATGAATTGCGTCATTTCGGACTGCTATTCTTAGCTCGCACTTTTCTGCTTATTTAAATGTAATTAAGAAAAACATGAACTCAGGACTTGGAATGGGGCTCCTCCCCCCCCAGGACTAACCCTGAACTGAAAATGACAGCATTAGTTAAATGAATCACCAGAGCCAGGGGTGGGGCGGGGAGGTCTGGATGATCTTTTAATTTCTACAATGATTATTCATCAGTCTCTCACCAACAGACTCCCCAATTAACGAATCCCAGCTGACTCTGACCTGTACATTTTAATCAGGGTCAGCCGGCTGAATACAAGAGGACA
Source organism: Isichthys henryi (assembly GCA_026776945.1). Taxonomy (NCBI): domain Eukaryota; kingdom Metazoa; phylum Chordata; class Actinopteri; order Osteoglossiformes; family Mormyridae; genus Isichthys; species Isichthys henryi. The sequence goes on along the minus strand of JAODJX010000007.1, from coordinate 14,611,672 downwards.
GTTGGATAAAGGATCACTTAGATGAGACGAGGTCTTGGTTTACTGCTGTACATCATTGTGATTAAGCTCTTTAGGTTGTCAGATTTCTGAGGTTTTAAGTAAAACGGCTCACGATCCCATTTCAAGGTTCTACAGTTATTTGATTGCCCTTTGTGGCCCCACAAGCTGCCATATATGTTGTTAGGGTTTTATTATCCGGAAGTAATAAATGTGACTAAATAAAATGACTGTGTGATCTAATTTGTAATACGGTTCTCTGTGTTGTTTACGCAATGAACATTTTATGTCCATCAGGATTTGGATAAAACATGAACATTTCGTGACAGGTACAATGACCAGGGTTGCCACTGTTGGTCAGCTGTCTGGCGTGAGTGTCACACCAGAGATGGCAATCCTGACAATGAGTGTCAGCCATACTGAGAAAATACACAGACAATCCTGTCAGTTGACAGTATAATAAAATACACCAGTGCTCTGAAAGAATCACTGAAGCACTTACATGTCCCCAAGGCTCCAGTGGTGAACAGCACTGTGAACGGTGCTCCTTCGACAGTGCAGTATTAACGGGCTAAAGCACTGTTTACAAAAGACAACACCACCACCTACAGGCGAGAGCCCGCAAGTATGACGCATGTTATAACGTTAACCTGCTGCGGTTGTATCCATTCGTGCGAACACCCAATTCGGAAATATCAAGTGACACCCGTTAGTCACTGTAAATTAAGCTTTCATTGACTACACAACCGGAATTAAGAAGGAATTTTTCTCCAATAACAGTTAGACCAGATTGTCCGTTACACAAAAAAATGTTCATTAATTTCATTAGAGTGAGTGGCTAAGTCCTCATGAGTCCGATAATTTGTTTGTAAATAATTGCTTTATAAATCTGAACAGTCTCTCCAGCATCAGGGCTTAGGAACTGAACATGGATTATTATAAATCGGTGGTGCTGATAATTAAAAAAATGCAAAACCGGAAATTTCCACATTATGGTTTTTTTTTGTCAGTCCATCTTTAAGGACAAAGACATTAATGGTTTTAGTAATTACATTGCTATCATCTTAATATTATGAATGTAGGGTATTTTAATTATTCATCTTACACTGTAAGTTGGAACCTCCTATCTATCTATAGTTTTTAGTGCTTACTGTACGTTGCCTTGTGCATGTATGTGTTCGTATCTTCCCCACTGCATGGTGTGGTTTGTCCTCCTGAGGTGTCCTGCCATGGAATGCTGCTCTCTTACATTTCGCCTGTTGCCTAGGATTGGCTTCAGCCCCCTGCGACCCTGTATTAGGTAAGCAGCTGCAGGATCTTTCTTTTTTCGCTGAATCCTACGTTCGCTGCGCCCAGCAGGTGGCAGACTTTTCGAGTTTTCTCCACTGCAGTCTTCGACCCTTCAGAGGAGCAGATAAACGGGACAAAAAGTGACAAAGACAACCTGACAACAAAAGAAATGCTTTTTAAAATGACTTCTCCAATAACTAGATACAATGCCATCAAATCACACTCACATGAAAATCCCTGAATGGGAGAAATTGAAAGGAACTATATGGACAAATCATGTCACCTTTGACATCATGCCCAATTTATGACCATAGCCGAGTCACACACATACATTTTTAGATCCCAAATATTGTCTTACTGTGTCTCTCAGTATAGACAGCTATGTCTACAATTTTGTTAGGATATTGCTATGTTAGGTTGCTAATATACATCAATTACCCTCCTGGTTACCCATCAATTTATGTGCAATCAAGCTGCACTTAAATAGTTGTACTTACCACTGCCAAAGTTCTTCTTAACATAAACCAAAGCATGTCCTAAATTAACAAATGGAAATCTTTCTTATTTATACACTTGAAAAAGATTTGCAGATTATACAGTATAAACCATTACTAAGATATTTTTTAACAGCAAACGTTTCCTTAGATTCAGATATAATGGCTCATTTACCACAGCAGAATTGCAGTCTGACAGCCACTTTTAGGTTGTATATCTCTGATAAATATTTGGCAAGGAGCCAGCTATAGAGTTAAACTCCAAATCACAGAATGTCCTGGTTCTTAACCTAGTACCGGACCTCAAAATGCAACACACCCTTGAATAAATACTGTGTGAATATCAATCTTGCATGAATAAATATAAAATATCATTGTATGTGAATTTCGTACTTCGTAGAAAAAAAAATCCCCAGAAACATTTTACTGAATATTTCGTAATGAACTGTCTTTTTTTCGCAAATTGGAATAAAAATGTTAGACCCTGTACAACTGAGAATGTGACCCATCCAGCTTCTTATCACCCACCTGATCATCTTTTCAGTTCAGTATCACTGTCCCCTTGTAAAGCATCTGCTAAGAGGAGCAGGTATGTTTCATTATGTTATAGGTGCCTCAGGGGTTAGAGAGCTGTACTTGTGACTGGAAGGTTGTTGGTTCAAATCCCAGTAATGGGAGAGTGATTTCACAGTTGGGGCCCTTAACAAAGCCTTTAACCCCCAACTGCTCCAGACACCATATGACCCTGCATTCTGAATTGTATGTTGCTTTGAATACAAGTGTCTCCTAAACAGATGAAATGTAAACACATTGAGACGGACAAGCGGAAAATACTGATGTGTTTCCATATTGCCCTTCTCTGGTCTATCATATCTAAATGACTGATTTAAAGAAATTTGAAACTGAAACTAAAGTGAAATTACATAATGTGTTTCCACCATAGCTCTGAGTAGCATTGTTCGTGGCTTAGGAAGTTAGCCTTCAAAAGCTAACAAGTCCTTTTCATTCCATGTTAAACTCATACTAAAACTGTTTGTTTTCATATTTTAGTTCAGTGAACCTTCAATACGCTCATATAAACGTGCCCAAGAGTCTACAATATTTACGGTAGTTTTTCTTAAAGTAATGATAGACAAATCGAAGTAGAAATGCTATCTTATCAGAAGCAAATAGGCAGATGCAGTTGGTATGAACAGTATGAAATAACACTTAAATGCCACTGGGGTTAATTAAATCAGGATACATAGCTATTGAAACATAATAGAAATTACAAAAATGATCTCATTTCTGTAAACTACTATACGGAGAACGTATAAATTATATTGTACTCAAGTTTTCTTACATAATGTTGGAGTAAATCATAAAGTATATAAATGTATTCAATGACAGCTATAATATTGTGAATTTCAATGTGCTATAATGTAACACTGCGTTTCCTAATGGAGTGGACGCAACATGTAGAATAAGTGCCTGTGTTTTCCTAGAGGAGTGGCAATACTGTGATGTAATATAAGACGTATGTGGCCGACAGCCAACAGAAACACACCTATTCACCATCTCAAAGCCAACACACCTGAGCAATCACTCCATAAGCAAGCCGTCCGGAGACGTAGCGAGCTTGGCAGGTGAATCACGTGTTATTATGTTATTTAATTCTGGAGGGAAAAAAAAACTTACTTAACTACTTGTCTAAATCTAAAACCTTTAAATCTAAATTTACCAAAAGGGATTTACGTCCTTCATTGTACACTTGTTATGACATTGAAACATGACAAAGATGACGTGAACTGAATTGAATTAGCTGTATTCTGGTGCATCTTTAATTCATTGTTTGGAAATAAAATGAAATCACCTCATTTTTCAAGGCAATGTTAGCCAGTGACTGGAAAAGGCCAAATCAGTCAATCATTCTTACATACAGAAACCATAACTGTTTGTTTCCTGATTTGTTCACACTGTATTCGGATATTGGTAATATTCAATGTGTCTATGAAGTTATTGACATCATTACCTAGTAAGATGATAAATAAAAAAATGAGGTTAAAAGAACATAAGGTTAATAACCAACTGAATGCTTGGATTTAATGTACTAGTAAACGTGATTTCATATCTGACTATTATATAATTCTGTAGAAGAGATTAACATAACCTTTGTCATGTTAAAGTACAAACATACACCTTTATGTCACAATGGAAATGGAATCAAAACTTAAACCTGATATTCAAGCATCAGAGAGATTAAGGGATCAGATAATGCAATAAGGATAACTGTACACAACACTTTTCTTGTGTACATTATGTCCATATTATTGTCTAGTTTAGGTATCTGCCTTGAAGTAGATGGCACCAGTGTTTTTAAACCCTGCTTATCCATATTCTGGAACTTTTTACGATTTCTAGTTTGTTAAAAACTGATTCAGCTGATACACTGTTGTTCGACATGTACAAATACAATGTACAAAAACAGGAAACAATGGTGACTCATAGCACTTGACCATCGCACATGGGTAGCGTACAAATAAATTCACTTCCAACTACATACAAAGAATACTACATCTGTATAAAAATCTGAAGATTGTAGAATACAAGTAAGAACAGAACATATATACCCAGAACATATATAAAAGCAAGATATGAACAATTTGAAATTTGTAGTGATTACAGGGCATCAAAAGTGGTATTTTGATGTAATATAAAGGATGGATGGCCCAGCCACATTAATTTCTTCATCGTCATTCCACACTGTTACAAACAGCTACACAAGGATCTAAAAAATATATTAAAATATTATGAAAATCATATCCTTCAAAGCTCACAACTTTTTCAGGACAACTCCTTCTGTCTGACAGACTTAATGTGTAGAGTGTATGAATCCATTCCCGTCAATCTGTTGTCATTTCTTGGTTATAGTACAATAGTACTGTTGTACTAACTTGCTGGCTATATGCACAAACTGCAATCATCTCCTGTATGCACAAAATTTACAAAGACTAATTTAGGCGGGCGCGCGCGGGGGGGGGGGGGGGGGGGGGGGGGGGGGGGGGGGGGGGGGGGGGGGGGGGGGGGGGGGGGGGGGGG
>JAODJX010000007.1:14584226-14600423 GCA_026776945.1 Isichthys henryi | reverse complement strand
CTAACCTGTTTGAAGGGGTGCAGGCTCTGTGTAATGGGTCACCATCTCCTCTGTTGCTGACCACCCCTAACCTGTTTGAAGGGGTGCAGGCTCTGTGTAATGGGTCACCATCTCCTCTGTTGCTGACCACCCCTAACCTGTTTAAAGGGGTGCAAGCTCTGGCTAATGGGTCGCTGTCTCCTGTCTTGCAGGAGTTGGAGAGCAGAGGAACATTTCCCCGCCAGGTGGTGAGTCCTGCTATTATTGTTGTTTTGGCATCCAGCCCCGGTTGGCCGTCTGTCACGCAGGACGGCTGACGCACTGCCCGATTTTGCTCTCGCTGGCCTCACTTTTCACTCTAGTACAGTCACTCGCACCGAGAATTAACAATTGAGTTATTTTTCCTTTTAGCTTGGGTTAAAGTGTGATTTAAAAAAAAAAAAAAAAATTTATCAAAGTTTTTTGTAGTAGAAGTAATTTCAAGAAGAAAAAGTGAGTGAAACTTTTATAATTTCATATATTCGTCCACAGAGCCAGCACAATTTTTGGCCTCGGAGCAGTGAGCATACCGGTCATAATGTCTTTAGAGTCACTGCAACAAAAACAAATTACGAAGACACTGCCTTGTAGAATTTTGTAATTATTCACAAGTTATTTTTGTGGGTAGATTCTGCCTGATAGAGCCGTCTGTGAAAGGCCGACATCTAGGTAAAAAATTATGGTAAAGTCTGATTTGATTGTCTTGTGTCCAGCTGTATCCCTGAGGCAACTTGGATGGTGTTCAAAACTGGAGAGGGTGTGAAGGTAAGATGGAAAACATTTTCCTATGTTTAAAAAGCCAATCATGGCTTCAGTCCTACTTTTCTAAGCAACTTGTTGGAGTATTACTTTATATTACTGAGTTTTTAGCACTTTTGTGTGACTGCAAAATTGCATGTGTAATTGATTTAATAACTGGTAGAAATAACACAGTAATCAAATACAGTATTTAATGTGTGCCTTTGGAGCTAAGTTAGGGACCCTCATGTAAGTGGTGCATGTAATTTCCCATTAAAACATTTGTAATAAGCTTAAACTGGCTGTGTTTTATTGCTTTATATATTGCTTTGGAATGGACCTAATTTTACTCATTTGACAGAAAGTGAATATATGTTGTATTTCTAGAATTAGTGGCTTAAGAACTGATCGTGGAGGATGAGAGTCAGGATTTTGCCGTTCTTCTCTGAATGTGGTGTAACCTGAATTTCCTCAGTAAAACATTCAGTGGGACAGCGAAAAGTACTGAAAATATCCTAGGATCAGGTGGCTGTAATGTATTCATTGGGAAAATCTGCTAACTGTAAGTTCCCTCCTTTAGTATGCAGGTACCCTTTTGCATTTTGTACGCCGTGACTTGGGACACCGTCGCTGCTACTGTTGCTAGCACTGCTAGTACTTGCAGCATTAGACCCCCCCTGTTCAGGCTTTTGTAAACTTCTGCCAGCGCCTTGCGGTTTCTGCTCCGCTGTGGCACCGGTGTCGGCTCCACGAAAGGTGGATCCGGCCCGAGCCCGGCTGAGTCAGAGCTCCTGTTTGCGGCAGGGAGGCCATCTGCCACAAGCGTGGAAACCCATGCCTGTTTCTCCTATGGAATGGGAGCAACAGATGGCAGGTTTGCTGGCCTTTTTACGGGCTCCCTGTAGACGCTTCTCGTCCATTGTGTCAAGTCGGAGCGGTTGGTGGACAGGTTGCAGCGGCTCATTTGACGTCAGAGTCTGTAGTCTCGTAGTATGGACAGGTGTGACCATACATGAAGGCTCCCTTTTGGCCTGAATCACTTTTGTTGTTGGGTTTGGAGATTTGCTTACCTTTGCCTTTTCCCCCCCAAGTACTTGGTGCAGTGCTACCAACTTGATGATGTATGACTGAAACCACAGATGTCTTAACTATTAGTCTATAAGAGCTATTAGTCTATAAGAGCTATCGTTTATAAGAGATCTTTCATTAACGGTGCCGAATAAGTTTGGGTGCTTCGATTTCTTAAGGGCTTGTGTGGATTAAATTTAATCTGCAGTAGAGATGGGCCGATCTGATTCCGACACACAACTGCCAATGCAGATTCTGATACAAGAGCTTTTTTTTACTTAAATTTTATACTTTTATTACATTAAAATATTAAGTTTAACTAGTAAATACCAATGGAAAAAATGTACACCAAACAGTCTTTAATTAGGGTACTAGAAACATGCATAATGTGCTGTTCTTCCATGTTTGTACATCTTGTTTTAAGCGTTTCTGAGGAAAGTGAGGATATGCAAGAGGTGAATGCTTAAAAAGCCCCACAATTTTTCTCCAAATTCTCACCAGCTGTAGCGAGTGCACAAAACAGCCCAAGCTAGCGACTCCCAAAAGATCCAGTGCTTTTTTGCGTATTACTCGCATTGTCTCGCACAGTTGCATACACTTTCTTTACTGGAATTTTCCACTAAACACTACTTCCACCTCTCAAAACTTAGTTTTTACAAAGACTGCAAATTACTGTGCTACTTGATAAAAACGTGAAATACTTCCAGTGACCCTCTTTTCTGATGTTCTAACGCTCCCCCTACAGCGAAGGGTATGCGTGTGACAACACAGCAGGCAGAAGTCACTGCTCTCACACCCACTGAGTGGCAGCGTTAGCGTTCAGCCTGAATGCCACGAAAATATAAATCTAAAATGGGATTGATTGTGATCGATTTTGATTGTACAAATTGATTTAACCAGGAATAGGAAATTTCTTCACAGACTTCCAAAAACTAAATAAGTATGTATCAGGCATGGATCAGTCACATATGGCCAATACCTGATCTGTCTAGTAAGTCTGGATTGGTGCCAATACGTGCACCTCTAATTGTCAGGTGCAGTATTTGATATTTAATGGCATGAACTGACACCTTTCCCTGAGATGTGGTGTTTATTTATTTAATGCTTTATAATTTTATTCTGTCACGTTTATGGCGGACATAATCATTTGTCATGCTGTAAGTGGCACCCCGTAGTCTCTCTGATTCAGCATCTGTGTATGCAGTACTCTGTTTGCTGGCAATTAAGGTAAGCGGGGATGTGCGCATAGGACTATGAATTCACGTCGGTGGGAAGCCAACGGTCACAGCACGTTTTTTTCTCTCTTGCGTTTCTGCAGGCTGAAAGCTCACCCGGACTGACGTGCAGACAGAAGGGACTGATGATGGAATTACAAACGCTACAGGATGCCCTGAAAGTGGAAATACAGATCCATCAGGTAATGAAGGCGCGACAGATCTCACCTTTATGAAGACGTTCTCTGTTTGAGAAACGTGTGCTGATATGGAGCGAAGCTGTAGGCGTCTAATCAGGGAGTGCGGCGGGGTGATGGGGCCAGAATAGACTCAAATCCTGGATGACTGGAGAAGACCGTAGATTTTTCTTTACCGTAGAGGTCTCACTGGTACCCTGTCGTATCTCATGATTCTGTGTACTGTTATATTACCTGTGCTTCTGGAACGGCATACATTAATACAATAGCACTAGTCTGATCATTTTGAAAAGCTGTTTTTGTATTTATTTATTTTTTATTTAAAAATCTCAGTAATAATGCAAAAGGCTGAGTCCTTGATCATGAGACCTGTAAGCTACAAACATGTTTACTTTGTCTTTTGTAGATTTACTTTCTCTTCTTCCTCATCTGTAAATAAGGCTTGGTAGAACTTTTAAATTGGCATAGTTATTTAATTACAAAAGTGGTTCTAGATGTATTTGCCCCAGAACATCCCTAACTGTACTTGCCCCGCCCAGCCCCCCATGTTTCACTCATGAAAACATTACCTTATGATATATTTGTGCTTTGAAGCTTGGGCGTGCATATTTGTTCAGAAGGTTTGTATGGTTGAAAGTGCAAATTTCACCCTTTCCCCCTTTACGTGTGGTGTTTTGCCTGAGAGAATGGGCTTTGACCACACATCATTCTGTATAGACGTTTCAGTGATCAAGTCATTAGCCAGGCCACATAACTATGTTGAGGAGAGTTTCTTACATTGGACTACTAAGTCATCTTTAAAAATAAACAGTCAAGAATGCCATTTCCAATTGTTTTAAATTGCAACTCGCTTTGAACCTGTCAGACGAATATGTGCAGGATACCAGCAATGTTCAGAATTTCCTCTTTTTTTTGGCTAACTTTAGTCATTGAGGCCTTTACTTGTTCTGAGAAATTGTGAGACTCTTTTTAACAAAGTCTGTGGGCCAAACTATAACATAAGTGTCACAAGCTGTAAATAACAATATATCAGTTTTAGTTTCAGTTCAATTCACAGAGTGAGATACACATGCTGCAGTACTAGTCTTTGACTGTAGGGGCTGCTGTGTGCAAAGTTTGTAGCACCTTGAAATAGACTGCTATGGAAAACGCTGTACAGATCGGGTAGAACAACTATACAAATTGTGCTCTACTCGTAACAGAATGAATCTCTCAGAAGGACTCCCATTTCCATGATATTGCAGTTCATTCAGTTTTTTTCTTTTTGTCATAGAAACTAGTTGCACAGATGAAGCAAGATCCACAGGTAAGAAGCATTAATGCATGGACCAATCAGAATGCATTTCTGCATCCTCCTCTCACTCTACAACATCCCTGCATACCATCTTTGCTGCGTGTCCCCTGGATAAATGATCTGCTAACTTCACTGTACACGCGTGGAGCCATTTATTTATGATGTTGCAAGACTTCCTGGAAATTTCAGTCATGTACCTACTAGTGTGTATCCATGTGCCAGGAAGAAAATGAGCAATTGCTTCCCATCAGTTTATAATGCCGTTAAGGTGAAAAATTGAGCGTCAGGGGGAGCCAGTGCCTTTGTGAAGAAAGTTTTGATATGTTTAAATGCACTGGATCTGCATGTAGAGCAGGGGATCCAGACCTGCACACTGTTGGGTTTCCTCACATTTAACACACGTAATTCAGCTTCTCTGTTAATCATCACCCAATTCTAGAATTGAATAAGAAAAAAACTAAGCTGTGCGGGCCGTGGTTGGAGACCCCTGATATAGAGGTTTTGGTCCTTCACTCGTACTGAAGGTAGTTTAGGGAGCTTGAGTTGTGGCTGTTAGTGGGACTAAGGAATGGAATGGGGGGGGGGGAGTAAGAAAGGCGTTCTGGTTTGGGTTCCTCTTTTGTCAGGGATGGGTGCCCTTCTCATTTACTCTTGGCAGAAAGCACTTTCCGCTTTGTTTGCTCTCTCTGCCAGCGTCCTTGCAGTTGAGCTGAGTGCAGGTTTTATGCTGCTGTTCTAGTAAGCTGCACATCCTACTTCGTCCAAGCTTCTTGCAGGTTTGCTAAGGGCTAGCTTGGGTATTACTTCCTGGTTTGATAAGTAGAGTGAAGATGAGATGCCGTCTAATCATTTCCTAGTATAATAACTATCTAAATACTCCTCTTGCTCATCAGATGAGGACTGATTATTTAGTGTTCTGGTTGCCCTGTTTCGCCTGTCTGGGTTTCCTCATAGGCAAAGATTTAAATCCCCTTTCTTGGGTAAACACAGAAGTGATGAAGGTACATTATTAATTCCGTTCTTTGTTCTAGTTTACTCATACCCCCCCCCCCCCCAGGGGTGTACATTGAAGAATGCTAACAGAAACCAAAATCCATTTTTTAGGCATATTTTTCCGAACTTATTTTTATCTTCTCTTTCCTTCATCCTTTTAAGCTGTCTGAGTCCTTAGCTGGGGGGCTAGTCAGCCTGCAAGATGAGATTTTTATTTTGGACAGCCTAAAACAAAACCCTTGGTTCGGTGCGACGGGTAAAAATGAGAATCATCCACCGTGCGTTTCAGCTGAAATAGGGGATGCCTTCTGTCTTTGATTGGCAGGCCAGATTCAGGCTGAAACGTGTTGAAGCCTGGTAGAACCAGCAGCGGCAGTGCTACAAGCCTGGCTTTCCCGCTCCTGCTCCAGAGGGAAGCTCAGGTTTCTTGTCTGAGCTTCTCTCAGAGGTGTGGGGGCGGAAAGACCCACGCTGATAGTCGGAAACAGACACACTTTCCTTATACTGTTATCTTCTGTTTGCCAGAGTCCTTCTAAACCACATCGGGGCCAAACAGAAATGCAGAAAAAGTGAAAATAATGCCCATTAAATAATGAGCTTTAATTTTAATATCATAGATATACAATAAGTTTCGTTTATCAAATTATTAATTTTATTTATTAGATTTTTCTACATTGATGTTTGACTCTGTATCGACAGATAATATTGAACAATAGTACATTTTAAAACCAGGCTTGTTTTGACTGTAAATCTGCATAAATCACACCTCTGGGATTGTTTCATGAATATTTAATATCTCACTGCCAATTGGCTGGCAGGAAGTAGGAATTTGCTCACTGCTCTGGCAGTTCTGACTAACATATTCATATCTGTGGCATTCAGTACATTACGGCATCAAGTTTACGGTCTCAATGGGTAATTCTGAAGAAGAACTGGAGAAGACATGAAATACATTCCAAGAAGATCATGAAACATAGATTGTTTTGATCACATTCGGGAGCATGCGAGTCCCTCCTCCCTTAGAGAAACATCGTAAATCCTCAGGGACATAGCAGTTAAAGTTTCAGTGCTTCTTAATAGTAATTCCTCATTCCCTTCCAGAGAGAGAACTATCACACCTGGACACAGCACTGGGGCTAATCATTCAGGATTCACCGCGTAAAACTGCTTTAATTCTTTTACTGTTTTAAGCAACCCCCCTCATGGTGGAATGTGGCTGAAGTCTCTTGCTGACATACTGTGCCCTCCAGGAAGAGTGTTGAAAGATACATGCTCTAACAAGCTTCTCCTCTCATCTGCAGAACGCCGATTTGAAGAAGCAGCTTCATGAACTTCAAGCTAAGATCACAGCGCTGAGCGAAAAGCAGGTGGGTGACTGAGCCGGGGATTCTGCGAGCTTTTAATTGGCGTGCACGCACACACACGAATGGACGCGCGCGCACTCACACACACACACACACACATATACAGAGGTGTTTCTGTTGTATTGTGGCCGTGTTTAAAATTCTGCCTCGGGGGAATCTAGTGGGAGAAAGTGACAGAGATGAGGGATTAAGCTGTGTGTCTTCTTTCATTGCCGGGTCTCTGGGGAGGGGCTGTTGCAACGAGAAGAGCATCTCCATTGTTCCCCCCAATTATTTTTCAGACGTTAGATGTGTTTCTCTTTGATTTTTATTTACATGGCAGACATTTGATTAGAACAGGGGTGACGTTGTTTGTCTAGGACATCACAGCTTTCTGTTTGAGGTTACCTTTAAAAATGTGGCACTCGCGTGATTGTAAACTGCTGCAAAAAGCTGAGTAACTCTTTAAAAAAATGACTTTTTGTACAGCTCGTCGGCAGAGGAGATAACATTGCCTCTGACCAGGAGTTTAATGTGGCATTTGATATGGGGCAGAGGTGTGGTGTTTGGCATAATGATGAAGCTTGCTGGGAGGTCAGTGTGACTTGAGCATCGGTCCTTTTATTTCGGATCTTGTTTGATGTCTGTAGTGTTACTCCTTAAAGCGGGCTGCAGTCGCAACAAAATCGGGGCCTTTTTGAGATTATGCCCGTCTGCTCCAAGGTTAAGCTGTGTTTTTGCAGTGGATGACCATCTTAAGCACTAGAAAGCTCTTAATTGTTACAGAAATCATTGATGTGATGCAACGAGAACAGCAGGTGTGTGCAGCCATTTTGTGTGTCAGTGGTCTCTGCAGGGCATTGTGGGATTGCAGTACTTTGTATTATGGGCTAGAACGATAACATATAGGTTTCACAAGCAGATGTGGCAGCGTCCAACCAAGCTATCGCTGTGTTTCCTTTACTGTCCCTGAAGTCCTCCAGTGGCATCCCATGAGGCCATTGTGCGTCATTATTGGTCCAGTCAGTGCTGGTCTTGGCTTAAACATTTGGCCCAGGGTAGTTTAGCAGAGAATTAGTTACATAGGTTTTTGGATTTCCATCAGGCTTGAGTAGTTCCTAAATCTGATTTGGAATTCATTTCATGCATTCCCTGTTCTTTGTCTCGTTGATAATGTGGCAGCTATACCATCTTACATATAATCATAGCATATTTTGTTGATTAAGTGACAGTGTGCTGTTATCTGTACCTGGGTGAATAAAGTCACAGAGTACCGTCCTCTGTGTGGCGGAGATGTACTGTCCTCTCTGATACCACATAACTTCACTTGTTGTCCTCACCTTTGTACTTATACACATTTTGAGACCTAAATTTCTATTTTAAATTATGGCTGTATATCTGTAGAACTGTTGCATTTATACAATGGCAGAGCCGCAGGGGCACTGACCTCAGCTGATAGTGAAACAGAGCCCCACCTCTTCCCTGTCACGCACTGATTTAACACGCCATTGGTTAATGATAAAGTTGGCCCCTATGTGTGAATTATTTTTTTAAAAAAAGAAAAACACTTGCAATTGCTACTGCATTTATTATCTCAGGACAGGGGAGTGGGTCTCCCTGGACGGTTTAGCCCTGGCACTGTGCATCTCATTTTCAGAAGCCCTTGGCCCTTGTGTACTGGCGGCTCTGTTTATTGGGGCCTCGGAGAGAGAGTGACAGACGTGGGCCGGAAGCTAGAAATACAACATTCGGTCCCTCGGAACTGGGTTCTCGGGGCCCTGAGAAGCTGGGGGAGCCCGAGGGCTGACTCTACACTAATAGACTGTGAATCAGATTGGATGAAACCTCCTGGTCCCCTGCAGGGTTGTGTTCATGACTGAAGCGATTCTTTTAATGAGCTAGGTCAAGTAATACTAAGTAACCCTAAACAATTTTTTAAATTAAGATTGAGACATTGAAATCCAACAGAAGAAACTTTTTTTATGTGTGGGTAAAAGGAGTAAATGACTTTCTTTTTAGTTAAAATGTTAGTGAGTACAAGCACTAATTCCTGGGCTTTTTGTGCTGGAAATTTGTGAAATATGTGCTTGTGTTGCTAATTGGCTGTTTTTTGGTTTCTTGTACATTTTTCTGAAAGAGAAAGTGACAGAGGGATCCTTCCTCCACTTTGCGCTGTCAGCTTGTCATGCTGCAGTGCTTTTTTTATTATTAAATAAGCAGTGTTTTTGAAATGTGTATTTTCATGTAAATTTCTGTATTGTCCCAAAGTACTACAAAATGGTCCATGCAGTGCTTTTATTTTTCTCGATATTAATGGTGCACAGTGAAGGTTATCAGTGAGTGAATTGCCTTTGGTCAGCGCGTGTTCAGCTCTTTTTCCATGAGTTTTCTCCTTCTGGAGTGAAAGGCTCTGCTTGAGGTAATGGTTTAGCGGACCCAGTTTTAGCGTTCTAGAACTTTCCGGGCTTCTATTCGGCCCTACCGAAAAGGTAACTGCTTTAGCTACGTGCTGCATTTGGTCAGATGGGACGGCGGTAATGATTGTGGATGCGGGACCATCATGCCAGAGAGGATGTAAGTGCTTCCTGGTTAGACCTTAGGTGCTCTTCCATTCCTGGTATCCCGTGTTCCTCACTGCAGATGTTGGCCAAGAACCATCCGCACTCGTACAAAGGGACACCAGTCACATCAGTATCTGCCCTTTTTTTGATAACAGGAGATTCACTCGTTGGTTACTTTTGCACATGTTGATTTTTGTTGCGTATGATCAGCCATGATTTGTGTCTGGAGAGTAGGGTTAGCTTCATCCAGGCCGCATGTGGTAAGGACTGCAGGGGTATAACATCAGTGTTTTTGGTGGGATTAAGATATTGATTATTAGTTTGCAATATCCCCCCATTCCCATTTCATCCATAATTGATTTTGAATTAATTATGAAGTGTGTGCAGTTGTTTTATCTCTGTGTCCGTTTTGTCATTTGTCATATGTCACTTGTAAATGGCAAAGACATCGTTAACACAACATAATTTGCCTCAGAATGAGTTATGTAGTCTTGTTTAATGGCTTTAAACCCAAAACAAAACCCAATGCTTAATCTCCACACTCAGAACATGGTTCAGACGCGGACCCAATCCCACAATGCAACCTCAAAATGTACCACAATAATTAGTTTTTAGACTGCGCACTTCATATATCTTTGTAACTATTCTTTATAAATAATAATTTGTAGCTGCTGAGTGTTACAAGTAAGAAAATACCATGGCACAGATCTTATAGTAGAGGTTTTTTCTCACTCTAACCTGTAACCCACAGGCAAAGCAGTCAGAATTAGCATTGATCGGCTTCACAGTTTCAGCAAAAATTTTTAGTGTGCAGTTGGTCTGATTAGCAGGTTCCAGCACATGTGATGTGCTGTGAAGTGACTGTTTTACAAGGATGAGCAGATATGGGAGGATCTAATTTCAGACTCTTCCTTTTTGAAAGTGTGTCAGTATTACAGGGAAGGTGAGGTGGCTCACAGCACGTTGTGCTTCTGTCGTGGTAGATGAAGTGATGTTAATGTAGTGAATGGAATGATGTGAGGTAAAGCTTTTAAAATTCATGTGATGGGTGTGTACTTTTAAATGTACAATGTTTAATAGCAGCTGAAGTCTTGTAGTGGTTTAACCAAGTCTAGTGTGCACTGTAGTTTGTCGCTGCCATTAGCATGACACTGTAATAAAATAGTTGAATATTTTACAATCAAATTCTTAGCATTACAGCCTCCCCCCATAAGGACAAATCAGTTTGTTACTTTTTTGAAAAATGCTGTCAATTTTCCAAACTTTAAGTAAAAACAATGCAAATACAGATGCATCAGTCCTGATGCCATTTTTATGAGTGAAGAAATCCTTTTGTTTATGCTGCTGGATAGGTAACCAGATGGATGGATGGATGGATGTTAACATGCAGTAAACGTTAGACAGACTTCTCTCTCTTTCAGTCCTGTGCGGCTCTTCCTTGCTGTGCGATGGATGTGGGCCGCCTTTCGATATTCACAAAGGTTCCCCTGCTTTCCCGGGGAGGCCGGGTCTCTCTAAGTGCTGACACCTTAACAATGAGAACATGGGGGGTGGGGGCAGCCATGGTCTCTGCATTGTTCCACCCACTGCGTGCACACGTTACAGCAGCCAGCGCGCTCTCAGCTCGGGGAATGTGCCCGGGCTCAGCTGAGGCTCTTTTTGGCGAGAGGTGCCTTCTGACATGTGGTCGTCTTGAAGAGCTTCTCCTTTCGCACAAAAACACTGTGTTCTGGGAACCAGCAGAACAGGGGCTGCGTAAATGTGCCAGGTCAACGCAGCGCTTCTGCATGCTTTCTGTGTGCGTTTTTTATGGTAGCATATGGATGGGTATTCAGATGAACAAAGAGGAGTGTGCTTTCTCATTTCATTCTGCCTGACTGCTCAGTCAGACAGTGTACAATAAAGGAAGGTGAATGCTTTTTATCGAATAACACATTTGAGGTTGCAATTTAGCAGTGTGTCATTAGTATTGCCTTGTAATAATTGGTGGTTGAGGAGAAAAATGCCTCGCAGCTTTACAGTCCAATTTCAAAAACCAATAACTTCATTACTTCTGTAATTGCCGGAGGCTATGTGCACTTATTTTTCCAATGATTACCCTGGCAGCGTGCTAATGCTGACTGGGACTGTAGCAGATAGTGGCGAGACTCTCTGAGGAGAGATGTTTGTCCTGCTAATGACTCGCAGGAAGGACCCGCAGCACTGAGCCATTGTGTTTTCCAATATGTTATAGGGACAGTTTTCTGAATCGCAGGCCGAGGCTTTACCAGATCTTCACTGTCGTTATGTAAAAGTTTTTTTTTTTTTTCTTTTTTTTTTTTTCTTTCTTTGTTTTAAGTGAAGCAGCTTCCCAAGTCTGTTGTCTCAATCTTTTTAATTCATTATTCATATGAAAATAAATAATTGTGATGGTGAAAGACCGAATTCTATTGTGCAGTATTTTGGGGGAATTGTGTATTTCCACTACTAGTAATTCTGTAGGTATGTTGCTTGCTTGTGTTCACTATTCACTATGTTCGTCTATTAATATTAACAGTATATTGTTCCCTGGCTGTATGCAGTACTGCGTTTGGTCTGCGGTTCACTATTGACATGATAGAGAAGAGAGAGGAATGTCATTGCATGGCTTTTTTTACACATGTGGTGTGTATGTGTCTGTTTTTATGTGTCTGTATGTCTTCGGGATAACGAGTGAATGCAGGTGAATCTTGACATGGTATTTAGTACCAGAGGAAATGCTTCAAAGAGACCTTTCCTATGCTGTGAAATGTTGCATGTCATTGGGTTCTGGGCTCGCTCTCTGTGTGTGTGTGTGTGTGTGTGTGTCTCTGTGTGTGTGTCTGTGTGTCTCTGTGTGTGTGTCTGTGTGTGTGTCTGTGTGTCTCTGTGTGTGTGTCTGTGTGTCTCCGTGTGTGTGTCTGTGTGTGTGTGTCCCCGTCCCCCTTCATCCCTGCTGTGAGATCTCTCTGCTGGGTGACTGTCTGCCACGGTAAGAGACAGGAAGTAGTGTGAGAGGAATATCAACCGAGGTCTCAGTGCAGTTTGAAATCCATCAGCAGCATTTACGCAGGGGGCTGTGCACCTAAGACAAGCTGCCCCCCCCCCCTCCTCGTAAGCTCCGCCACTCGGGCACAGCCCGGCAAAAGCACCGTTTGTTATTAGCAGTGAGGCCGCCTCGCTCCTCCAAATGATCTCTGAGCTCTTTGAGGTCAGAGATGTCATGTTGCAGCCGTCTTCTCTGATGTTCCCCCTCCCCCCCTCTTCGCCCACTTTAATTTCCTCTCAAATGCAGTTCCTCTGCCCACACCCCCTGTCAGCACCCTCCCCGTGCTGGTAAATGCCATAGTGTGCAAACCTGCTCTAAGCCCCATTCCCTCAAGTGCTGTTTGACTGACTTCATGGAGGCAGCAATGCTACAAAGTTAAAGAAATATTTTAATTTTTTTTCCACTCTTTTTGCTGGTGTAGGAAATATTTAGGTGCATGTTGTGTCAAAAATAGTGTCTGTGCCCTAGAGATGTAAAGGAAGGAATTTCTTTGAAGTAGTGCTGTGCAAGGAAAGAGGCTGAATGTTTGGGGGAAGCTTGGGCTATATTTTTGCCGGTTAGGAACAAGCTGTCCTTTGGGTGCTGGCCTAGACAGGCTGCTCATGCAGGGATTTACTGTGTCCGGCACAGCGAGGCTTCTGTGACGGAGGAGCACTGGCTCCTCGGACACGAGTGTGGAGTGGGGAATCCAGTGGATAAACTGGGAACGAATGGCAGTTTTTCCAGCAGTCGTGCTGTTGCCTGAGCCCCTGTGATGCTCTCTCAGCTCAGCTCCACGTACTTTCAGAGGAAGTCATGACTGCACTGTCCCCATCCCGCTCGGTGACAGCTGATCGCCCCCCCCCCCCGCCTCTCAGCAATTCTGTGCTTTACAGCTCCTACTTTATGGCTCCAGAAAAAGGAGGGAGGAGGAGATGGGGGGGGGGGGGAGCGTAAGTGTTGAATGTGAGCCGGGCAGGACGCGAGAGTGGTTTGTCAGGGTGGCTGAGGGCTGCTGTTGAGGGCGGGGCACGAAAGCTCCACTGTACAGGAAATAAACTTCATCTGCAGTGTGAGCTGGTCTCTCTGTGCTCTGCATCTCCGGCTCTGCATCTAATGACGCCTTCCAGTTACAGCAGGGGGTTTGCGTAAAGCCAAATCGTGTGACATTGAGTAGCACGGTGGTCCTTCATTGGTGCTATTAAATGTAATATTTACATATGATTGTTGCAAATACAAATCCAACCAAGTCATTCTGTAGATGGAAGATATGTGGAACATTTTACTTGAAATGTGCTTATATACTGAAATTAATGTTTAGTGAGATTTGAAGGTTTTCATTATGTTTAATTGTGCTTTTTTAAGGGCAATTCACACTAAACATTTATATTGTATAAATCAGTACATTTGGGGGCATCACACCATTCTGTGTGCTCAGAAAATGTATGAAATATATCAAAGCAGTCTGAAATAAAAATAAATATATAAATAAAAAGACAAATGTAGCTGGATCACTCTTTTGTCTTGTATGCTGTGACTGACTGCCCCCCCGCCCCAACCCAAAAAAAAAAAAAAAATCTGAAGCTGTGCTCCTTTGATTGGTGCTAGCTGTGCCGTGTCTCACCATGTGACTTTCAGTGTAAGGGGTGAATTGATTGGTTGTCAGGGTGTGTGTTAGAGTACACTGTTCATCTGGGATGGGGGGGGGGGTGTGTGCTGATGTTCTGAAATTCAGTACGCTCAAGGCACGCTGCGGGGCGACATGGACAACGAACGCTTCAGAAATATTTCAGATCAATGAATTAATGACGCAGTAAATGGGGGAGTGGGGGGGGGGAGTCTGGGGGCTGTGGGCATGTACTACTGATGTGACTGCAGAGAGAACTACCTGAAAACATAGCTATAGCTATTTTGCTGTGATGCTTCATATTCTCCCAAATTATACAGATTGATAATATACTGTTACTGCAATCCATGTATAAAATTCACTATATATATATATATATATATAATATGTGTGTGTGTGTGTGAGAAAAAGTGAGAGAACGGGAAAGGTGGCCCTGTCTGTACGGTACAATGTGCAGTTGTCTGTGTTTGCTTCATAAATGACATTCATACAGATGGCAAACCTTTGCCCCAGTCATTGGTTAACTTAATCATATATACAGCACTCTGCTCAAATGGTGTTGGGCTGATTTTAACTGAATTTAGCTGCCAAAGCTTTTAGCGTAGCTCACGCATCTAAATTTAGCCTTTTCAATCTTCTGCCGTTTCGCTGCACGGTTTTGCGTTTCCTATGTCCAATGAACACAGTGGTCTGCCTCAGTCCACTAAGCTGTTTGCTTCTCCTTCCTGGTAGCAGTGAAGACACCCCTCCCCCACGGAAAGAGATGTGCTCTTTTTTCTCTCTTTCTTTTTTTTCCTTTCCCCGCATCAGATCTTGCGCTTTTCCCTTTTGTACGCTTTTCTAGGGGAGTAAAATGCCCACTTTCAGCTCAGTGAAACACTGTGATTACATAGCGAGTTGGAGCTCTTTTTCAGAACCACACTTTTTTTTTTTTTTTTTAATAAATATCTTTTATTGTACTTAATAAATATGCCAGCTAGCGAATATTTTGCTGGTAATTACTAGGTCTGTATGCTAGCCTACAAATACATTTGAACCATGTCACTTGATAACTTGATAGGTGTCCATGGCAACACTACTTGCAATTCTTCTGAGAGTTCCGATCACCCTTTTGTTACTGCTAAGATGTCGTCATTTTTATCCCCTCCCCCCTTAAAAGTGTAACATGCCCCCAGTTTTCTTATAAATGCTTATTTCAGGTCATGTGAGATGATGAAGCTATTCTGTCACTGTTGTTACCTACTCCATGTTCTTTATTAAAAAGTTGTGTAATTCTGCTTTGATAAAAGGAAAAATATATAACAGTAGTTTTATAAATAATTGAAATAACCATTTGTTTATGATATACTAGACAGACCACTGTGTTCATTGGACATAAGAAACACCAAACCGTGCATGATATACTGAGAATTGTACAGTTTGTGTTTGTAATTGTTACATTGTGGGGGGCAGATTTCCTCTGTAAACCTGTAACTTTGTACCCTGAGGGTGCATTTTTTGGCCCCTGCAAAGATTTTTTTTTTTTTTAAATCTGTGAATTCAAGCAAAAAAACTAAAATCGCCAAAAGCCTTGGCCTACTAATGGTTAAGGGCATCATAGTTGGAATTAGGGTTCTAGCCTTAAAAATTAATGGAGTCCCCATAAAGATAAGAATATAAATGTGTGTGTATTAGAGAGAGACAGAGAGAGAGAAACACGCACTATGCATGATGTGTGTTACGTTGTAATATAAACTGCTATCAACACTGAAGGTCAGTATCGGGCAGATGATGAAATGGATCTTCAGACGGCAGCCAGCTTTCCATAGCAAGAGCCATAGTCTTTCCAGATCAGGGCAGATTTGCGGTTCTGTCTCTTGTGTTGTGCACTGATATCTGACCTCTTGTTTTCATCATCACAGTGCCGCTCTTAATGCTGCCCAGAAATGCTCATTCACATGCAAGGTTATGCGAAGTTCAAGCGGAACTTTGTTCCAAAGCAGTGTGGCCAGTTTGTCAAATACTGAGATACAGTGGAGATCGAAAGTTTGGGCACCCCTGATTAATTTTCATGCTTTTCCTTTATGAATCACTGGTTGTTTGGATCAGCAATTTCAGTTAAATATATCATATAGCAGAC
>JAODJX010000007.1:14542322-14565457 GCA_026776945.1 Isichthys henryi | reverse complement strand
GGGGCCCCACGGGCCCCCTGCACCCCAAGGGCCCCTGGGCAGCGGCCCCGCTGGCCCGGTCCGTAATCCGTCCCTGGTAGTACACGTAAGCATAGCTTTCCAGCAAAGTGAGATCTGAATGATTCCAAATAACATACCGTTTAGTTTGTCTTGGTGATGAGTGGTGTCTCTTCATTCTTGTGGTATTACAGCAAAGGAGGGAGAGAAGCAGAAGCTGTTGAAGTGGAGTTCAGAGCTGAAGGAGGAGCGGGAGCAGCTGGAGCAGCGGGTCAAACAGCTGAGCAGCTCGATCACGGTGAGCGCAGGAAGCCGTTCAGTTCTATTCATGAGCAGGCGTTGAGCCCTTGACTTATGAAATGGTTTATGTTTAATAGCAAAGTCTTCTGCTTTGTGTTAGTGTTTGCTGAAAGTGTGATGTATTTTTATGGTTATTGTATTAAACTATGATAGGCATAACCATAAATTCTTTTCATTTATGCTGCTTGTTTAAAATATGTACCATACGGTTTAGACCTAAACTCATGAGTGGCAGCTACAGTAGATGGCTTGCTGATTATTCGCTGTCTGTCTGTTTGTTCAGTGGAATGATACAGATTAATGAATTCTACCTGTTGTTAGGGATGTAGCAAGGAATTCTGAGACTCCTGAAAAGGTGTCACCTTGAAACCCTTTGGTACATTCTGCTGAATGGGGGGGCGGGGGCTTTGGCCACCAAAATGATGATAAAGGGGGTGTGTAACGTCTACAGGGAACATCAGGCATTTACTGCAAATGTTAGCGGTTATTGGAACAGCAGCATCATGAAGGGATGGGTCCTCAGTCAGGTTTGTGGCCAGCGTCTATCCTTGGTTCATTTCCCAGCTGTGAGTGTGCGTTGTCCCAAAATGGACCATTCCATTTACAACTCGACTTGTTTTCTGTTCAAAGCAGTGCTTAATAGCCTGCATGATATGAATAAACAGGTAGAATGAAAAAGCTTCTTTTATTAATGCAAAGTTCCCAGCCGTAAAGGACCCTCAGAATCGATATATGGGATTTTTGAGTTAAGCAAGAGGTCAGCAGAAATATGATCATTTTCCCCACTCTCTAGGACTAGATGCACTTTAACGTTATTGGCTTAAGGCCTTCAGTGATGCTTATGGTAATGGTATGTAGTCTTCTCTCATCTGTAAAACATAGTATCCCTAGTATTCTTACTGTAATTTGACCCCATCCTTGTAAAATTGCAGTTGTCTGCTCTGATTGGTTGTTCTTAATCCACTCTCCTCAGCGTTCTTAATCCACTCTCCTCCATTCGGCATTATTCAGGAGCACTCATTGCCTTCTCAGGAAACTAACGTGCTCTGGTTATATCCAGCGGTTTCACTGATTTGTCTGCTTTTTGAGTGGTGTTGCTGGTTATACATTTAACTGATTAGAGTCATGGTGAACTTGGCTATTTTTTTGTTTTGTCAGATGCGAGTTAATAGTGGATCGTTTTTCATTCTCTGCTCAAACAATATTTAATTTGTTCTGTGTTTCCAGCTATTGGCTACAGCCTGTCCAAGTCTTTATTGCCGTTGTTACATGTTTAATGTCTTCTGGTACATTAATTCAGAGGAACACTCCTTAAAAATGTTTTCTGGCACATTAATTTCTGTAATCCATTGAATCCGGCGAGGAGCTGATGCATGATTGAGAGCCGTTTTGATGCCATCGTGCTGTGTGTGTGTGTGATTTGGGTGGTGATTGTGTTATTAATGACTATGCCATTGAAGAGAAATGCGTTTTGGATGTCAGAGCAATGAACACTTGTCAGCGAGCAGACAGGTGAGAAGCAAGTGTTGTATTTGAATGTTTTTTTGCTAATGGCTCGTACCTAAAGACTAGGTACAAGCCATTAACCAATGTTACCTTGAACACTTAGCTATGTCTGCAGTGCAGAATAATGGGGTAATGGATATGAAAGATGAATAAATAGTTAATCCTTAGGCTCGCTGGCAGCTAGGGGTGATTCTAGGATTCTATTTTTTTTTTTTTAAGGTAGGGGATATAAGAGGTCCCAACCTAATCATTAGCCAATGATTTGCTTTAATGAGCACTCTAGGGGCCAATCAGCTTTCAGCTGAGACCAGTGGCCCTGTGGCCCCGCCCCCTATGTAGACCCCTGCTGGCAGCTGAGGTTCTTTGAATCTTGTCTGATTTCTGTGTTTTCCCTCCACCCCCCCCCCCCTTGTTGTAGAAGTGCATGGAGACAAAGAACACCATCCTGGCCCAGCAGAAGGAAATGCAAGCATCGCTGGAGAAAGTGAAAGCCCTGGTGCGCCTCATCCAGGGCACCAGTCTGAGCCCAGGCCCTGAGAGCGCAGAGCCATCGGGGATGGTAAACGGCAAGGCGGGATGCGTCAGCGATGGGGCGGACGAGTGTGGTGGCGCCCTGGATGGCGCAGAGCGGGCAAACGAGGAGGAGGAGGAGGTGGAAGGAGATTATGAAAAGAATGTCCGGAACGAGAACAACGACAAAACCTCAGAAGCCAGTCAGTCTCCTGTGCCACGCCCCAACAGCCATTCAGACGACACAAAATAGCAAACGTCTTGTGGGACCAAAGAAAGGAACAGCCCCCGAAGAAAGAGAGAGCTCCCATTCGCCCAGAAGGTGCCGCCAGTTGCCAATCAAGATATATATAGATATATATATATATATACACATATATATATAAATATATAATACAATATATATTTAGTCGTTGTTGTTGTGTATTATTTGAGTGTGTCAACAGCAGATCAGCATCCAGAGTGCCAGCCTCGGGAACTGGAGTAAACCGAAATAGATAGTACCAGCATCATGCCAATCAATTGTAGAGAAGTCACAATAACATATTAAATTAATAATAATTAATAATAATAATAATAATGATAATAATAATAATAATAATAATAATGAATAATAATGTAAAACATCTCGCCAGTGTGTGCCTGCAACAGTCGCCCCTAAGCCTCATGAGGGGATTGTTTCTTAGGTTGTGTTGTCTCAGTCTCGAACCCAGGGCAGTGGGGTCAGCAGATGTCCAAAGACTGTGTGCTTGCCGTGAGACCCTGCTCGTATGTCTCCAGCATGGATGGATATGAACCTTAAACCCAAAGGACAGCAGCACAGGAAACCAGGAACAGGCTTACTGGGAGTATGGGGAAATTGCAGTATTCGTCCACAAGTCCAAGTCATCAGTGGTGTGCGTCATATTTTTATTTTTATAGCTTTCTTTTTGCGTGTTTGTGTCTCTCGTCCGTCCATCTCTGTGAGACTGAGTGTCACTGCATTCGGAATTTGACTTTGGTTGAAAACACAGCCAAATGCCCCCATAATCATCTCACCTCCTCTCTCTCTACTGGACTGAGCCCTCCTGAAAATGAGCGGTGCTTTGGGTGGCCTGAGGAAGGGGGCAGTGGTGGGGGGCAGGGGTGACCCCTCAGGCACCAACGCTAGCATCGCCCACCACAGCTACCACCTGCTGTAGACAGGCGCCTAGGGCCAGCGGGACTGAAACTGGATGTAGGATCTCGCCTCGGAAAGCCGTCCGAAAACAGCCGCACTGGTCTGTCCGGAAGTGTTCCAAGTCCTAGTGTCAGCCTCTTGGTGAACCTGCAAAAATGCAATCTCAAAATACAACTTATTTCCTGGAAGTATTCTTTATTTATATATATATACATATATATAAATAAATAAAAAAAAGATTCAGGTCTTCCTCATGTTCAGAAAGAAAATCTTTAAAGTGCTTTTCTGTTTCATAAAACAATCATTTCTAATAAAAAGTGTAATAGTTGGAATAGTTTCGTTAAATTTTCTTTTTTTTTTTTTTTTTTTGAGGTTATATTTAGGGTTACATGGCTGTGTTGAATTCTGAACTGCCAAAATGCTATCATATCAAAATTCAGCAGGGAGGTCTTTCTGTTCATCAGTAGATGGCAAAAAAAAAGTCGGTTTAAACAGGCTTGATTTTCGCACCTTGTTTATCCATAAAATGTGTGTACAAAGGTACGAGGTAAAAGAAAAAAATAAACAATTATTTGTTTTAAATCCCAGGATAAGTGAAGACGGAACCCAGAACTGAAAGCACAAATTTGTTGAACAATGAATCCGATTCTAAGCATTACAAACAAATGCAGTTTAAAGGTCTATACAGAAAAATCTTTATTTGATATGTGCATAATCCTTTTTATATAAAGTGTTACTGTGTATTGCTCATTGTAAAATTGCTGTAAAAAGGCCAGAACCTTTTTGCAAGGTTTGTCCAGAACATGTCCCTAAAATGACTTACCCTGTTATTAACAGTGGTTAATATTGAAGGGGGTCAAAGGAGTATCCATGACCATATTCAAACATGACCATAAGTCAGAATGGAGGATCGTCACGTTAAGAACAAGTCAGGAGCTGTTTTCAGATGAAATGCCCCTCATTCTTCATCCCCATTGCCCATAATCTGTAGCATGCAAATACAAAGAAGAGGTGCTGTCTGTAAAGATAATGAATATTGCATCTTCTCTGAATCCCTGTAAGCACAAGTCTCTAAGCATTGAGTTCAGTGGCAGTGGAGCTGCTGCAGTCTGCCCCAGTGCCCTCTAGGCAGAGATGTGCAACAAACACTAAGCTAGGAGCTTGGAGAATTGCAGCATGGTCTAGCCCTTTGTGGAGATGCGTGAGAGTCTGCTGAAGATGCAGTTTGTGCACCGTGTATGATAATTGATATTTGCAATTAATCAGTTCCCCCGTGTGGAAATGTCATCAGTCATATCCAGAGGCCTGGCTTCTGACAGGGCATATTTAAAAGTAGGAAGATGCATTGACAAAAGGTAGCTTCTTCTAAAAGTCACTTGATTTAATTGCACATAGATCCTTCAACACAAAGACCCGTGTTTTTTTTTTTTTTTTTTTTTCCCCCCCAGATTCCGAAAACACCGAAGCAGTCTTGCTATCTTATTACAGGGAAAATGAGTATTATCCATTTGTATTAACTCCCATCAAAAGACGAAGTTCATCCAGATAAAATCCAATCTATGATGAAACAGAATGGCATTGTCTGTTTTGTATGGCCTGTGCCCCATATCAAAGATTCAAGCATAAACTCAGGTGTAGGTATAAATATGGAATTGTTTTTAAGCCGCTCCCCATCTGTGGTTCCATGTGATTTAAAGCTCCTTTCCTCTCTGTGTTTAGCGCTGATCATACTACTGCTTCTGCAGGAGCGCTAACCCAATCCTCATTCATGTACAGATAACCTCTAAGCACCTGTACCCATTTCTAGATAACTGGAGAGTGCTCTTCTCCACATAATATTACGGTATGCTTTATTTTTCACAGTGCTGCTGTTTCTGAGCCTGTTTTCGTATGTATATGATCACGTGTTAAAACACCGTCCCATCCTGTCTCTGAACCGTGGCCCTGGTTTACCTTTGTACATAATGTCCATATCTCTACACGGCCAAAAAAAAAAGGAAAAAAAAAAAGGTTCTTTCATTCGTTCTGTGTCCACCGTCTCACCCCTGCCCCGGTTAAGCGAATTGTTCATTATTTCACTAAGAAAAGATTGGATACAAAGCACAAGCACAGATTCTCAGACGCAAGCTGGTCTTTTAAAAAAAAAAAAAAAAAAAGATATTTCAAAAAATAATAGGTTAGGAATCGTGATGAGGATGCTCCCAGCTGAACCCAATGGTGTCAATCTGTTAGTCATGTCTGGTATATGTGGCTTTGTTTATGTGGTCTGGGGGGTGGATATCTGAAAACAAACTGTATAGCATTCGCCTTAAGAGCTTAATTCTCGTCTTTAACAATTGTAGTGTGTTCAAGTATTGTGGGTCATATTCTGTTGTCTGTGTCGGGAGTGATGTGTTGATTTGGTTCATTCTTGAAATATATCTACCAATAATGGACTTTTTGCACAAAGTTTTAAGTAATTCAAATGTGTAAATGGGGAACATGTCAACAATCAAATGGGGAAGGTTTTTACTGGGTTTATGTGTTTGTAATCTGGGCTGTTCAGTGGTAAATATTTGAGTGTAGTGTCACTGGAATATTTGATGAAATGATTCTTACCTCTAACTGGGGTATTAAAAACCAGCATCTGGTAGTAAGGCCTGGGGAAAGCGGTTTCTACTTGGCTAGACACAGTACTTTAAAATGCTAGTTAAAAGGATGCAATGGCACCAAACACAGAGGTTTCATTAACATGTCTTACTTCAAAGAGTTTTGTTTTTATTCCTTTTTATGTCCAAATGCAAAACAAAATTCCTAAAATGCAGGAATTACACAGGCTCCTAGCTGGAAACTTTCTTGCTGCTGTACATCTTTGCAGTTTATTTGTTCCAGCAAAATATAATCTTACTTATAGCTGATATAGCTTTTCAAGTACACTTGTGTTGTTATACATATTAAGTAAAACCACGCTGACTACGGAGTTTAAGGTTGGCAATTGGACTATGTCTTTTGCCAGAATTTTGTAACTTTATGCATATGATTTTCTTAGAGACTGGCAAATATGTTTTGCATTAAACAATGTATATAAAACATTTGCAGGACATGATCGGTGTAGAATTTAAACTGCAAGTAGAGTAATGGCGAGTGGAGCTCAAATCTAAAGCAGGATGAGCTCATCTCAAATTTACTGTTACCTTTAGGTGTGAGATGCTGGATGCTTTTCAACTTGCATTTTGAAGTGTGGTGGAGGAGGAAAGCCACTGGCTTTGAGGCACACGTAGAACACATTTTATATTTGCATTGTGGGAAGAGAAACAACCTGACCATACAAGCCACGCATTGAACAAGTGTTCATTTATCTAAAATGGATATATCCAAAGATATCTCGATGTGCATTCTGCTGTTTAGAATCCTTTTATATGCATTTTTAATACATGCCAATTCAATTTTATTTTATTTTATTTTTTACACTAAATTTCTACTTCAGCTTCAAGTCAGAGTAGGAAATCCAGGATTTTAAGGAAACGGGACCTTTTGCTTTGTATACCCGTCTCATGTTGGCTACAATATACCTCGCCTCACTAACCACAAATCACAATAGTTTTGGCAGCTCGCGCTCGTTGGCCAAATGCCGAGGTAGCAGGCCAGAGCAGGAAGGCACAGCGTTTCAGGACCATCTGGAATTTGAGGGAATCTGTTGCATATCCGCGGAAAGGTTTCCATATGGAGCAGCTCGTGAACACCACCACCCAGCATCTTGATATACTCCTTTTGCAGCCCCCCTCCCCCCCCCCCAAAACGATACATCACTTCATGACTGTGGCCTTCTGGTGTTGGTGTATCAGCATCATATTTTGACTTCTCCATTGTTCGACACTTTTTACAGCTTCTTACCTCACGCATTGTATTTTTTTCCCATGAGTCTGCAGAAAAGAAAAAAAAAACTCTTCCACTGTGTTAAACACAAAACAGAGATGCATTGTAGCTCTATGAAAATAAAGAGGTACAGTTGATGTGCTGAAATATGTGTAAATTGTTTATTACACAAACCTGTGTATACTCTTGTAGGAACTGTTTGTATTTTTACATAATGAATTTCAAAAGGAGTGTATGTTTATTTTTGACTTTTTCAACTTTTTGTTACAGATCTCCTTTTTCATTTGCCTGATGTTGTTGGAGAAGTGCAGTTTCTTTACCACCCTCTGGTATATGAGCCTCTTTTGAAATGTTGTTTGTATGCAGTGTTTAGCAGATACTTTAGACAATGGTGGACGAAGTGGACATTTAGGAGCATTTGATCAATTTGTATTTATTTATTTTACCATTTTGCTAAATAAAACTTCAAAATCAACCCTTCTGATGTCTCTGGATTCATGTTAATGCTGAACAAGCCATCGTCCGAACTACTATTACAAAACTAACTAAAAAAAAAAATCCGATAAACATGAACTTCGGAAATATTTGCATCTTTTTCACATTTGTTTCAATAACCAAACTAAATGACAGGAGACAAAGTTTTCCTTTAGTTATGCTGCAAAACAGATTGTTGCAGATGTGCGATATGCCCTCCAACATACTTTTCTGCTACTGGCCTGCAGTTAGCTTTCAACCATTAGCCAATTCCCGTCCTGCTGCAGTCCAGGCCTTCATGCTTTTGACTACACTGAATGAAGTTACTGGTATTTTAATAACAGTTACAAAAACGTTTATTCACATTGCTCTGACACTTAAATGCCAAGGCCTGACACTCTTGGTGTCTTGTGGCTCGACTATGTGGTACAGTCAGGTCTTGGAGGCTAGCTGAAGTGGTTTTTGATAAGCTCCTGCCGGATTTTAAATGCCTCGGAGTCTGACAGGTCCATCTGCTCACAGCCCTCGCCCAACTGGTCTGGTGTCTCTGTCCTCCCAAAAGTCCATGCATCCAGGCCAGACTGCAGTGATACGTTGTGCAGGACGCAGCAAGCCAAGATAATGCGGGCACATTTTTCAGGAGAGTATTGCAGGTACCCCTTGGACCCATCCAGGCATCGAAAGCGGGTCTGGATGGCTCGGAATGTGCGGTCCACAATCTCGTGCGTGGCCACATGAGCCAAGTTGTAGCGGTAATCAGCAGGGGTTTCTGGGTACTGGAGGGGTGTCATCAACCACTTCTTTAGGGGGTAGAGGCGATCTCCTGTACACAAACATGATTATATCAAAACAGGTGAGGAGCTTACAACAAAAAAAATCAAACCATTAGGTAAACATATTCCTAACATCAAATGAAGGTGAAAGGGTAAAGTAACACAATCACAGAATATAAAAGTACTAATGCTTACCCAGTAACCATCCTTCATGATTTTCCTGTTCTTCAAAGAAAGTCTTCACGGCAGATTGTTTAAACACTGCACTATCATCTAAACTACCTGGCCAGTGCGTCTCGGCGCTCAGCAGAAGGCCCCTTGAATCACATACAAGCTGACAATTTATGGAGTGGAAGCCCTTCTTATTGATGTACGACAGGTCTTCGCTGTTGGGTGCTTTGATCGCGATATGAGCGCAGTCTACGACACCAATGACGTTGGGCATACCGGCCACCCTGTAGAACTCCTCTTTGGACTGCTGCTTCGTGGCATCGTCACGCATAAAGCCGATGAAATCCGAAGCTTTTTCTACCAGTGCATTGGTAACGTTTGTAACGCAGCGACTCATGGAAGCCTGACTGATACCTATAGCATCTCCCATGCGAGTCTGGAAGGATCCCGACGTGTAAAAGCCGAGGGCGGCCAGGATCTGCACGTCCGGGCTGATGGCTCTCGATCTCTGGGTACGTCGTGATAAAGTGTCGCCCAGAAGTTCCACTAAAAAATAGATGAATTCTCGCGGAAAGCCAAACGTTGTCAATAAAAACTCATCCGACACGGTCTCTATGTCAAACCTGTCCAGGGTCTTGTGCCCCCGACCGTGTAGCAGAAGATCACAGTCCAAGATAGCTATAGGTACGGCCATTTTCCTCCTAGGCGATTATTTTGGATGTCAATTCGCAGAAGTAAACAGACCTAAATGCAAGTTTGTTGGCAAGCTAACCATATAAATAACGAAACAGGTTTCGGGCTAATATAACAACAGCCAGGTTTAATTACCACAACGCGAACCGTTTCCTTAACTATTGCAAATTTAATAACATAGAAAATATGCTGCAGACTTTATAGGTTCATCTGCTACCTGGCATCCTTCTCCATCTTTTCACTAAAAAGACCAGCAGGTTTTCACCCACGTGACTCTGACCGCCCTCCACAGAGTAAAAGTCAGCTGATGAGCGGTGAGTAAAACTAATCGTCACTTTCGCCTTTCAACAATGTAATAGTAACTGACATAGTAACTTGCACAGTAACTATGCAAGTATAATATTTACTATATATAATTTGAATAGCTAAATTTGCTATCTATTTAACTCAATTTAAGTTTCGTAGATATATTGTTTTATTTTGGCGTAAACGATGTAGCGAAAGTGCTGTTTTTATTCATTCATGCTCTATTTGTAAACAGCGGAAGTATTTGATTAAAACCAACAGCTAAATGTCTACACTTATCTAGTAACATTTTTTGCATGTATATTTTGCATAACTATTGAAAATACTTGGACACTTGTGTGGTTTGCATTTCAAAAGTAACATTTTGTAAACAAAATAAACTGCAGTTAATAATTTGTTAATTTTGTCCAAGGTCGTCGTATCCTTTTGAATATGAATGATATGCAGTTTGATATTCACTTTTGCAGCTATTTAACCACCTAAGCATCTTCATGGTTTGATAAAGAGTTCTCTATTATGGACAAGATATAACAGGGGAAGTGCAAATGTTCTTTCAGTGTCGAGCCCGTGTGTAACAATGGCTATTGTTGTAAGGAATTAATCTTGCTTCTTGTTTACTTGTATTTGCCTAGAATTTTGTTGTTTTTGACATAGGAGAATGTTGGAATGCTACAGACTGGGTACTGAAGATGCAGACTGAAGTACAGAAATGTCATGTAGTTACTGTGCAGCTCTGATAGATGTGGAAAAGAACTGCTACGAAATAAAATTGGTTTTTATCTTTTTTACAAGCCAAACTGAAACTTCAAATGTACATGAATGACACAGACATCAGTACTACTTCTGTACAAATATGCATTCATGAAATGTTTAAATTTGAACCTACAAATTAGAAAAATTTAAGAGACTTATGGAGGTTTGTGTTCAGGAACTAGTTAGCAAGAACTTCACTTTGAAAATGATGCTGGAACTTTAATTGTAGGTTTCGCCTACTGTGTCAAATTTACTCTAGTAAACCCACACTGTTCAATGCGAATTTTTTGCAGCCTACACAGAAATACTTCCTTTTTAGATATGTTGTCACAAGCACAGTGAAACAACTGTTGCAACAATGTACAACAGTAATAGATTTTATATGCATAAGTCAGGATCACATTTTTGCTTTTTGCAGACGATGTGGTCTTGTTAGCTTCACTGGGGGGTGACCTGCACACTGGGCCGATTTGCAGCTGATTGTGAAGTGGCGAGGATGAGGATCAGCACCTCCAAGTCTGAGGCCGTGGTTCTCAACCAGAGAAGGGTGGATTGCTCAGTCCTAATGGGGGATGGGTTATTGCTTCAAGCAGAGGAGTTTGAGTATCTTGGGATCTTGTCCATGAGTGAGGGAAGCAGGGAGAAGGAGATCGACAGGTGCATTGGGGCAGCGTCTGGAGTTATGTGGGCATTGTATCGTTCTGTCATGATAAAGGAAGATGAAGCTATCGATTTACCAGTCAGTCTATGTTCCTACTCTCACCTATGGAAACAGGCTTTGGGTAGTGACCAAAAGCGATTGCAGATACAAGTAGCAGACATGAATGTCCTTCGCATGGTGTCTGGGCTCAGACATTTGGGAAGGGCTCAAAGTAGAGCCACTGCTCCTCCGCATAGAAAGGAGCCAGCAGAGGTGGTTAGGCCATTTATCTAGGATGCCTCTTGGAAGCCTCCCTGGGGAAATGCTTAGGGCATCCTGAGGCAGACCTAGGACACGCTGGGGAGATTACATCACTGGGGTCATGGGCCTTGGGCACCCATGACCCCGTTGCTGGTTTCCCAGTTGGCCTTCATTGGATCACTTTTGATAAGTACTGACCATTCCCGTTTTGGAGACGCTCTGACCCAGACATCTAGCCATCACATCTTAGTCCTTGTCAAAGTCACTCAGATCCTTACCCTTGCCCATTTTTCCTGCTTCCAACACATCAACTTCTATAATGGACTGTTCACTTGCCTGATATATAATGGCATCCTTCACAGGTGCCATTGTGATGAGATAAAACTACTAACAGGTGAATATCATTGAATAAGTTAGTAGTTTATGGCTGATCAGTGTATCGAGTTTATTACTATTATGAAGGATACTTCTTAAAATTATGACATGGACAGTTTCCATTAAATGAGGCATTGCTGTTCCACCATTTTTTGTATTTGCAATTGTTGGTGTCCAATTACACAAGACTAGGGTGGAGTTTCATGGCACAGTGTAAGTAACATTCATTACCGATCCAATAAGACTGAGCTCTGTTTTCCTGACCTAACACCTGCTCTCTTGTATTCCCTTGTTTACATTGAAACAGTCAACTGTTTTTGTTCAGTCTCCACCACGGGAATATCTGTTCCTTCCTTTCATCTTTGTATTCAAAGTTCCATGTTTACACAGTCTCTTCTTATGGTAATGTGACTTTATGAATACTAGTTTTTCATTAATTAAAGCCTTAAAAAAGGTAGCTAATGTGGACTATATAAAACTAAATTTACAGATTGTCAAAATTAAATACTTTATATACGAGGAAAGGGCAAACATTCTGTCACTGTATAGTACAATTTATTATAATTTGCACTTTTGACAGGTAATATAAAAACTCCTGAGTCTTAAGAAACAAGACCGCAGTAAAACATCACATTAGAATGAGGTCTTTCAGGAGGGGGAAAAAACCACAGCATTGCATTTCCACTGTAGCAAATAGAAAACAGCATGGCTTACATCTGGAGAGTTCGGGTAGCTAAAATGGAGTGTTTGAGGGCAGGATGCACATGGCTGAACAAGGCACACACACAAGTTAGGTAGCTTCTAGAAAGATAAGTTCACCACTTCCCCGTTGCACAGAACACTGGATATCAAAAGTAGTAAGAGGCAAAAACATCAAAAGAAATAAAGATTTAAAAAGTCAGATTCAAACAAAACCATATAATGAATATAACTAATTTATAAGTACAGAAGTAAACATTTTGGCACGTGGAAAAGTGCAAAAAAAAAAACACTAAAACAACTATTATCCAATTAATACAGAAATGTATCCGGCTTAAACCAGTCGCTGGTAGGACCTTGAAAGATTTAGGCTGTCTGCGGTGCCTGAGCTGAAAGCAACCTGGGACCCCAAGTCAACTTTGCCAAAAGACTAATCATACATGTGCACCATTCAACTGAAAGGTTCCATCTCTTCACAAGCATGAAACAAAACTGGCCCAACTGCCTTTCCTGCCAATTAAGCAGCTATTGTACGTGAAATATGTGCCTCCTGAGAAAGGGGGAATAGCCAGTTGCTGACATGTACTCCACCGTGTAAGCAGACGTGTACACAACTCAGCCCTCAACATGCCTTTAACACAAGGAATACATCGGAACTGCAGCATAACACCTAAGAGATGCGATTCGCTAGTTAGATGACGGCAAAGTTACAGTTACACGTTGCAGCATCTAAGGTGGCACTGTAGCTGAACTCCAATGTCCTTTGAAACCAGAAAATGACAAAGGTGACAAAATAGAGTGGTTCCTGAAGTTCTGCCCTGTCTGATTTACTCAGAAGTTGTGGTCTGGTGAATACCACAACTTTTTAAACTTTGTAATTGTTTCAGACCATTAATGTACAAGTTGAAATATTTAACTTTTTAATTTGTGCTTTTTTCAGCTGCTGCTGTGTTGAGGAGGGTCTGGAACCATTTGGAAAATACATCACTAAGCAGATACAGATCGAATATAATATTTGTATGTGATATGCTGAAAAAGTTTTCACGAAATCACTAAATAAAACACCGTCAAATTTTATTCAAGTTTCGTTGCACTTCCGTTGTCATGTTCTGTGGAAACTTTTTTGTAATTTTGCATACTGAATCAAATTTAAATATTGAGCACAAACTAAATTCCCCTTTACAGAATATTGTGAAAATAAGTGTTTTTCAAACAACAGTATATAGGATAATTCTGTCCACTTGGAAATTAGGCAATTTAAAATCAACAGATTATATAAATGAGATGTGGTTCTTCATTTCTAGCAGAACAGTACTATAAAAAAAATAAATCAGTTTTGTACCACTGTACCATTATGATAATTTTCTATATAAACGTGTCTCGTTGAGTAGAGCACCTGTATCTTACTGGAGGCACTCAAGAACAGTTGATTGCCTTGATCGTAAAAGTAGCACGACCAAGGCATGTACCACGTGCGATAATGCAGCCATCTTTTGGGAATGTGAGGGGACCAATTACAAAAAGGCAGTCCAATTCCCTCATCTCACCCTTAGCCCTTACGTTGGTCCCTATAACATACAGCCTCCAGCTCATTCCGTTCTATGTACAGTAACAACATTACACAAGTAGCCACACTAATACATTTGGCACTAGGGGGCAACACCTGTGATCGGGCTGGATTTAGGGTCAGATGGTCAAGAGGGACGCTATTAAAAAAAAAAAAAAACCAGGAAGTGCTTCATCGAGTCCTGTTTGGTGGCTATGGGCCAAAGATCTGACTGTGCCGGTCAAGCAGGATTCGTGTGAAGTTGTTAATGGGTCCGATAGCACTCAGGGTCATGGCAGCATCCCGGCCCCACATAAGGTTTGGGCCAAACACGATAGCCAAGTTCATGTTGTTCATCTTGTTCACCTCACTCTGCGCAGACACCTGAAGATGGGAAGGCCAATTTTTTATAATATAATATATATATAAAAAATACATATACACACACAGACATATATACACACACACACAGCAGTGGGAATTCAGCAGCACAGTTTGTATGTCTGTAATGAAAGAGGACCTCCAATCACTAGCAGCCACTGGTCACACAGCAGCTGTAACTGCATTCTCATGGTCCCCATCTAAATGAGGAATGCTTGTCTGCTAACCAGATCTGCTCCATGTGATCGTCCACTGCTCAGTTCCACGGGTTTATTTAAACAATCGATCCTTAGACTTTTTCTGAGCAAGCAGAGAGAAGTAGAACCTGGTATTGGTTAAAATAACTAGTTGAAAATGTAAACATTTAAGGATTCTGACTCCCAATTAGTCCTGCAACCAACTAACTGACTGAGCTAATGAAAGGTTAACAAAAATAAATGAATAAATAAAAAATAGGAAAGCTGTTTTCAAGACCCTACAATATTCCACCTTTTTTGCAAGGTAAAAGGCAATGATACTTTACAAAGGTCATATGCAAGTCAGGAATCATGTACTGGAGCTGCAAAGCAAGTAAATCATCAACCAAGTACAGCACGTTTCATTCTGGACATCTAACTGTTGCCTCTCCATTACGTGTGTAAGACATGGTAAGTCATGTATTCACTTTCAGGAAGCCAAGAGGTAACTTCAGTTATAGTGCTATGAAAATGTACAGCAACTATTCCCCATGGAGAGTTCATACCTGTACCAGAAATTGTATAAGGAACTTGAGAGCAGTGCAGTTCTCCTTGGGGAGCGTCCTTAGCAGGTCACAGATCACGCCAGCCTGAGAACTATTCTCCACATCTGAATGTTGGAAAACAAGACAAATGATGACGATTGAAGTCACCTGACAAACTGCATTGTAACAATATGCAGGGTTACACTTTGAAAAACATCCAATAAATTTTAAAGTTAGGGAAAAACAAAACAAACAATCTAAAAAATGTCATGGCACTATAGAGATGAATAATTCATTTAACTGACATTAACCATTCTATCATGTGCAGAAGCCCGTTTTCGGCATCTGGAGTAGGGAAAAACATTTCTCTCAGAATTCTGACTATTTCTTGTAATTGAGTCATTTTCTAACAACCAGCTAGTACTGGGGGCCATCGCTTCTGTTCTCGCTAGTTCAATGCAAAGCATGTACAGTGGCAGAGAGGAAAGAAGGCTAAAATGTCTAAGTCTGGTCTGCCCAGGCGTTTTAATACTTCCAATTGTGTGTGTCTGAATGGTAGCCTACACTGAAACCTGCAATGATAATTACCCTGTAAACGTTAACCAGACTGGCATCACAAGAATAACTGAATCACTCAAACCAAAACAATGAAGGCAGCGCTAGTGCCACCCTGTTTTACTGCTTTCACAATGTAGTGAGGTAATATGAAATCCGAACTACTTGCAAGTAGGATACATTATGTGAATACTTTGTGTTTCAGATATTCCTAAATAGCACCCTGCAGAGGAGGTGACACTGCTTGACTGGCAAACAGGTTAGGTTTAAAAAACCTTACTGGAGAAGTTGACTACATCGTTGTACAGCTGGTATGTGAGGATAGGTTCAGGCAGCTCCCTCAGGAACGTCTTGAGGATGACAGCAGCAAGATGGACATCGCCCAGCTCATACAAGTCAACAACCTCTCCTGCATGACAAGAGCAGAGTGAATTAGCACTAGACAGGACCCCATCTTGGCAAATTTAATGGAGTTATGATAAGCCACATCTACAACATGGTATATCAATATGTTTATGACCAAGTACAGAAAATCCTCTAGACGAACCTTTGAGATGTGAATTTTCAATGATGCCAACACGCGTGTCCAATAAATTAAACTGTTCAAATAATCGCAAAATTAATTCATTTATTTATTGATTCTGTGCCAGAATTTCAAATTTCGCGACAGCGCACAAGCTAGTTCCCATCTTTCAGGCTTATTTTTGATAGGAGTTAGGGGTTGTGGGGAGAATAGAGAGGTAGGTCTGCATATGTATTCTTCATATTGTAACATGGACTCGCTAGCAGTAAGCAAAATAAAATGACTGGAAAAAAAACTCACTTGTTGGTTGTTAAAATGCACCCGAAATCAATAACAAAAATACAAATATTAACTTTTAAAGGAATTTTCTTATGTAAATGTTTCTGATAGCAGGTGAGGAGAGAGAGGCAGGATTGGTGTACATATGTGGTGTAGGCTAGCTGGATAATGGTAAACGGAAAGATCAGCTGATCAAAAACACTGGAAATATAAAAAAAATATTCTCAGTTTCTTGTTAAAATACACCACACATCTATAATAAAAAACACAAATATTAACTTTTGAAGGCATGCGTGCAAGTTTGACAGGAGCTGAGGGTTGGGAATTAGAGCATCATCAACTGTAGGCTTATGCTAACTTCGTGGGGCTCACAAAGTTTGTCTTTGCAGCTGCAAGTTGTAGCGGACATTACTCACCTGAATTATATCTGTTCTGTATGCTCTTGACAAGGGTCACGTTGGCAGCCCTGCGGAAGATTCCCTCTGTTTGTAGGCCTGGCACATTGCAGGGGGAGACGGTGTAAAGGCAATGGGCAGGGAGACATTGACAGGGGAGTGAAAGCTTGTGCGATGGTGCAGCAAACTCACCAAATTCCTTTAAGAAAGCAACTGTCTCTCGCATCACCAGTGGAATCCCCTCTTTATCTGCATTCCTCTCACTCAGCCTTCACCCGGGAAACACACACGTCAACAAAACAGTCCAAATCCACCATGTTGTACAAGGAGACAGTGGGACTCAAGCCCAGACAGGCCGGAGCCCAAAACTGAACAGACACTCACAGAGAGAGAGGGACTCCAAACTGCTGGTGAGGAAGAGGGGCCGGGGGTGTGGCAAGCTGAGAGCCCTGATTGGCTGGCTTCAGCGAGGCTCTGATCTTCTCATCATACCTAGTAAGAGTCAGAGGAAAATCTTAATCTGAAGACAGAAAAAACTGAAATTACGCATAAGACACAAACATCCAAGCCAAATTTATATTCTCAATGCCATACAACAACAACAAAACCCAATACTAGGTTTTTAACCATTAAAAATAATTAAATTCTTGTGGTTCTACAAACGCAAGTGCATGAGTGCGCTGAGATATGTGGACTTTGCTTTCCAAGACAATGCCCATTACATATCGTGAATCTACCCATTTATCAATCCAGCTTATATTCCTTCATCTAGTTCCAGGTTGTGGGAGGAAGGGTGTGGGTGTGCATCCCACTGAACCACCACGCCCCCCGACTTAGAAAACAGAAGCTTCAGAATTAAGTCTAAAAACACTCGGCAGTAACAAAGCAGGTTCTTACTGTCTGACGATGTCCGGTATCACCAACTGCTCACACTTAACGATGTCTTCCAGCTCACTCAGGTAGTTGACATAGTTGATCTTGCGTCCAAACTTGAAACTGTTAAAGAAAAAGTATGTTATTTGGCTGATTCTGGGTGAGAGGGACAATATAATTTAATTTCTTACAAGACATGCTCAGTCTGACAGATTAGAGAAGAAGTCGATAATTTTACTTTAGTTTTGGCAGAAGAACGGACAGACCTGCCTGCATGTGTGTCCATACTTTCATGTCATTCATACTTCCATTTCATTCATACTTTCATTTTCATTCATTTCAGGACTGTGCTGGATTGGGTACCTGATCAATGGCTTCAAGAGGAAAAAAAAGGTCCTGATTAACATGGTTGGATGCACGATGTACAGAGCCTTGATGTTCTTCTTATATCTACATCAGGGATTGAATGGTTAGTGTGCTACTCTTTTCATGCCAAATAAAAAAAAAGACAATAATAATATAGCTAAGAATTGTTAAACACATCCTGCTCGCATTTGCTGCTAAATTATTACAACTCCACAATTATGGATAATGGCAGCACAAAAATCATTTTTAACTACTTTAATATGCACCCTCCTGTAGTACCCTTGTGTGATATCCAACAGGAAATGAAGTAATCTTACTTCCTATCAAATTCCCGGTAAGCATCTTTGACCCAGCCTAATGAGGGCTTGTTCTCTTTGGTGAGGCCGTAGTGAAAGTAGATGAGAGTGTAATCACTCTCCACATACTGGTCCAGAGTGTGCTTCAGATAGCTAAAAGGGGGTCAGACAGAGGGTTACACAACGTGAGCTTTAGCACACATCTGGCGTGTTCCATGAAAATGAACAACTTTTCCTTGAATACTTCAACATCTCCAACGTTTCAATATATTTTACTCAAAAAGTATGCCTAGGGCTCTCAAAATAGACAGGAAGAGCAAGGCGACATACAACGCAAATTCAAAATGCTCAGTGTAGTTCCTCAAGATCAATATTAAAGTGAATCACATGGAAGAACAGATTTGAGTGACTGAGAGGGTCAATTTCATGTATACCAGACACCCACTTCAGCAGGCTGTGGTGGTTCAGCTCATGGCAAGGGGGCATACGGCAGGCACTGAACAGGATGACCTTCCTGCCATAGTTATCGTCACCTTTGCACAAGACAGAAATACGGTATAAGCAACAAGGCCTAGCACACCGTAGCCAATACTAAAAGGAGACCACATTCCAACCTTATATATCTCCATTTAGCAAACTGGCTAACTTATCTATGTCAATAGTATAATATAGAACTGTATGATACAGGATGTGATGCAGATATTTTCCTTCCTTTAAAATCTTCAACCATTAAAGATTCCCATCATGCTCCATACGTGGAACCATTAGGACTGGGGCGGCCATTGCAGTGGCAGCCCTTCTGACACTGCGCTCTGTGGCAGCACCACCCTACAGTCAAGTTTCCTCTGTGAAGCAGCGGTTGTCAGTGAGCATTGTTAAAGCGAAGGAACGGTTTAATTACACAAGGTGAGTAATTCATTTCTGTTTGTCCAGGAAGCAGTGCCACGAGCTTCCCATTTACTCCAGTCCTTCCTCATTTTCAAATAACCATACAGCAATTCATTAGGAGTGTCAGAAGTATATATGTAATAGTAGCACGACAGCACTCATTAACAAAGCGTTTCTGCACTCTGAAAAACTGGATCTTTTTTGTTTAACACATACTGCTCTGTACACTCTAGGCACTGTAGTTTGTGAAAATGGTGGCCATTTCTGAGATGCTGGAAACATCAAGTCTGGCACCAATACATCTAACCGACCATAACAACGCAATAAAACTCACTTAAAACATACCTACTGCCCATTTTAAAGCCCTGAGGGACAGTAACCGAACATCATGACCCATTCTGCATGCTGCATCTATTGAGTTGCAGTCATGTGACTTCTTTTGGGAAGAGACTGCAGGCATTAATTATAACTCTTACCTAATACACTGTCCACGGAGTGTACACACACACACATGTACACAGGCACACACACACACTGCGACTTTACCTGCCACCTCCACAATTTGGTGTCTGGCAATATCGTAGTAAGGGTCATCCCACTGTAGCAATGCACGTCCTCCTTGCTCACTGGAGATGTTGTTTTCTGTGTCAGATAGCAATGCATAGCATCTTACAGTGCTCACGACATCTTACGGCATCTGAAATCAAGCATATCGCTTTACTCGCTGCTCCTCTCACAGCTTAACACCACGCCTAAAACCATGACGTGGCTGTAAGGCCTGGATCAAGCCATGACTCCGTGAGTCACCCTCAGGTCAGGCACAGCCCGTACATCATAGTCAGGCTCACCCAGGGCACTCACTCTCATGCTACTCACTCCTCCCTACGAAAAACTACCACAGACTTTATGTCTTACACTGTGCTTATTGTTTCCTTTACTCACAGAACACAATAACTTCTTATCTTGCTCTTACTGCCCTAAGGCTTTTGGTAAAGTCTTGACACATTCTGTGTCTCACTTCATCACCACTAACTCCTCATTTCCTGGGCCCAGAGTCCTGATCTTACATGAATGCTTGGAGTATACAGTGCATTCAAGCCCATACAGTAAAGAGTACTTAGGAAAAACGCAACTTGTTTTTTTTTTTTTTAGTTAGAGCAACAGTAACTGTTCCAACACATGCCTGCCCTGGAATCTCAGCTCACAATAAAAACCTTCCTATTAACAGGAACGAAAGAAATTTACCGGCAAACAGAGGAACCTGCTTTACTGTTTTTCCAAAAATATATATGCGTCATAAAAATGTTTCACTCAGGTCCACATCTTTGAACTCTTCAAACCAAAGAGTAAATGCATTAATTAATAGCATTAAGATGAGCAGAAGTCACAGGGATCCTCTTTACAAATTCCTGATCTTGAGAAAGTAAATACATGTGTATTATTGCCCTGGTTCGTTTAACCAAGCAAGCCAGTAATTATTACATTGTAGGCAGAACATTTTGCAGGCAACCTGCTACCAATGCAGCATTAAAAGGCAAAGTGAGATTTTTAAAGCACTATTATGCTTTTCTCCCCCGTTATCTATCAGATACAGCAGTGACCCTGTGGAGAACGTACCGGACCTGTTCCTCTCTTCCGATTCCTCTTGGAGCCATTCCTCAGCTGACAGCTTCAGCTGGTCCAAGTTTCCCTCTTCCTTCAGGTCATCTGTGAGGTCAACTAGCAGGTCTGAAGCCATTACCCACAATGCCACTCTGAAGTGGCACACACGTGGGCAATACCTGTGCCAGAAAAACCTATGTTGTAGTATTAAACACTTAATTCCTGGAATTTGCAATGCGATACACCACAGCAAGATGACAATCATATAACCCTAAAGCATGTCATATGCCAAAGGTTAATAGAGACTGAGATATATTCAATTTATGGGACATGGACATGTTTTTCTTATCAATTTTGAAACATATTAGTCATCCCCACATCAACACATGGAGAAAAGCAGCATCATTAGATTGTTCTTGTCAATAGTCCCAGGACTAGAGGTGTTTATGTCATAATATTACCATAAACATTTGTGTATTATGTATAGCAGAAAATCCATACATGTCCATAAAGATCAAGTTTCATTTTCGGTAGTGGGAAGCTGTTACTCGGAATAAAAATCGAGTATATATTGATTATTTAGTAACATAGATATATCAAGCTGAAGCTGAATAAAAGTCATTTTGCATTAAAAAAAAACCGAGCACAGCAGAAACACATATGTATATAATGTCTGTATGAGAATATGTAACTCACTAAAATGCCTATAATACTGTGATCCAATGGCATTTCTCGGGGCACGTTTGAGCTCGCTTGGTATGTTATCAGGCATAAAAATCACATGCGATCCTACGTACTAATTTATTTCCAAAAGATACCTTAACACGGAGAACTTGATTAGTCGCTATAAACGGCAAATATGTTGGAAAAAACCGCCCTACACCCTGATCGAACACCATCTCACACGTTAACCAGCAACACACTGTCTCCCTTTATTAATAACCCACACAAAGAAGCGCGCCAGCCAGGGTTACATAACTCCTTAAAACCCATTACATGCAACATGTCAGTAGTACTAAGAACAAAAACGATGGACCATTACCTTAAATGATTTTAAAAGCTGCAATTTAATTTAGATTCATATTTGTTATAGAAGCTACATCGACATTAACCGAGGTCCCAAAGAATGCACTTCATGTACGATGGACCCCAATATCACAGAAATGTAACGTGTTTTTCCTATCACTGAAATTATGAGTTATCTGGCTCTATTATTATTATTATTATTATTATTATTATTATTATTGATTGGTGTTATGAAAACGACGCAGACAAAGCTTCGGTCTTCATATCAGGGCTGAACAACACCTGAAGGAGCAATCACACTGTGTACATGTCGGAAACGCCAGACGACCGTCAGTTGTAAAAAAAAACGCGCTATTAAAGCACAAGTTCTGACCCGACGAGGTGCCGTGAAGATGCGTCTGGCTACACCGCAGCAGGCTAAAGCGGTCCGGGTTACGGCAGCTAGCGCCGTCGCTAAGACGCCTGCTCTCAGAGCGCTACGCGGAGGTGCTTCGCGTGTGATGTGCGGCCAAAACACGCCGATCTTACGCGCCATTTGGATACATGTATACATAAAAAAGCCGCTGGGCAGCCGTGCAGGGCTGCAGCTAACCAAGTAAGTACCGGGCACACTGTCAAAAAACCCAAATACACCTTTTTATGTTGAAGTTGCCCCTGTTAGCGACGACAGCACGGACAAGCAGAACAAAAGGACAGCAGAAAAACATACAGCAACATCAGTATTGAAAAAAGAACATATAAATGTAAAATACCTCGTAATATATTGGAGCGCGTGAGCCAGCTGCAACGCCTCTGCCAAGCGCCACACGCAAACATCCGTTTGGTGGGCGGATGTAGAGCTTCAGGCGGGGCGGGGGAGGAAGTGCGCGTGTGCGTGCGTATGTGCGCGCGCGCAAACACACACACGTTTTGAATTCATATCTTTATGGGGACTCTGCATTCATTTCTATGGTTAAAAACTGTAATCCCAACAATGATAACCTTGATCCATACCCAGCCCTAACCTTAACCATAAGTAACCAAACAAAATACAGGACTTTTGGCATTTTTAGTTTTTGGATTGCATTCAGGGGCGGCATGGTGGTGCAGTGGTTAGCTGTTGCTTCACACCTTTGGGTCCCAGGTTCGAGTCTCCGCCTGGGTCACGTGTGTGGAGTTTGCATGTTCTCCCCATGTCGTCGTGGGGTTTCCTCCGAGTACTCCGGTTTCCCC
>JAODJX010000007.1:14511972-14537293 GCA_026776945.1 Isichthys henryi | reverse complement strand
CAAATCTGGCCCTCGATTCCAAATCCAGGCCTTGTTTTCAGTTCTCCCAGGTAGTTAGTTTAATAATTACTGATTCTCATTGGCCAGAGGCTTCACACCTGGCTCAGAGGTAAAGGAAGGCTGGAAAACCAGCAGTGCTCGGCCTTTGAGGACCGTGATTTGAACAGCCCAGGACTAGAAGATGTAAGCATGGACAGTATCTTGATTAGAGGAAGAGTTATTACTGAAAAAATGTTTACCATTGGAATCCAAACACGCTCTGAGTACAATTAAACTTTCTTTGCTCCGCAGCATTTTGGTGCCTGTACAAACTGATAAAAAAGAAAAAACATATTTGCAAGGCATCTATGATAAAAAAAGAAGAGTGACATGCCATACATACATATAGCAGAACCCAAATACCCACGTGATCATGCCATTAGTGCCAAAGCATTCCAAACTTTTCTTAATTGTACTTTGTTCCTGGTCCCACTGCATATATTTACATTTGATGTCGAAACTACTGGCCAAGCA
Organism: Isichthys henryi; assembly: GCA_026776945.1. NCBI lineage: Eukaryota > Metazoa > Chordata > Actinopteri > Osteoglossiformes > Mormyridae > Isichthys > Isichthys henryi. The sequence goes on along the minus strand of JAODJX010000007.1, from coordinate 14,536,780 downwards.
CTTTGCACTTTTCATTGAAAATGCTTTGTTCACATGAGATTCTTACTCACCTTCGTATATGTGCCAAAACACTCCCTGAATAAAAAAGAAATGCATGTAAAATAGATTAAGTTGGCCTCCAAATGTCAGTGAATATTTTAAAGACTCTTGGGTTAACAGCTATGCATTAAGTAAGAATGTTTCCAGATTATAATGAGAGCAGCAGGGAATTTCAGATGTTAGATTGAAATGCATGATATCTTGGCCCGTCACCAAGGTCGGAGCTACTTGCAAGGTTCATTCTCTCACCGCAGTGTCAACGTTCTCATACACCTCGCGCGCTTCCTCATAGTTGCAGACCTCCTCAATGCACTCTCTCTCCAAATTCCCCGGCTTGACTTCCTCTAGCAATGTATTGGCTCGTCTCGGTCGGATGAAGACTTGAGAGGCCGATTTGGGATCGAGAAATACTAACAGCCGGTGTGAAAACAGTCACATTTAATCAGAAATACAGTGTCAATTCATTACTGCTTACAAAAATATATCAGCAGTAAACAATAAATAAATACCTATTTTTTTGAATATAGCTGACATTTCTTTGTGTTCTTTGAGATTTTTTTCATGTTGTGTAATTAAAATACTACCAATACAGTTACCACTAATTGATCAGTAAAATTTTATTTAACAGTATTTTTGCAAGCAAGTTAAAGGATAGGAAGTGAATGGAAATGTTAACAAGCCACTGAATAATATAAAACATCACAAAAAAAGCGTACTTCTCATATTTACAGTTGCTTTCCTCAAGTTCAGCTAAATGACTATACACCTCACTGTATGACTGCTGCACTGTAAGGCATTTGGTTAGTAAGAAATAGAATTTCTTGGACAATGGATGCCATTTTTGCCCTGATCAGTCAAGGACAAAAATAGAGCTTACCGTTTTCGCCAACTGCAGCATGAAAGTAAGCAGACAGAAGTGCAAAGAGGACAGATACTGCTATTCTGCTCATGGTCTCTGATGGCTGGATCCTGACTGAACCACTGCCTGCCTAAAATCCCACCTCAGATCTTCACCAAACACCCCCTCCCCCGAAGCACACTTTACATGCGCCTTTCTGGTTAATATTGAATTACTATTGAACCACAGTCCCCCCCTAAAGGTGTACAATGTCTAAACTGATGAGGGCCTGTACACCCTATCCAGCTGGGATGCTTACCAAAAAGAATCCCATGAAGTTCTACAATAGAGAGTTCACCCTTACCATCAGAATCAAGGACATTCGCACACAGGTACACAAGCCTGGGGCATTTCACTCTATGAGTATTATCTGAAAGCTATACATCATTGTCTCCTTTCATTGTGTTGAAGAGTGACAACAAATTGTCATATTCAAGATTATATGTTTTATGAATTCTTGATACAACAATGGACACACCTCAAAATAATTATCTTTACGGAAAACAGCTGCACTTTCGAACCTTGTGCAACTTTGAAATAAACATGGAAAAGTAAACAGGGCTTTGTACCTGAGATAAGATGCAATTTGAAGACCCCTCGTCAAGGAAAAAATAAGGTGAATTTTCTGCACGTGGTAGAAATGGCTGACATGCTGATTATGACAGAACCAATATCTTGAAGAAAACTTTTAAATTGCGTTTAATTAGCCAACCCAAAACAGGAGATATTTAAGGAGAATCCGATGTATAGTTTTGGGAATTTACTTGTTTTTTTCAGAATTGCTTGTTTGCAACTATATATTGATTCAGGTGTGAGTGGTAGTTAGACAAATATTTGTTTCAAGAATTGCATAACAAGCACAGGTCATGACAAAGAGTTATTTGTAATTCAACAGGGCTGAAATACACCATGAGCAAAATATCTTTCTGTAACTGTTTTTTTTAACTGGGCAGTACAGTAAAAAGCTATTTATAACACAAATCACCAGGACGCCATTCTTTTTGAACACCACATGGCACAGAAATGTAGATGTTTTCAACACTTTAGCCCATTCTACTGTCCCTTTAAGAGGGGAGCGTGGAAAGAACATTTAGTACACATGCAGTGATGAAACAAGGTCCATCAAACTTCACTGTCAATATTTGTCAAAATGTTAAACTCAAAATTTAAGTAGACAAAGTAGAAACATGAGGTATTTGGCTTTCTTATTTTTGAGAATGTGATTTAAACAACCTCTTTGTAATTTTGGAGGGAAAAACTCCGGCAAGGTAGCTTCACTATCTATGACATTTTAGAAAATTTCAATCAACAGTGAAACAAACAGCATACGTTTATGTATGAGATCACCAATGCAGCAGTTTATTAACTTCCCGTTTCAATTTCCACAGTCTCTGCGACTGAGCTTAACCCGTCATCTCCATGTAATATCATAACATTGCCATGAGTTCTTTGCTCTTCTACAATGACACATTTGTCAGAGGCATCAGAGATGATGATCTCAATCACATCCTCACTCATCTGCATGGCCTCCTGGTCCTGTTCTTGGCTAGAGGATCCCATGACCTCATGCATGACATGATCATGTGAGAGGGACACCCCGTCATAGAAGGGCCCTGTGGTGCCCATTATCACCTCACCTGAGCTAGGTACCAGGGCCAGGTTGTCCATAGCCTGCACGTACACTACAGTTTGCTCTTCTTGAAACAGGATTCCGTCCTCAGGCTCCACCCGTTGCCTTACGTTTGTCTTCCTCCCTGATTTCCTGGGACGGCCCTTCACAGGGATGGTATGACCAGACTCTAAGGTCATTAAAGCACTGGTGAGTTCTCCGGCTGCCTTCTCCTCCTTCCTCCTGTGTGCCTGCTGGTGACGGACCAGGCTCTGCATCAGCGCATAGCCAGCTCCACATGTTTGGCACTTGTAGGGCTTCACCTCCAAATGTGACTTCTGGTGACGTCGCAGTTTGGTGGCCAGAGTGTAGCCTTTTCCGCAAACGTCGCACTTGTATGGTCGCTCCCCGGTATGCAGGCGCTCATGCGCCCGCAGCGTATGGGGGTCGCGTAAGGCTTTGCCGCAGATGGGGCACAGGTAGGCCTCGCCAGTGTGTGAGATGAGGTGCCTACGCAGCTCGGGCACCTGGGAGAAGTACTGATCGCAGTGGTCGCATTTGTATGGCTTTTCCCCCGTGTGGATGCGCAGGTGACCCAGCAGGTTACCCCGTTGCCGGAAAGTTTTACCGCAGTAGGGGCAGGGGTAGGGACGCTCACCCGTATGCAGTCGCATGTGGTTCCGGAGGGAGCCAGAGTTAGCTAACTCCTTCCCACACACAGAGCACTTGGACTTGGCCACCTTCACATTTGCCTCCTTGGCCCGGTGGGCTTCCCGGTGGATGCGCAGCGACGGCCGACGAGCGAAGGCTTTGCCGCAGATGTCACAGACGAAGGGCCTCTCGCCCGTGTGAAGCACCTCGTGCTCCTTCAGGTCACGCTTCAGACCGTAACTCTTGTCGCACTTCTGACACTTAAAGGGCCGCTCCCCTTTGTGCATCAGGAGGTGTGCACGAAAACTCTCCTGCGAACTGTAGTTCTTGCCGCACTCTGTACACAGGTATGGCTTGTAGTCCGAGTGGGTAAACTTATGCTTCTTTAAGTGGCATAACTGGAAGAAGCTTTTGTTGCACTCATTGCATTTGTACCGTCTCTCTCTAGTGTCAAAGTGGAACATGTCTGGAATGGGAGTGGAACCACCTTGTGAAGCTCCCAGGTTCCCAGTACAAACGTCCTTAAGGACATTGTCTGTGTTCTCCTCCAAATGATGAAACCCCTTCTGTTCTCCTTCAGTTTCATCAGGGCTGGATTGTTCATTTTCATGCCCGATTGATGGAAGTGCTGTGGCCTCTGGACAGGGACTTGGCTCTTTTCCCTGTTGCCCCAAGACTCTCATTTTCCGCTCCTGTAGACGTTTCTGGATCCGACTTACGATGTTGTGCATCTTTCTGGGTTTGGCAGCCAGACGCGAGCTGGCTCGCGGAGCTGGCTCTCTTTGCTCTAGGCCTGTTTGCACAGCAACCTTCTGTTCCTTCCCAGAGTCAGACATCTGCTCCATCAGACGAGCCCCTTCACCTTGAGTCAAAAGGGACAACTGTGGAAGAGCATCAAGCTCATTATTCATTCTATGCATTTCATCCTTGGCGCTTTTCTCAGACTTTCTGGGGTCATGATGTTCAGGTCTCCTAAAAGTCTTTTTCACAGAGAAAATCTCTGTTTTTTTTCTTCTAGTTTGAACCCGTGAAGATTTTTCCTTCTCCCCATCTACTGTATGTATTGCAGGGTCTGAACTCACAAGGTCCTCAGGGGGATGTCCATTAAGATCTGTTGAAGAAAAATAACATTAATATTCCTCGACTACAGTCAAGTAAGACTTAATGAGCACTGGGGTCTTGTCTAAGAATGAAAATGTCCATTCATTTTAGGACTCCCCAAACACATATTAGACGTCCCTGCACTGCACTATTAAGTTCCTCCAGATCTTCATTAACATATAGTTTTTCAGGCCTAAAATTTACAACACTATGCCAAAATTTTCAATAAAAAACATCAATTAATGCTGTATACCGTCACTGTCTGATGAAAACAATGTATGTTCACTTTTTACTAGAGGTGGAATACACCCATTGACCTGATTATTTAACATGCCTTATGAAGATCAATTTCAGTAGTATATGTTCCTAACATTTGTATTTATGATGGTCATTTGTATGGATTACTGTATATTGCTAATTTTGACATCTTAACGACAACAGCTAGATAGGTAGCTAATATTATAGTTAATCATGAGTAAAGTGAACAGTTTGTATCTTGTTGACACCAACATTTTTGCTTCTCTAACAACAATCCACATAAATAAGTTCAAAACATTAAACCGTTTACTGATGTTTGAGTAAAGAAAGGTTTCTAATTGTTGTGCTAAGTTTGTTATTTTAGGAATATTTTGTAAAGTAGTTTCTGAGAAAATGCATTTTTTTCACGCTCCTGAAATAATGGATTTTTGGAGATATGCTTTTTCATCAGAGAGAGATGATATGCTGATATAATTTTTACATAAGTTACCAGTTAAAACAACTACTGACAAATCTTGTGGAAAATGTAATATGGCAATATACTGCATAACTGAAGTTGTACTACATGATTTTAAAGACAGCAGGAGTCTTTCTAGTACTTTTCCACTGAGGCAGCAGTTTTACGCTTGACTGACCTAATCATAATAGATCCAGATCCATCAATTTGCATCGATGTGAAATATTGCATCACTTCCCTGCAAGGAGGTGTTCTTGGATACTACGCATACTGTCAGTTTCTTACATGCTTGTAAAGAACTGATATTGTCAGCCTGCCGCTCTTGCCCCTCTGCAGTCTTCTCCTGGATTTGGTTGGCTTCTCTATCGAGAAGCGGATCTGGCATTGTGGTTTCTATTTTCTGGGTGCCACCTTCCTCTTCCATCAGCTCAGCAAGTTTCTGCTGGTCCTCCAACCAGAGAAGAAGCTCTGTACCTGGGCTGATGTCTTCGCAAACCCTGAAGCAAAGTCTGCCACCTGCAGTATGGATGCTCACATTCCTTTCTTCCTTATTATTTGCAGTGCAAGCAAACCTGAAGGAACCCATGCAGATCAAGTTGTACAATTAGTGGCAAAAAACTAAAACATGTTATAAAATATTCAAAATACTTATATAAAGTCTTATTATAAAAATATAGTTTTTCCATTAAAAGATTTTAGATCCGAGTATAGCACAGACATACTTCACCCAATAACTCCTGTTGCCAGGACTTCCCCATGTTGCAGACTGGCTTAAATCCTCCATTCTGCCCTAAGGAAGCATGTTAAATATGTTCACAGGCTGCATCGTATGTCATAAAAATGCCACAAAATTAAATTATAAAAACCAACTACGGGTAATCATATAAAAAAAATAAAAGGCGCGGTTTTATACAGTTGGGGAACTGATCATTTATATTGCAGAAATTGGAATATAATTTCTAGGTAAATATTAATACCGCAGATCATTTATTTTTCCTTGTAAACTATGGCACTATCAAGCTTTGTAATACCATATTTTTCAAAATATAATAAAATATACCTTTTTCTTATCCCCATGATCTAAAGAACTGAGCTGGACATCGACGTCCCCCACCAAGGCCCCTTTCTGCAGGGCACGCCCCACACACCACAGCCCCAGCCGGCCATCCTTCGCCAGCGACGGCCCCACAGTCAGCCCGCGCGGTACCGAGTGCAGGACGCTGTGCAGGGACGCTTGGGCTGAATAATCCGGATACTTCCGCGTCTTCTGGATCGCAGAGTCCACTAAAGGAAGCAGAAAATTAATTTATTTGTACTCTTTTTACATAAATATACGGATAGCTTTATTATGTCGTGAGCACAAAACTATAAAGTTGGAAGGCATAATAACGTGGAGGTATTAAAAGATCGAATGCACCACAGTGGTCAAGTTTTGACTAACAGTCTCTGGCATAGCAAAAACAGTGTTAAAGCGTGACCAGTCCAAACAATCATTACTTGATGTATAACGCATACACACCATTTTACATAAACCGTAAAAGACTCGATCGGTTTGATGCGTTAAATGATGTTCAGAGGGTTTCATCTCAGTTTTGCCTGGGGGAGGACCGTGCACAAGTATAGGAAACCCAGCGAGCGATCGAGATGCTTAGCTGGCTAGCTGTTAACATTAGCAAAATGAAGAGGTGCCATGCGATTATCCCATCCCTTCACATTTGCTGAAAACCTAATAAATGCGGGCCGAAAAAGGATTCCCCATGTAATCCTATGCTATAAATTAATTCGGAACTTTAACTTTCAATATCTTATCTAAAATACCAAAATGCATTTTAAGCATCTCTTCGGCAATGCTAATGGTAAACTAGCAGGAAAACTGCACTACTACCAAACGCGAATTTACGATATACTTCTATGCAATCTCAAAAGTCTTCTAAAAAAAACTCGAGTTTATAAATTGAACTAACTCAGGGATAGGTTTTCTTCTACGACTTGGCCAAAGCAATGTCTTCTGGTTTCACCGCTGAAACTCCGGGAAAACCATTCTCCAACCAACAAGATTCGCAGTCGGAGATTAGTTGATTGCAACATACGTCTTCCGTCGAGGAACATTTCCTATTGCGTAGTTTTCAGATACACAGCACCGTTTCTTTAAACCTGATAACCAAATTGTTGAACCGTATGGAAATATGATTTGGTCGATTACACTTAAATTACATTTTTTACTAAATATAACTATTGAAGATCAATTGGGAACTAAAATTCTAAATACCTGTTTCACCGCGGTCGATGTTTTGGTGACACCGAAGCATTGTTGTGAAGTATGATAATATCCGCCATATATTGGAAGCCTTTTTCAAGAAAACCGGTAATAAAGCTCATGCTATTTTGTATACATTTCTGAACGATAGTTATATTCACAATTACCCCTTCATTTCAAAATGTAATTACATTTGACTTTTATTTTTAATGCTAAAAATTCATTTAGCTTATATATTTTTAAGATAACATTGAATAACAAACAGGAAAACGAAAACTGACATATTTAGAATTATAATTTTGAAAGACCACAAAACAAGGGTTTAAAACAAAGCAAAATATATTTAATAAGCAAATGTTGCCTTATTACTGATGAAGAATCAACGGAAAAACTGAAGGCCGTCAGCCTAGAAATTCTGATGGGCTGATGAAAAAACAATATAACTTAACTCGCGAATATGTTTATTGCACAAAAAACTGTTCATAATCACTATTGGTCAAGTCACCTCCCTCAGATGGAATCATGATTAGATTATAATGTAAACCCAACAATTACAGAGGTTTTTTTGTAAGAAAGGTAAACTATAAATGTCTTTTGCTATACTTTAAACACAAGATGGACGTACTTCCTTATCATCTAGCAAGAATTAAACTTGGCTTTTCATGAAATTCCCACTTGTTTGATGTGTTGATAATTAAATACTTGTGTGCAAATATTGTGTGTGTTTAAAATTGAACCTAAATGAACAGGTTACATTACTCAGGAGCATGAACTGAGACTATCTACAGTCTTAGCATTTTCCTACTTCAACAAAACAAGTAAAACAATGCTCTGCACAGGAAGTATGTGGTAGTAGAGGAGTTTTAGACCCTAGTTTCTGGCAGTTAAAAAGTTTTTAGAGGAACTAGTCACAATGTTACTCTTAGTCATGCTAAAACAAAAGAAACCACGAATTACATGTAAAGTTATAAATTCTTTGTACTGGATTTTATTTTGCTTGACTATTAACAGAGAAAAATTTGATCTTTCTACAAATAAGGAGAAACTCCAAAATTTTGGCCAGCATATAAAAATTTGGGGTCAATTTTAATGTGAAGTTCACTGCATACTGCACTCAGTACAGTGTTTGTGAGGAATAAAACTCTGAAACTTGAAATTACATGGCAGCAAAACTGGGTAAACATCCATGAATTAAGAGTTTTGAAAAAAGCCAAGTCCAGTGTCCACTTTTACTAACCATTTCAGAATTCCACCCAATTCTGAATATGACTCATCTTATATCGCACATCCCCCTTTCAAAGAAAAAAATACTGAAAGATACACTATTAACCAACCAGACTTATCTTTCAGTAACTAACAGGAAAGTTATACTCTAATTTAGACAGTGCATGTCGACTTTTGACTGAGGAATAACCAATGCAATTAAATAAAAAAATGACACATTCACATGAAAAATGTTTTTCCCAGTATATTCAGTAAACAATAGTGTGGTTAACAGTATGTAACATTAAAAACAATTCTAGACCATACATAAACTGCTAAATAAAACACCTATACTGGACGGGTGGTGGGGGGAGGACCGTATAAATATGTAATTAAAACAATATTTTGCGAATATGCAATACTATTAAATATGCATTTTCATAGCTATATTTGAAATAGCCAAACATTTCAAATCAAAGTAGTAATCTACAATATTTAACAGATTTAATTGCTTTCGACCTTCATCTACTGCTGCGTACTATACCGTTTGGCATTTGAGAAATACATTATGATTTGAGAACTGTTGATTTCAGCCGAAGTCTTTTTACCTTCAAAATGAAAACTTAAAAATAATATACATGCCTGATACCAGGAAACCACTACATATGTTTGTTTTTCTCAGTTGCAAAATGTAATATTTATTAATGTTGGTTTTGACAATGATAACATCTGGTCATTTTTTATACGTCAAAATGTTTAATACAAACTGAGACCTTTATACATCCCAGCAAATAACCCGGCTTGTAGCAATAGGTCACCCAAATCCAACGCTTAACAAATGCTGGAATTCTAACGAAAATGTTTAGTTTGCATCACTGGACCACCAACCATCCACAGTGAAATTCAGTATTGAAAAGACCTGTTAGATGGGCAGCGACACGGCGCAGACGCTGATCAGCACAGTTCACCAGAATCTTTTTATTCTGAACATGCTTTCTAGATTCATAAGGTTTGCTTTTAGACGTTTAAAAATGCGCTTAACGGGCCCAAACATAATTGCATGTGCCTTTTGTGCTATGTCCTTCTAGGGGGTACTGCAGGTGCCGTTTTAGCCGTCCACCATGGGAATCAGTGAGGGTACCCTGAGCACGCCGTGAGGCACGGCATGCAAGCGTAGGCTTTGTCTCCGTCTTTGATTTGGGGTCCCGCTCCACTGTTGCTTTCTTCCGTTTTACATGTCATTTCCTGTGCTAAAAAGATGGTCGTCAAAGCCGAGTGGAGCGGCCGACTCGCTCAAATCGTTTCAAATAAGCACTTTTGTTTGGCCTCCCCGGAAAACTAAAGTCAGCGTACGTGGTGCTTAATTGGTGCTGAGCATAAGATACGTGCAGATTGTTAGGTACACGGGAACGGCAGCGTCCTGCAAAAGGTGAGTGAGTCTGGCCAATGTGGCCAATAAAAATGGCTTCCGAAAGCTGGAGGCAAAGTGCCAGCCATCTGTAGGCGAAAAGAAATGAATTCGGCAGTAAGCCGGCCAACGTCTAGTCAAGGTTTTAGTTGTTAGTTCCGGACGCCCATGAAAGATTTGTCCGGTGAAACGCGACCGCTCCGCTTTGTGTCGGCCGATTTAATATATCACACCAGTTGTTGTGGTGCCGTCTTGACGCGACGCGTTTCATTTTGAGGGGCGTACTTGTCGTCCAATCAGAACCCTGAATTTTTAAGTTGGATCCTTTGATTGGCTAGTACCGTACGTCACAAGGTGTTTAATCCTTAGGTTGAGGGCTTGGTTTAAAAGGTCTGGTACATATTGTTATGTTCATGTAGAATCAAAACTATAGCATCAATAATGTTTACGTTTCAGTAAACGTGCTTCTTATACGTTATTCACACTAGTTCTGCACTCAATGTGTAGGATGAATATCGGCATTAAAATATCAACATGTATTTCACTTATAATTTAAACTACCTTTAATCTTTCTATATTAGCTCTTATTATCCATGTTTCTGGCTTTTAAATGAATTTATTCATTTAATATAAAATGTTATTTAAATGTGCAGTACTATTGTATTCTCCATTATGGTGACTGAGTATATTCGAAACAAAATATAAGCAATTATGGGATACATTAGGTGTTTGTTTCAGTGTGTATGTTTGACCACTTTATTGATCATCAGTACTGGGCTGTTGTGTGTTTACTCTATCATGCTGTCTTTCTTCAGTGCTGTCATGTGAAACTGGACTGGAGGTCACGCCCCCTCCCCCACCGCGCATAGCAAACCATGGCACAGTCCACGTCCGATCAGAAGGACTTCCTCTCTGACGTGGAGACTGACGGCAGGTAAATCTTTTATGCTCTTTTTTTGGCTACATATGTCATCACCTGCTAATGTTGCTTCTAATGAGGTGCTTTGTCCTAAAAATAAAAGCTCTATTTTGACATGTAGAGCGTGTTCATTTGTGGTATGTTGCCATACTGTATAAATACATGGTTAACTGCCTAAGACCCATGGACACCCAGAGGCTACATCAGGCAAATGTTATGGGTTGTAACTCTTCTCATGAACATTGATATGGGTTTGGTGTGTGGCTCTGTGGGCTATGGCTTTATGCCTGTGACCGGAAGGTTGCCAGTTTGAACCTGACCTAAGCAGAGCAATCACTTCTCCATGGGCCATTGAGCAAGGCCCTTAACCCCCAGTAAGGTGGCTGACCCTGAACTGTGGCCCCCATGATTGCTCTGAACCACATATGTATCTGTGTGTCATGGAGAGCAAGATGAGAGTAAAATGAAAAGAACATTTCCCATGGGGATTAGTAAAATATCACTATTATATTATATTGAAACTAGATTCAGAACGACTACTTTGATTAAATGCATGGATTAATGAATTTCAGTTCTAAATGACTTAATTTGCTCCTCTCTATAAACATATAATATATGGGCATAGTAATATTGTAAAAGTTAATTGTAAGGGTTTCATTAGCTAAATAAAGTACAGTAACGAGATAAGATTAAAATGCACCGATGTTGTATCTAGTAGATGGGTCATCTGATGCACAGATATCTGAGTAGTTGTTTTAATAGTGTTGTTTTTTGCAGGAAGGATAATGTTTAATGGTAATGTCTTTCTCCAACTTTTGCCACAGTGAAATTAACAACATAGAGCCTTTTCAGTCTGAAGATCTAACCAAGAAGCTGACAATTGACCATGACTTCTGTTCCACGGAAAGCCCCCCAAAGCTGGATTTCTGGTGTAAGTTCATGCACAGAACCACCTCTGTCTTGACTTTGCTTCGGTCTATTACATTTTAAAGACCTTTTGTTTATTTTTTCTGTGTCACGCGTGTTTGTAGCATGATGGTTCAGTGATTAGCACTGTGGCTGCACGTCTATAGGGTTCTGGGTTGATGTTTGCCTCTGACTCATTGTGTGTGGAGTTTGCATATCCTCCTTATGGTTGTCCCAATTTTCTCAGGGTTCTCTGGTCTTTTTTCTGCAATGCAGAACATATGGTTAGGTAAATTGGTCACTCTAAATGACATGTGCCCTGCAAAGGACCCTGCGGCTCATGAAGGATGTTTCCTACCCGGTGGCCAACGCTGCCTGGGCTATGCTCCATATTCCTGGGGACTCCTGTATCCTGGCTTTTAGCAACATAAGAATGGTTCTCAGTTTATGTATGTAAGGTTGGGGTTTGATTGTCATACTCCATCCAGTCCTGTTTTTGTCCTGCCTTGTTAATCTTCATGACAGAAGCCATTAAGTGAAGATAATTGCATTTGGAGAGTGAAAGACTTCGTAAACGAGGTCCTTTACGCGTGCCGTGTCTGTCTGCAGTTTGCGAAGAGTGCAAGGAGTACTTCATAGACGAGTGCCCCAGCCATGGCCCCCCCGTGTTTGTACCGGACACACCTGTACACGTGGGAGTGCCCGGTCGTGCAGCCCTTACCGCGCCAGCTGGGATCCAGGTCGTCGAGGAGGGAGGGGAGATGGATGTGTGCTGTGTGGACAAGGGCATTCTGAAGGGGGCCATCTTTGGCCCCTACCAGGGAGAGGTGGTGGCTCAGGACAAATCATCAGGGTTCTTTTCCTGGATGGTGAGTGCATGTTGTCTGTGACCTTTGCCCTTTCCCATAATCAGTCATTTGTGTGGTTAAAGCAAGATAAATATAATGTGCTGATGAACATATCATGTACTTCAGTGGGTTAGGATGCTGTGCTTGTGATCGGAAGGTCACTGCTTTAAATCCCTGACTTGGCAGAGTGCTTTCACCGTTGGGACCCTGAGCGAGTTCCTGACCTGCTTAATCTTAAAAAAAATTGCTTGGGATAAAAGCATCTGCTGCACAAATACTAAAATGTGTATATACTATTATAATTTAAAGCTTAATTGTAATTTATGTAATTAATTGTAATGTTTTTCTTTTTTCTTAGCTAGTTGATGAAAACAACACCTACAAATCCATAGATGGCAGCGATGAAACAAAAGCCAACTGGATGAGGTACTTCCTTGATGTCATTTCCTTTATTTTTTTTCGTCAGTGTCATATGGCCTTAACAGGGCCTTAACCTCTGTTACATGGTGTTCATGTAAATTTCTGCGCTGGCCCAGGATCTGTCAAATCCGGCACCGGTGTTAAACGGTGCCACAGAATCTCAGGTGGGCCCGTAGGTGGACAGTTACGGTCCTTCGTGCGTTTGCTAGGCGCTTAAACCTGCGGCCCATTTCACGCAGCCGTTGAGGAGGGGCACAGTGGGTTTGTTTCACTTACGCTCACAGGAATTGCAGATGATATGCAGGGGGCCTTGCTGTGTTCAAGCTCTTCATTGAGGCCTGGAGCCAATCCAGTTTTGAGGTTTGTATTGGGAACGCATAGGTAGTCTTGTCTGCCAGCGCAGTGTGGGCGGGGCCTGACAGGGGAGCTCCCCTGTGCCCCAGGTTCGTGAGGAACTCCGCCGAGGAGGGTGAGCGGAACCTGACGGCCTTCCAGCACGGGGAGCACATCTACTTCCGGGTTTGCCGCGACCTCAGGGTGGGCGAGAAGCTGCGCGTGTGGTACAGTGAGGACTACATGGGCCGGCTGCACAGCATGTCCCCGGACGGCGTCGGACGTGACCTGAGCTCAGGTGACCCTCCTTTTATACTCGTGTCCCTTGACTGTACTGTCCACAGTGGTTGGTCGCTGGGGGATCCAAAAAATGTAATGACAACTTGAGCATTTTACCAGCAGTTTGTATTTTTTTTTTATTATTGTGCACTATAATGGTGTGTGTGACCTACAATGGGATGGCGCCCCATCCTGGGTTATCCCATAGCTTCCCGGATCGGCTCTGAACCCCTACAACCCTCCATAGGACAAGCAGGTATAGAAAATGTATTGATACACGGATTTTCCGCTACCTTCTTCATAAGCACCCTTCTACAATATTGTAAACGATGCACTTGATTTTCTTTTTTTTTTTGCCAAATGTAATTATACCACTTTACCATGATTAAATCACATTATGTTCCACCCTTTTGTTAGGTAAACAAAACTTCAAATGGCTCCAAACAAACGCACTTCCAGCACTGATCATCGTTTCCGTTTAGACTCTAAAATCCACTGTGTATCCTCTGCTCTGATTTCAGACTTCGCTGTAGTATTTTTAATTATTAAACTAAACAGACCTTCAGTTAAGAGGTGATGCATGACAGGTATTCAAATGCTTGTTTGCATGGAAAGTCAGTCGGGTGCATTTCGGCAGTGTGTTTTAGACTGAAGCAGAGACAAAAGGGGTGTTTTTTTTGAACAAATTTAAGATGTTTCAGTAAATACTGATGGAGGAGTGATCATCTAAACTTCATAGTGCTATATGAATATATATATATATGAATAAAATTTTTTTGGTAAGCAGGTAGACAAATACGCTAAGGAACAGAAGAGATGTTTTATAGAATCTCAGTAGGTGTTTAATATATTTGCCAGTCAGCAGCAACAGACTCGAAAAAATATGGCTTATAAGGTCGATTGAATAATTAGATTGCGAAGGATTTACTCACCCGTCAACTAGACTCCAAGCTTCTTGGGAACTCTTATTCAGTAAGCCTGGTTTTATTACTGACATAGCTATTTCAGAGATAACCTACAGTATATTTTTATTTCCTTCTAGTTAAGAATTACTTTAAAATGAGGATTTTTCCAGGGGAGAGATGAAAGGTGCTGGTAGAATGTACTTAAATATATAGCTGGAATTATGTCAGCCTGCCACCCAGTCTGAGGAGACTCTGATTTCCAGACTGTGTGCAGAATCAGGGTCAGACACTAGAGGGAGCAGTGAGACATTATAAATTCGCTTCACCCAGTATGCATTCACTTTATGTTAAATATCACAAGCAGCACACATTCTGAGATATTTTGCAATGTTTCTTGCTATAAATGAGAATAATATTTTTTCCCAGTCCCAGTGCAAGACATTTGTTTGCACTGTAAAACGTTATTATCGGATTATGCAGCTCGGCAGGCAATCTGTGACACTGAAAGCAGGTTTCGTTCAGCTCTAGGGATATGCTGCGCTGTTCGAGACACCGGGGCAATTTAGCTTGTTTGCTTTTTGGTTTGCCCATAAGTAACCTGTGAATTTTGAGTTTGCTTTTAGAATATAATTTGTAGTCGGGTTGTGATGCTTGTATTCTAACCTTGCTTACTGCTGTAACTAATCTGTAACTAACTAATCTGTAGGCCTATTGAATAAAATAAAACACCAATTGACTGTACTCATGGAAGCTAGCATAACATATGTCGAGTATTTTGCCCTGAATTACCTTGCCGCATTCTGATTGGTTATCTGCTGATCAAAGTGAGGGGTGTCCCTGAGTTAGGTTTGTTTCCCTCTGTGCCACATTAGTTTCCTGTGGTGAGAAGGTGCACAGAATGACAATTGGCTTGTTTCTTGTACAGCAAATAGTGCTCATTTAATAAAGCTGTTGTCTGTAGGCATCCTGTGATTCTTCTGCTTCTTGTCCATTCAGATGTTCGTGACTGTAATGACCGTGCAACAACTAATTCTGTGCTATTGACCTTGATGTCTCTCTGACAGTTGAGAAAGGGGGTGACTTGCCCGTGTGGTCAAGCCCTTGGAACGTGACCGCAAGGGACAGAGAGGCCACACAGGCCTTGATAGAACACTATGGATCCCCAGATATCCAGAGTCTGCTCAATGACAGGACCACCAAAACTAAACAGATTTTTGAGATCATTGCCAAAAGGATGGAGACGCAGGGCTTCCTTATCAGTGAGAATTCCTGGAAGGCAGGTGAGCGCTGCTTCCAGAAGTGGAGAAACTTGGAGAGGACTTACAAAGACTACGTCTTAGCACGCAAGAAGACTGACGCAGGAAGGAGGAAGCAGCCAGAATTCTTCGACCAGTTCCATGCTCTCATGGGACAGCGGTTGAGCTCAAAGCTAGCAGCGGCGGCTAATTCTCCAGCCCGTGCCGCTGGAGCCAATACCAAGGCCGTCGCTCCACCCCCGGCCATGCCGCTTTACGCCATTGTCGTCCCAGCCAGTCACCCTGTCACAGTAAGCATCCCAACCACCTCCACCTCCGAGGCGGAGAACCGGGTCCACGCTGGCACCACTGGGCCAGAGCCGCAGGCGAGGAAGTCGGCTAGGGAGAGAGTCCCTCATCCAAAGCTGCTGCAAGCTCTTGACCAGAAGGATGAGAGGACAGAAAAGCGAATTCAGAAGAAGAAGAGAAGATCCTGGTTGGGGGAAAAAGGTGGGTTGGCTCATTCGCTTGACATAATTATACAAGGTGACATATGTATCTATTTAGATAGACATTATTACTGAATAACATGAGACTCCTTGCTGAGATGTATGGAAGTTCAGATTGAAACTTTAAATCCAGTATTAACATATTAACTCAATATCTTACTGTTTTGGCTAAAAGATTCTCAGGTTTTTCCCTTTACAGATTAAAGCAGTTTTCAAGTTGATAATGACTTGGTTTCTTCAGACACACAAGTTGTACACATCACTGTCCCTGTTATATAAACAATTTTTTTTTATGTAATAAGTAATATGCTGTGGACAGCGGCTGAGTACTGTAGTCCCTTTTCAGTTTTCCTTCTTGTTAAAGTTCGGATTAATCCATCATCTAGCCGTTTATTCAGGACGGGGTAACAGTGTCATCCTGGACCCTATCCCAGGCAGCATAGGGCATGAGGCAGGGGGTACTGTGGACTGGTAGCCAGCCCATCGCGGGGCACATACACATTCATTCACAATCCCAGGCATTTAGAGATGCCAGCTATCATTAAAGGCAAAAGTTCTGGACAGTTAAGAGTTTTCAAATCCACCTAATCGTAAGTATAACCTAAATGATCATTTTAAAGAAGTTTGTTTCTGATTGTTATCATGCAGTATTTCTCACAGATATGTGAATGACTGTGTCAATCTGTGCTCATGCCACAGCTGAAAATGGTGGTGTTCTACCTGTGTGGTCCGACCGAAAGGTGACCAATCAGGACGTGGAGGCCACTGAAGCGCTGGTGGAGCTGTACGGGTCTCCTGAAATTCAGGGACTGATCAAGGAGAACAAAACCCGGACCAAGCGGATATTTGAGATCATCGCCAGTCGCCTGGAGGAGCAGGGCTTTCCCATAAGCGACGTGCCAGAGCGTGCTGGCGAACGCTGCTTCCAGAAGTGGAGGAACTTGTCGAGGGCATACAAGGAGTACATCATGCACCCCGAAAGGCCGGACGCAGCCAAGAGGAAGCCGCCCCCCTGCTTCGAGCAGCTTCAGGATCTGCTGGGCCACCGGCTGAACCTCCAGCTCTCCGGAGCCGTGGACAGCCCCGCGCTTGACGGAGAGGCTGACGCGGAGGTTGAAGGGGCGTGCCAGTCGCTCCTCAACGTGGTGGAGGTCCCAGAAAGCCCCCCGGATGGAGTAAGCTTGCCGTCGACGTCCTCCCCTCAGGAGGTCAGCTACCTCCATGGGGGGCCAGCGGCCACCCCCCCGAAGCGGAAGAGGCTGGCAGACGTGGCGGAGCTCCTCCAGGAGTACCGGGAGGAGGACAGAAGACTAGAGCAGGAAAGGGAGCGGAGGGCAGAGGAGCGTTTCCAACAGCTGAGAACATTGCTGCAGCAACAGCATTCTGAGAGAATGCTTTTGATGAGGGAACTGATCAGCTCCATCAAAAAGAAGTGAAATCTCTTTTTCCATAGAAACCTCTTTTTAATTCCCAGAATAGGATAGTCATTTTTTAAACCTTAATGTAAGTCTTTATACATGTATTACTTGAGAACAGTGTATTTCTAGCCAAAGGGTTATTGTTTCCAGTGATCATTGACGTTTGTGTTTTAGACTGACTTTGATGGTCTGCTCCTTCCTTCGTTTTGTGAGGGCAGGAAGCCTTATTGCTTTTTTTTTCTTTTTTTTCTTTATTTTTTTTTTACTTCTGCTACTTGTTTCAGAACACTAAGAAATGACATAGACACTGAGATCCATACTCATTGTATAATGGAAGTAGAGCTTTCAAACTGTTTATTTGTGACAGCTCTGTTCAAATAAACTGATTGCTTCATGTCTGATACTAATTTAATCGTTGTTCCAAGTGATTCAGACTGTCCAGACCATACAACAACAAATTTATCCTTTACTAATGTTTTCCATTAAACTGGTCTAACGCCGATAAGGATCTCTGGAGTGGTCTGAAATGGGTGTGATGTAATTACAAAGGCAGCAGTTGTCCTTAACTATAAATTCAACCCAACGCTGCCCAGACCTACTGTACAGTTCTCTCCGCTGAATCGGTTCGTAAGCCCACATTATCATGCCTTGTAGAAAAACACCAGATGTTTTCTGAGAAAAAATCTTAGAAGAATCTTTTTCCACTGACCTCAAAGCTGCACCTACATTTTTGTGTGAAAGTGATGTTGTTTTATATCCCCAGTGCAAGATGTAATACTTTGGCCATAATGCAAAGTGTACCGTAGGACTGGTTTGGAGAGGGTATGGGAAGAGACTATTGGGTAGCCCCAAAAATGGTTTGGATCAGGGAAATTCTATGATTTTTTTTTAGGATGGGGAGACACGAGGGGCCTTATTTCATAGTTCGTTAGGCAAGAAACTTTGAGTGACAGGGGAGGGGGCATTTTATGGACCAATCGGCTATTGCCTGGGGTCTGTGGCTCCACCCAGGTACATACCCCTGGTTTGGAAAACCGGTCAACATCTCAGGAGGGGGTGGCTCAGGTGCTGCAGGGCCATTGGGGCAATTAGTGCCCTTTGTGAATATAGTAAGAGTCGTGTCTGTATATATTGGCAAAAAATTGCTAGTGTTTGTAGTTGGTTTTAATCTTTGGTAAGGGCGTGTCTTGTTTGCACTGCGGTTTGTGACCTTTTTTGACCAGATATCTATGGGAGGGTATTTGAGGATGATGTGCTGCTTCTGAACAGTACACCCAGCATGAGTGATATGAACGATTTCATAAGAAGTGTGAAACTGCAGGCATAAGAACCAGCACCTCCAAATCCAAAGCTATAAAAAGGGAATTTCAGATTGACGGGGAGTTCAGTTCAGTGATGACTGTTTTTATGGGCACTGGGGGTTTGTGGCGGTGAAGCGGGAGTTAAATTGTCAGATGAGGCTTGTGATTAACGGCCAATCTACGTCCTTTTCCTCATGGATGATCATGAGCTGTGATTAATGACTGGAAGAACAAGGTCATAAGTATAAGCGGTTGAAATGAAGCCTCTCCACAGGGTTGCTGGATTCACTTTCCGTGACAAGGTGAGGAGTTCAGAGATCTGGAAGGACCTCAAAGGAGAGCTTCTGCTTCATTGTATCGAGAAGAGTCAGCCGTGGTTTGGGGCATCTTGTTGGGAGCCATCTGGTTGACTCCTAGTTGAGCTGTTCTGGGCACGTCTCATTGGGTGGAGGCCCCAGTGAAGACCCAAGCGGTGCTGAAGGATTATATCTGCCAACCAGCTTGGAAACACATGAGAATACCTCAGAAGGAGCTAGGGTCTATACCCATGAGAAAAGAGGTCTGACCTGCTCTCCATGCTGCCGCCTTGAACCACACCAGTAAAAGCGACATGAAGACGATGAAGGACTATTAGAAACGATTCCACGTTGATTAACTCATGTTATTATTTCTCATAGGCTCAAGTGCCCAAAGCTACCCAGGATTGCTGAAAAGACATGAATGAATTAAACAACGATACGCTTTTCATTCAGCAACAGTTAGCAGAGTTCAGATGTTGCATTTGCTATCCCTATAATATTAAAAATTTCAATATTATATCATGCCTGTAAGCTTAGGATACAGCATAAATGTACATTGTCATGGTCCTTATAGTTTTCCTGCATTCCACACAAGGGATATTCGACAAGTTTTCTGTTACTAGGACAATATAATAGCATTTGGCATGACAGCTGGACTAACTAGAGTAATATGCATTTGGTTTTAAAAACATTTTGCCTATGGCATTAAGCGGCAGCTAAAATAATAATATGTTTCTGGCCTAACCTATAACCAGAGTTGAAGATTTCAGGTCCAGAGAGTACAAATCCAGACCAAGATTTTGTTTCAGCCAGTATAAAGAGTCACAGTGACAGAGTACTGAACTGGTTGGTTGAAACAAAATCTTGGTCTGGATTTGTACTCTCTGGACCTGAAATCTCCACCTCTGCCTATAACATCGGACGCTGAGATGTAAAGATCATATACAAATACCTATAATGACTTACTCATGTTTCTCAAAAACTTTCGTTTGTCTTCAGAATTTCCAGGCGCAGGAATAAAAGTAAAATATGCAGCAAATGTGACCTTGTTCTGAAAATGTCCCTAACTTTTTAATGTAACACTCTATCTATAACTCATCAGGAAGTAAGCAGACTTTGGATGTCAGCTTGTGCTGTATCTTTCACCGTGATGTATGCATACGCACATTTATAGAGATACCCCACTGCTTAAAAGGCCACGCAACTCAGCAGGTTTGCCCTTTAAGTAAAGCTTGGTTTGCCAACCCTGCAGTCTTACTAATTAACATTTAAAGTGAAGCTTCTTCATTAGGCTGAAACACGTCTAAGTGCCACACAGAAGCAGTTTGTAACTCCTGTCCTATCTGGCGTTTTTAAGTTTCTTCATGTTCTCGCACAAAGTTATACCAAACTGTTAATTAGTTTTTATAATGTGTTGACAAGCGTTGTGAACTGAGCATCAGTAATGTCATCTATACGAGAATACATGACTGTTTTGACAGAATTTCACCCATGCATGATTGGCCTGTGTTGTTTTAACGCAGGGAGATGTATTGTATAAATGCATATGATTTTGTTATTCAAATTGTCTTCTGTTGTGAATTCTCAAGAGATTTCTAATTCGATTTGTTTTGAGTTCCTTTTCAGAGACATTAATGTTGAGCAGGGTCAGTGTGGCACGTCACCGTACCGAGAAGAATATTTGCTGTTACTGTTGCCATATAAAACCTTGGTTTAATTGGCTATTGCACTAAAGGCTCTTGTTATGCTCTCCAACACTCTCTAAATGCATTGTGGGCCTGTATAAATTAATCATCACTTCACTGCAGCTGTACACACACCATCACATATATCTTGGTTTCCATATATAAGGAACACTGCAGGGCCCTTCACCTGGGTTAATTATTCCAGCACCGACATGCTTTGCACCACATTGTGGGTATAAACAGTGTAAACTAAATGTGTATTCATGCATTTTTGTTGTAAATGATAAATGTCATAACCATGTAATGTTTGCTGCGGAATGCATGTATTTTGTTAACGAGTCCCCATGTGACTGTGAGCGCAAGTGTTGTGTAAATTGTTCACTTCCATGTGTGTGCTAGTGCAAGTTTTATGCCACTAGTGGCTGTCACTAAAGAGTGGACCTTCTATTTTTGAAAGAGCTGTTGTCTTCTTTGTTAAAATGACTCATGTACTCATCAAAGTGTATAATAATAGTGAAGCTCTCCATGTGGAAGAATGTGGGTCTAAGTTACTGGCTACATACACAATATTTCTAGTAATTTGGTAGCTAGCATTTTGCTCCCATGTCTTTGATCAGTATGTTAGATAGTTTTCAGTAGGACTGAGGTAGGATGGGACACTTCAATGCAGTTTTTTTGAGTTTTTTGTGACAGATAATCTACCATAAATAATAATAGTGTGAGTATGGGAAGATGACAAATACCTATTAACATCTTAACCAAAAAGACACTTGATCTAAAATAAGCAGTTACATCACCAAACAACAGCCACTGTTTTCTCTTCTTACTTTACAAAATGACTGGGCTAAATCAAATAAATAAAAAGCATTGGCAGTCAATTGTCATTTTCCAATATGTACATTTATTACATGGTAAATTCACAACAGAACCCAATACCATTCAGATATCGATTATTGGAGATGCAGGAAAAATCACAGACATTTAATTTGATTTTTACTATTTTTGATTGTTGTGTCTCCTGTATGTCCTTCCTCTGGGAAGTATTACTCACTGTTATTCATCACTCGAATCTCTATAGTAGGTTGAAATTAGCATAAAATGAATTCACATTGAATGCAGGGATATCTTTAGATACCATTGGCAGGCAGTTGTATTGTGACATCACTTCACTGTTTTCACAATCATTTCAGTACATTCAGTAACTATATGAATGGAAGGCGTTTTACTTCTCATTTTATTGAAACTTCTTCTTGAGTGTTGAGAAGGTTGATTCTTATTGAATAAGAACTTATTACAGGCAATTCTAAAGATGTACTTTTTGCAAGAGCTGCCTCTCGTGTACCTGAAATTTGTGTAATAAGTGTAAAACAGGTAAAACTCATCTCTCACTGGAGTGCAGGCACCTACCAAGAAGGCAATGTAAACACACCTATTGCTGTTACCTGTATTTCTTCATTGACAATTCCTCAGTTAAGAAACAAGGTGTAACTTTTTTTATTGCATGCATGTTACCTTTATTCAGTTCTTTATTGGTCTATGTCGACATTAATGATGTCCTATCTGATATGGTCAGGTACTGCACCAATCCACAGATGACAATAGGCCATACACGTGACTTGTAAGTCATTTCCACAGTGAACGGGAAACACACTAGAAACAGTAAAAAAAAAAGGGGGTCATGAAAGGGTACTCTGGAGGGGAAGTGGATTTCTGACAATGAAACAGGTCAATGAAGGGAACAGATTTGGATAAGGATGGTAGAGACGTGTTATTACCAACTTTATGGGAGTGCTGTGTCTATTTAGGGGGCCAGGGCTTCGCGGCGTGTTTGATCCCTAACGATGTTGAAATCAAACCTACAACCTTGAGGTGAATACATGTTTCTTCAGCAAAAACTGAACGGGAGAACATCTTTTAGTTGCTGTCTGTGTATTGGTGGAGAAGGACAAATGAGCTTCCGGAACCACTTTCTCTGTGGATCCAGCTCCCGATACCTTACTCAAACAACAGAATTATTAGTGTGAGTGAATAGTACCACTATATTTGATCATCGGCACAAGTGTATGACAAATTGCTTTATTAGGGAATGGTTATAAAGTATCGGCGCTCCTTGGTTATATGTGTGAACAATGAAATATATGCAGAACTGTAAGACGTGTTTCCATTAATGACAGATTAGAATAGTATTGCACTGCTATACTGAATATCTTAAATTATTCATTTGTCCATTATAATTGTAGAGTGGTACTGATGAACTTTCGCCATTCTTTTCCCCTATCACCCCACCCTTCCACTAACATATATTTATTTTTTCCAGGATATATATGTGTAGAGCACCATCTGTCTATCCGGATTCTACCAGGAAGCATAGGGTAGAGGAGACCATGGCCAGATTACCAGTCCATCAGAAAGCACACACGGAAATGTATACAACCACACTAAGGGCAATTTAGAGACACCAATTCAACTACCACACATCTGCATCACAGGAAAAAACAGGAGTACTTCAAAGACACCCAGACAAATACTCAGAGAACATACAAACCCAGGGCAGGAATCGAACAACCCTACATTTAAACGAGCAAGTTTTTGTATCTGTGTCAACATTTAATTACCGTTACACACATCCGCAATATTGTTATTGATCTAATGTCTACTTCAATTCTGCAGTTCAATAATTATCCATGAACTTGGTAATGAAGGACTCATTTATAGAGGAAAGACGTCAAGAAGGAAATGACAGTCCTGGTTATAGCAATCTTCTGTGACATAGGCTGTGCTGAAGCTTTGGGGACAGCGTGACTCTCGGCTGTGTCATTCTCCACGCGTCATACACGTTAGATAAGATCAGCTCACTCCACTCACTGCACATTGTCTCCTGCCCCATCAGGATGAGTGTAACCTGAAATATGCATTCCGTGGGTGTCATTCAGGGTCTGGGACTGACGTTTGGTGCACAGCATCATCTTGTTTGTTTTCAGGGTGTGGGAGATAGTGATTTTACATTTTTCAATTCTGGTGACTCTGGTGAAACGTTTGACTAGCCAGTTGGTGTCATTTGAGGTTCGCGGCTCACAATCGGTGTACGGCATTATTATGTTTGATTTAGGGGTCTGAAAGACAGTGATTAATATTACAATCCTGGTAATTCTGGTGTTGCTTTTGACTAGCCAGTGGGATCTGCTACACTGCGCTGGCCCTTTAAAGCAGGTGTCCATCGCTCATATGCCGAGGGGGTGCCACATTGCGATCTGCTTGCGCGGGTTATCCAGCATCTGCTGCCAGTGCTGCAGCCCCACCCCCGAGGACTGCAGGCCCAGCTGGCACTTTCCCAGAAGGTCCAGCTTGCCGTCGCCGCCCAGGTTCAGCACCTCCAGCACCAGGCTGGACTTGGCCAGCAGCTCGCGAGGCACCTCCAGCATCATCATCTCGTTCCACACTGGGTTCATCTTGTGCTTTACGTGCCGCGTCTGCTTCTTTTTCAGCTTCGTGGCCTGGTGCCTCAGTGCCAGCTTCACGGAGAGGTCTGCCAGTGACATGCAGCAAGGAGGTCAGATTGTAGCCCACGGATTTCAGGCAACCTCTGTCTGGTTCAAAAACAGCTGACCCTGAACACCATGTGAGGACTAGTTCTACATTATAGCCACACCCGGCACTGCAGGTCTAATACATTTAGAAACTTTCATATAATGTACAATACTGTGCAAAAGTCTAAGGCAGTCACAGAAATAACCAATTCAATATCTACTTCCATCCATCCATCCATTTTCCAAACTGCTTATCCTACTGGGTCGCAGGGGGTCTGGAGCCTATCCTGGAAGCAATGGGCACGAGGCAGGGAACAACCCAGGATGGGGGGCCAGCCCATCG
>JAODJX010000007.1:14499039-14511872 GCA_026776945.1 Isichthys henryi | reverse complement strand
CCCAGGCGGAGACTCGAACCCAGGTCCCAGAGGTGTGAGGCAACAGTGCTAACCACTGCACCACCATGCCACCCCCAATATCTACTTAATAGCAACAATTAAAACTAATGAGATTTTCCGCTGTGATTTACTGATTAGCGAAACATGGTACGCTAGTGGATGAGTCAAAAAATACATGGGTGTATTGGATGGTTGTTGCATGTTCTGTAGTGATTTTACATGAGATTTTGAAATGGCTAAGCTGACACACTTTGAAAGAAAACCAACATGAAGGTCATTTAAACATCATTTTCTTTGACTGCCGAAGACATTTTGCACAGGACTGTAGGCAAGGGCAAAACTTAATGTTGATGTTGATGCACTGGGCGGTTGAGGTCTCCACCAATTTAAGGGGGTCCAGGGGGCTGTATTGGCTGGTTCTGATTATTGGGGGGTGGGGGGGTGGGTCGGCTACAACCCCCCCTTAATTTACGCCCATGACTGTAGGTTACATTTTTTCTATTTTATTTATCAGATGCTTTTATTGCAAGTGACACACAATTGAGAAGGCAGGATCAGATAGTCCCTGAGGAAATTGGTGGTTAACAGTTTTGCTCAGGGTCCCAACCCTGGGATCTGAACTAGCAACCTTCTGGTCACAGGGAGCACTGATCCACACACTGCACCACTCATGTCACTTGGTAAGAGTAAGTAAAACATAAGATGAGACAAACCAATGGAGTCCTTCAGCCGAAGGTTCTGCAGCCCGCGAGCCTTCATGACAACCACGCCCAAGCGGTTGGCTGCCGGCAGGTAACTGATGGACAGCAGGATCTCCCCAGCAGATGCACTCATGTCCTGCAGATATGTGATTATTAAAGAATTACTCACTACTGTCGTCACAAGCCATACATTGCAATGGCTAACCACTGTACCAGAAGGCGACACTTTGAAACCAAGGATCCATCCATCCATCCATCCAATTTCTGTAATTGCTTATTCTGTTCAGGGTTGCAGGGGGTCTGGAGCCTATCTCAGATGTTACAGGCGCAAGGAAAGGAACAACCCAGAATGGGGCACCAACCCATCGCAGTGCACGCTCACACACCATTCACTCACACATGCACACCTAAAGGCGGGGGGGGGGGGGTTAAGAGCATTGCTCTGGGGCTCAATAGTGGAATTACTCTGCCGACCCTGTGATTTCAACTGGCGATCTTTCAATCACAGGCCACACTGGCACAAAATGAATTACCTAACATATTTATTGGTATAGATAAACTCTGCCATGTTGTATTATATTACAACACTAGCACAGCAAATTCAATGCTTCCACTGAGAAATATTTGTATCTATTTAGGATCTGTGCTTATTATTCCCTGGCTGTGTTAGAGGAGCCTAGTGATGACAGCATTCGTTCCTGTTTGAACCAAAAACAGGACGGATAAAAGGCCAGGTTGCATTCACTGCGGCAAAAAGGGACACTACGCAATCCCCTTGAAAATGAAGGCTGAGTAAATTTCTCAAGGTTATAATATTCATAATAAAAGACGTCCTCAGTAATTCGATGCTTTAGATGCACATGTTATAGTGTGGTGCCTCGTTAAGAGATTATAAACTCCATGCTTATTACTGCAATAGCAGGCTGTCATAGGTAGCAGACTTTGTACCTACTAAAACATGAAATATAATTGTAAGAATGCTCTATTATATATTTATAAAGGGGACAAATAACTGAGTTAGATCGTTTCTGCACAGACAGTCCAGAAAGATGAAGTTACTCCTTACAAGGAAAGGCAGCGTAATCTCCTGACATAAAGCCGCTGTCCGTTTCTTTCATTTGCATATTGATCAGCGGCATCTCCCCAGCCACTCTCCCAGGCTGCAGATGCCACCAAGAAAACTGTAGCTGCGGAATTTTAAAATACACTTCGATCATGAATGAAAGAATGATCACATAGGGAGGATAATTATAATCAATCGCCTTACAGGAGAATAATACTCTCCAAACCTACTGAGTAAACTGTACAGATTTGTCTGACAGTCTTTATGGATGTATTCCTGTACTTAACCTGTATACTTAACATTCATTATATGCTCAATTAAAAAGGAAACATTAGTAGATATTTATGTGATTTTTTTTATTACGTCTTGAAAAATGTGGTAACCGTTTGTGTGCTGCGATTGAAGCTATTCTACGATCTTTCTAAGTTATCTCGCCTTGCTTACGTCTGTTGCGAAAGCATGTACGTTATTGTCGTACTTCTCCACTTTGATCAAGGCTGCTGTGGTTTGAGGGGAGCTCAGAGGTTTCTTTCTCTCGGCGCTGGGTTATAAATGATGCATTCCTGTTTCTGCAGCAGCAGAACAGAATGTGCGTCACAGTTCTAGTGAGCTCTCCCCCATTCACCGACTCGCAGTCCTGTTTGTCTCCGCGCTCTTACGTTTTAGTTATCATCCCACCCATCTCACCCTCCCCCACACTCTCCCCTCCAGCCTACGGCTATCGTCCAATTCCTAGTGAGTCTCGGCGATTTTCTCCACGTCCGTAAGAATTCCCCTGGGGCTCACGATGACGCAGATCCAATCTCGTGCTCGGCGGCACCAAACCCCTCACAGGCAGGAAATGTCAGAGAGGGCAAATCAACACTCAAGTGTGGTGCTGCGTTTGTCTGCATTAATTAATATAGATTATCACCACGGCATTTGTGGGAGACAATGGGGTTATGTTCTGATTATATCTGCTATCAAATTCCTGTTCCTTTTAATCTGCATCGATCCTGACCTCAGAACTCATATTCCAATTCAATTCAATTCAATTTTATTTATATACTGCTTTTAACAACAGTCATTGTCACAAAGCACTTTACATTTAACCAGCCAGAACCTCACCAAGCAAGCCTGAGGCAACAGTGGCAAGGAAAAACTCCCACTAGCAGGAAGAAACCTTGAGAGGAACCTAGACTCGGAAGGGGACCCCATCCTCCTCTGGGCGACCGGGGAGCATGAAACTGCATTTATATTGAGATTATTGAGATATTCCAATTCCTTAACAACAGCTGTGCAGTGTAATTTGACTATACATTTAAACTGGTTAACAGCTGATGAAAGTATCTTTCTTTAAGCCATGGCTGGAATTCCTGAGAGACATTTTTCCATCCGGCTGGTTCTTGATTTAAATCTTGCATCAATATGGAGTTGGTCCCCCTTTGCAGGTATAACGACTACTATTCTCTGGGAAGGCTTTCCATAACATTTTGGAGTGTATCTGTGGGAATTTTTGCTCATTCATCCAAAAGAGCATTTGTGAGGTCAGGCACTTATGTTGGATGTGAAGACCTGGCTTGCAATCTCTGTTCTAGTTTATCCCAAACGTGTTTGATGGGGTTGAGGTCAGGGCTTTGTGTGGACCAATAAAGTTCTTCCAATCCAAATTCAGACAACCATGTCCTTATGAATCTTTTTTTTGTGCACTGGGGCACAGTCATGCTTGAACAGAATAAGGCCTTCCCCAAATTGTTCCCACAAAGGTGGAAGCATAGAATTGTTCAAAATGTCTTGGTATGCTGAAGCATTAAGAGTTCTCTTCACTGGAACTAAGGGGATGAGCCCAGCCCCTGAAAAACCACCCCATACCATTATCCCTCCACCAAACTTTACAGTTGGCACAATGCAGTCAGGCAGGTAACGTTCTCCTGGCATCTGCCAAACCCAGACTCATCTGTCAGACTGCCTGGAAGTGTGATGTGTCACTCCACAGAACACGTTTCCACTGCTCCAGGCTTCACACCACTACATCCAGCGCTTGGCATCGTGCTTGGTGATGTGAGGCTTGCATGCAGCTGCTTGGCTATGGAAGCCCATTCCATGAAGCTTCTGGTACAGTTTTATACTGGGATTGATGCCAGAGGAAGTCTGAAACTCTGCAGTTTTCTGCACCTCAGCACTCGGAGAACCTGTTCTATTACTTTATGTGGTTCGAAACTCTATTTTTTCTAAATGCTTCCACTTTGTAATAATACTATTTATGTAGAATATCTAGCAGGGAAGAAATTTCACAAAATGACACTGCAAAAGTGGCATCCTATGACAGTACCAAGCTTGGATTCACTGAGCTCTTCAGAACGACCCATTCTTTCACAAATTTTTGTAAACCTGACTGCATGGTTAGGTGCTTGATTTTATACACCTGTGGCAATGGGTCTGAATGAACCACCTGACTTCAGTGATTAAGAGGCGTGTCCCTGTACTTTTGTGCGTGTAGTGTATATATAACAAGCCATTTCCATTCCTATATCTTATATGGCCTAAATCTAAAGAAATAAAGCAAACTTTTTTCGCGAAGACCTAAACCAAGTCAATATAATAGGAGTAGTGGCTAAATTATAAGTATGTGATGCCATGTGTGGTCTATTCCTATAGTTGGGGGCTGAGGGTCGGGAGTCGACATACCATGTCTCATGTTGGATCAATATGGGACATTGCATTTTATCAGTATGAGACTGGAAGCAACTCGACCCCCGCAAAGTGCTGGGCCCCCTACATCTGCCAGGGTTTTCATGCCCCTATTGCACCCCTGCCTATAGTCCATATGCACTGTTAGGATGTAGCTTTGTAAGGGTCGTACCACTTGTACCCATCAGGGGTTCAGAATAACCTTACTGTAAATAGTGGTTTGAGCCAGGAAAGCATGACGTCAGGCTGGCACACGCGCCAGTACCTGCTTGGGAGGCTGTAGGTCGACCCAGCAGTCGGCGTTGCACATCATGCTTATGTCCGCCAGCTTGAAGCGCATGGTGCCCAGGATGACGTGGTGGGAGAAGCGGTCCCAGCTGTGAAGGGACAAGGCTACCTCGCCCTCCCCCTGGCTGCCCTCCGGCAGGGGGAACATCAGACCCTCCTGCCAACGCATGGTGGATGCCAGGCGACGCATGGAGGTCTGGGCCTCCTTTCGGATCTTGGTGGTGGTCAGCAGACCCGACACGTAGCCCTCGCAGCCCACCTCCGCAGTCACGTGCTCCGCTGGGGGACGAGAGGCACTCGCTCTGAGCGTGTTCTGGGGCAGGGGTTTCAACCTTTCTTAAACCAGGGATGCAAAAGTCTAGATAGACTACAGGGACCCGCTAAATGGACCTTTGATTTAAATCCCCAGCCCTAGAAGAACAGGTTTCCTAGTCCGGCTACTCAGCACTTTTTATAGGTGACCTTGGAGCTTGTTTCATCCCATAATCATTATGCCTTTTAATCTTCCTCTATTATACTAAAAGGCTACAATAACAGACTTTTAAAAATTTTGTCCAAAGATACTTTTAGTAACAGAATGAATAACACACAGTGCCAAAAAAATAATAAGATGGACCGTGTACAGTATATTTATGGATTATGCCCTGGCAGGGAAGCCATTCAATCGGATCCAGATCTATTTAGCCATAACAGTATTTTACATTGCAGGTTTCTATAATTCACTTAGGAACTATGAACGTTTTATACATGGAATCTTAAATAAGGCTAGGTATTTCATTCAAATATTTTATACAATTGTACAACAGTTACTACAATGAGTTCTATAGCAACTCTTTCGTGGGATGTGAACTAGCTAACTGAACTACTTAATTTGTTTACATAACATTGGAATGCATTTAAAAATAAACTTAATTAAAACTAGAACAAACAGACGTATAGTGGTAACTACAAAGTGAAACTACAGTGAAAATTATTCTAATCAAAATATTCCTTATTGCATTTTCTTATTGACTCGCCACTGCACCCTGTGTCTACATTCAAACATAAAACTGAGGTGTCAGTAATTTACCCAACAATGGTTCCTGTACGTTTTGCCTGTATGTGTATCTAGCTATTGGCTTTAAATTGACTTTGTTTTTTGCATGTCTAACTGACAAGGGAATTCTGTCAATTGCACCCAGGCAAAACTGCTGATAGTATATTATTTGCAGAATAATGGAAGATTGGATTTCTATACCTTCTATCACAATGACGTGCAGCTCCTTCTTCTGGCTGTGATATCTGAGGGAGAAGTGCAGCTTCGGATGGATGATGGAGCTGCTTGCTGTCATGCTCTTCTTTGGTTCGGCAGCGACAGTGTTGTCATTGGTGCAACCTGAAAGACGAGCGCCGTTGTCTGAGGGTAACATTCACATGCAGCTGAAAGATTCCTTTAGCTGCTCCTTGAGGGCTTGACTGCAGGTCTAAGCTCATAGCAATGTGTAAGATTAACTTGCAGCCGTGTCATTACAGTACAGAAGGGTTACCTTTCATTGATGTCAAAGCGTTAAAAGTTATTCAAATCCTCAAGAAAAACATAAAATCATTCAGCCTAAATATTTGTACATATCATTAATGTGAAATCATCTGCAAGTCAAGTCCTGACCCTAGAAATACACAGATATTTCAGTTCATTTTTATTTACTCATAACTTTCAAGGGTGCTTTAATGCACGGGTTTACCCTGGTTGAAACTCAAGGGCTTCCACGCAGAGCATTGTAGGCAGTGTTGGGCATTTCGGGTCCTGAAGTTACTAATCCAAACCAAGATTTTGTTTCTACCAACCAGTTGAGTACTCTGTGATGGTGACTCTTTATACTCTACTGGTTGGTAGAAACAAAATCTTGGTTGGATTTGTAGCTTCTAGATATGGAATATCCAACACTGACTGTAGGTGCGCAGTTGACAACTCAAGTAGCCAAGGGGTCTCTGGCGATCTTAATGTGCCTCTGATGACAACTAACCAATTAGGGAGGACCCTGCAGTCAGAGAATTGAACAATTTGCCAACACAACTGTAAAATATCCCAGACCTAATGATACCACTGTGAGAGCCACACAACACAAAACTAATGAACAAGAATGGATTGCTTTTTTAAAATTTTTACATTTTTTTAGATTTTTTTTTCTGCTGTAGTTCACCGGCCTTACCTTGCCTAGGGATGACGGGGACCTCCTCCGTTCCCTCAGTTGCTAGGATACCATGCTCCGGCTGAAGACTGGCAGCTTTATCTGGCAAGGGCTCGTCCGTTGTCTCTAAGGCATAAGAGGGAAGGCCAATGACCTTGGGAGAGGTCACTGATGGCTTTGGTTTGTAGGTCTTGGGAAATTTCAGGAGAGTCTCAGGCTGGATGGGTTCTGTTGACTTCTCAATACTAAACTGTAGGAGGAAGAAAGGGGATGTAGGGATATCAATTTGATTCCAGGATTAGCACACATAATGTCACACCTGCCCTGAGTCAGACCTCCCTGCAGTGATTCTCACCCAAGCCACGCTCTGCTTCCCATGAATACTTAACACAGATGGTAGCTTTTACTAATTGGAAACATATAAAAGACTCTTAGCATTTTCTGTCCTCTGTGATGTATTGTGGCTGTTCTACTGCACATGTGTTATTCCTGATTATTGGTGCCCGTCTTGCTGTTCTGACTTTTGCATGGTATATTGCATGGCACGTGGTTTTATTGCCGATTTGGACATGAAACCTGCTGTACCTGGCTGATTCTCTGACCCTAGTCTTCCCTTTAGAGTAAGGACTGTACGTTGTGGTTTTCGTATTGACAGACCTTGCTGTCCTTGTGAAGAATTTGCTGTGTGGCTGGGTCATCAGACTGATTCATTACACATAAGTAACACTATCCAATCTATTTATCCATCCATCCATTTTCCAAACCGCTTATCCTTCTGGGTCGCGGAGCCTATCCCGGAAGCTATGGGCACGAGGCAGGGAACAACCCAGGAGGGGGGGGGGGGGCGCAGCCCATCGCAGGGCGGTCTATTTATAAAATATAGAAATATAAAAAGAGGAGGGTGTTTAAAGCATTAAATTGGCTTCAGCATTAAACTCTAAGAAGATTACTGAGCTAAATGGTGCAAAATACATGGCTACGCATTTTATGTGCAGGGGGGTTTTAGTTACTGAGGGGTCTGAAGAATAATTCTGAAGTACCCTGTCTAAATACGTAGACCGTAACATCACAACTTTGGTGCTATGGCACAGTGTTTCTCAGTCCAGGTCTCAGGGATGTTTTTGCTCCCCCCCAGCTCCATGCCAGACAGTCCACATTTTTGCTCCCTCCCAGCTCCCTGCCAGACAGTCCACATTTTTGCTCCCTCCCAGCTTCCTGCCAGACAGTCCACATTTTTGCTCCCTCCCAGCTTCCTGCCAGACTGTCCACATTTTTGCTCCCTCCCAGCTCCCTGCCAGACAGCCCACATTATTGCACCCTTCTGGGAGCTGGGAGCGACCAAAAAAACGTGAACCGTCTTGGGGTCCCCGGCTGAAAAACACTGGTATAGCTTTCTTCCCTGCCACTGGCCATTGCCTGCTCTACACAGCTCTCAAATTAAGCAAATCTTCTTCAACTTCATACAGCTTGTAAATGTAACTGACATGACATATTATGGCATGTAGTGAGACACAGATATGACTGGATCACTTAAATATTCATATCTCTCTATATATACTGCACTGAGTCAATGGAGATTGTCTCATTCCGTGAATCCTGACACATTACTGCTAATAAAATTTATGCGATAAAATAAAAGTATTATTTTATGTACAAACAGAGAGACATTAGCAGCTAAAATGCATATGAGAAAAATAAACGGCGAGGAATACCGATTAGAAACATTATGAAGATTAACAGAAAATTCCTTTAATTAATTCAATAAAAATAATTCAGTGACACAATCATTGTGACTCCAGAGCTGCTGGGTAATCGACAGCAGCACTAAAGTTTTATATGACTGATGCATTTTCAGGTTTTGCCTGAAAAAAATTAAATGTTTCTACTGACAGTAATTAATGTTGCTACAGCTGCTGTGCCAATATAATAATATTAATAACAATATTAACAAAACAACAATGACCATCCATCCATCCATTTTCTATACCTGCTTGTTTTGTTCAGGGTCACAGGGGAAACAACAATAGCAACAATAGCCGCTATGACTGTACTGTGGTTTGAAAATCGATAATATAAACTGGGAAAATATATTGACTTGAGTAATACTGTGGGTAGCAGCTTCCCCAAAGAAATGCACACAGTAAGTTTAGCAGAGGAGACCCTGTATGACTCACAACCTGTCACAGATTTCTGTGCACATAAACCCTTTTACGTATCTATACTCCTTGTACACTTGTCCAGTGCTTCATCACCAAGTTGACAGAAACTTGACTTGTTTCTCAGCTCACTCATGCCCTCTGCCTATATCTATGTTTGGTTGAATGAATTATGCATTATAAATGGATTATGAACATACATTGTATGTTCTACAAATGCACTATGAAGGCCTTATGAAGGTGTAGTTAACATAAATCGTTATATATTCTCATTACTAAGGCATTATTCTAGCTTTTAGTTTTCTTAGTTTAACAGGGATTAAAGAGAAAAGAGAATTTCCTCAAAGGGATCAATAAAATATCATTATTATTGTATTATTATGTGTTAGCATGGCCTTCTAATTACAGTATGGACATTATGTACTGCACTCGCATTACCATCTTTGGTCTCTATACAACGTAGTAAATTCATGCATATTTATGTTGTTTTATAATGCTGATCATTTTGTCCTGGTGAACTGATGAAGCTGTTTTGAATCTCAGTACTCAGAGGCAACAATATATTTATTGTGTGAGAGATTCTTATCCGTCACGTAAACACAGCATGAGTACGTCAGTAGCAGGTGAAAGAAATCTGCAAGTGTAGGAAGAGCAAGCAGTTCAGGAGCCACCTCATCAATCTCTGATTTCCTCCTTTGATATTTGTCGCTTCCTTAGTTCTGCCCCGAACCGGGACTTGAGCCAGACTTGCAGTAGCAAGCCGGTGGCTTTCCAGCGAATCTCGTCAGCCGGGCTTGTGACATCCAGAGTCTCCTTCAGCCTCCATGTCTATTAATAGCAGAGCCCACCTCCCAGTCTGCCAGCATGCAGGCGTGGTGGCGAGCTTCCTGTGGGCCTGCCGTGCTGCGTGACTTTCACACCAGCAGTTTTCCTCTGAATCATAAAGGTTCCCCTGCATTTTAAGATGACTCACCTCTACCGGCACGGCAATCTGCAGGTATGAATGCTTAGTACAGGGAGCGGATACCTATTCAA
Source organism: Isichthys henryi (assembly GCA_026776945.1). Classification (NCBI taxonomy): domain Eukaryota; kingdom Metazoa; phylum Chordata; class Actinopteri; order Osteoglossiformes; family Mormyridae; genus Isichthys; species Isichthys henryi. The sequence continues at coordinate 14,501,791 of JAODJX010000007.1, read as the reverse complement.
ACTGAAAATAATGACTGCAGTGCCTCAAGACAATGGCTGGTAAAATGTCCTCAAAATAATGTACTAAACAGTCATCAATTTCAACTGAACTACTGACTTTTTCCCATTTATTGTGAAATCTACAGGATACTGAACTTGTATTGTATTCAAAATATAAATTCTATTAAAAATATAAATGTTTTTATGAATATCCATCCATTTTCTGAAACCGCTTATCATCTTCAGGGTTGCCGGGACCTATCCTGGAGGCGCAGGGCAGAGAACAACCCACGATGGAGTGCCAACCCATCGCAGGGCACACACACCCACACATGGGGGCAATTTGGTAACTCAGCATAAAATTAGCCTCAGTATGTTTTAGGACTGTGGGGGGAAGCCAGAGTGCCTGGAGGAAACCTCTCGATGACATGGGAAGAACATGCAAACTCCACACACATGGAACCCAGGCAGAAACCATACCACTGTGCCGCCCTGTTTTTATAAATATGTCATAGAAGTTAATAAACTGTATTATTATTACTATAACATTATACAGATATTTATTTTGTCTACATTTGGATTGCTATAAGACCCATATTTCCCTTATTCACACAGCGAATGAAACTGTGGTTCTGAGAAACCGGTCATTCTGTATCCCACAGTTAACCAGTCAAACTGTGTGCGGTCATTATGCATCCGACAGCTAACCAGTCAAACTGTGTGCGGTCATTATGCATCCGACAGCTAACCAGTCAAACTGTGTGCGGTCATTATGCATCCAACAGCTAACCAGTCAAACTGTGTGCGGTCATTATGCACCTGACATCTAACCAGTCAAACTGTGTGCGGTCAGTCAGCATCCTACAGCTAACCAGTCAAACTGTGTGCGGTCATTCTGCATCTGACAGCTTATCTTCTAGACTATGTATGATTATCCTGCACCCCACTCATAACTATTTAAAGTATGTTGACATCGTGCATCCAGCACTTATCTGGTCAAACTGAATGTTTTTATTCTCTATCTGGCACTAATAATACAAAGCAGTCATGGACGTGTTCTACTGAAGAGCCTAATAGACAGTAGAATTCCTATGGGTACATCCTGTTCCTGAGTTGAATTATTCCAGTGTAATGTCTATTTTCATAAGTCTGCGGACATTTAGTTCCCTCACTTCTCACTGCTATATTAACTATTGATCTAGGCTGACGATCCTGCAAACCTTATGCAGATTCTTTTTCAACCACTGCTCCACATAGTCTCCCCACTTCTGAGAAGTTATGAGTCTCATGTTCTTACCTGCTCAGCAGAGTGCTTCACGCTGGGCTTGACCTTCTCTGGGTCATCCTCCTGTGGCCCTTCCAGGTGGCACTTCTTGAAGTGCTTGCAGAGCAGGGAAAGCACGCAGAGGGTGAGTGCCCCGGCAGAAGTGCCCAGGGTAGCCCCAAGGACGATCGTGCTGGAGAAAATCATGCCGAAGGTGACTGAGGAACAGCGTCTGGGCTAGGCTTTAGCCAGCATGGTCCACGGGCAGTATTGGTCAGGGTGTTCTCATCCACAAAGCCCGATTCTCTGCAAATATGAAGTAAGGGTGCCCTCACATGCAAGACGTCAGAGGTCAAGAGTTCCACATGCACAGGAGCCGTTTCCCAGGGACTCAGAGGTCGAGCCGTCTGCACACGCGATGGCTGTTTCTCTGGGAAGCCGACAGACAGGCAGATCACAGGCGAGATGCTCCCATAGTGCTCTGGTGCTCTATACCGTTAATCCTCTCCTATGGAGCGGAGCACAGGCGTGTCTGTCTTCCAGTGTGCGTGCTGGAGAGCAGTGAGAGAGCAAGAGAGCTTCAGTGCTCTCATCTCCTTTCTCATCTTCACTGGAGAGGGAGGTGGGAAGGCAGGGAGGGCGGGGGGGCGGGGGAGTGGGTTGAGGGCGGACTGGCTGGCTGGCTGCTGAGATCCGCTCCAGCAGAAACAGCCTGTCTCATTGATGACTTTGTCCCCCTCCCTCCCTCCTTCCCTCCCCCCCACTTCCCCTCTATCTCTCCTCTCTTGCCATCTCTTCTTTCGGTCTCCTTCACTCGCCGACAGTCCTTTTCATCTCGCTCCCTCCCTGCTTCTCTCTCCCTCCTTTTCTCCTCGCATTCTCTGCTTCTTGGGACAGTGATGTGTAACGCGTGGTTACATAAGGAGTTAAAAAGCAGGGCAGAGTTGGTAAAACTGGGTGAGATTCAGACGTGCTGTAGAATTTTGGTATTTACAGCCTGCCTGGCCATTAATCTTTCTGCACTAAGGACTATAAGCAACTTGATATTTTTACTGTTTAATTAAATAAATAGAATAAATAATAAAATAAAATATATACTTATGGTATATATTTACCATGTATGGGATGTTTTCTGCCTTCCACCAGTTGTTTCTGGGATAGGCTCTGGACCTCTGCAACCCGGTACAGCACAAGTGGTATCAGTGAATGAGCGAATGAATGAATGAATGAATGAATGAATGAATAACATTTGGGCACTTAATGCAACATCCATCCATCCATATAATGAAAAAAATCCTTTATATAGTTTTTCCTAAAAGTATGGTTTGATTTACATATGGAGCTTAATATGCAATTTTACTACATTTCCTTACAAGGAACCAACCCATTTTGGCATAGATATTGATCTGTAATAATAGCAAATATTTCATCCCTGAGGGGCGGCATGGTGGTGCAGTGGTTAGCACTGTTGCCTCACACCTCTGGGACCCGGGTTCGAGTCTCCGCCTG
>JAODJX010000007.1:14468424-14496813 GCA_026776945.1 Isichthys henryi | reverse complement strand
CCTGTGATGAACTGGCATCCCATCCAGTGTGTACCTCAGCCGTGTGCCCTGTGATGAACTGGCATCCCATCCAGTGTGTACCTCAGCCGTGTGCCCTGTGATGAACTGGCATCCCATCCAGTGTTAAATGTGTATATATTTCACATATCTACTGCACTACTGTTTTTCTTTTTTCCGTCTGTTTTTCAGCATTGGGAATGAGCAAAATAAAATTTTATTGTGTACTGCAGATATGACAGGAAATTGCTTGAATCTTTAATTGAAATTTCGAAACTTGTGTGGTATGTTGCCTCTCCAATCCCCCTGCCCCCATCCCTGACCCTGACCAGACAAAAGCCGTTAACAAAATATTTAGATACATTAGATACACAGAGACACAAAAATTCTTTGATTTCATTTTGAAAATTGCAATAACATTGATGATGTACTGAATTAATCATTTTTGCTTTCAATATGAATGAAAATAAATATTAATAGAACACTGCTGTTTAATCAAGAAAAATAACCTCTGTGATATTTGGTTTAGATTACAGCTACATCCACGCACCCAGACAGCATCTACTACGCATGATGCATCTTAATAAATTGATAAAGAGAGAGAACAGCTTTGAAGATGCCAGGCGATACCTTTGTAAACTGCCTTTGCGTATTCTGGTTTCATTTCATGCTATTAATTAGCAAGTGAAAGTGTGAACATGTGGAAGAAGTATATAATAACCTATATAAACAGCTAATTTAATTTTTCCTTACTGTAGTCCCTGCCCGTGTTTAATTTGCATTATTCCAACTGAAACTGCCAAGAAGGATTTACAACTGGGAGGATTTATGACTTTGCTGCCATCTAGAGGACAACGAAAGAAATTCAACCTTAAAGCAGAAAAGTTGACGTGATGTTACTGTAAAATCAGACACCTAATTTAGTTACAAGAACAAAGGCACCCTAAAGGGGGGTAGGCAGGTAAAAGGGAACTGAGGTAGTACGATTCCAAGACCCCAGTGACAGGGGACCTAAAAAACCAGAATCATCATTGGATTAATCTGGGTTGGGGTGCAGTTACACTTTCATGAGGCCCAGATCTTTAGCAGCACCCCTGCATAAGAACACTGTCTGCTTTATGATATTAAACTGGCATTTCACTCGGCAAAAACATAGTAATTAAGGCTTCTTCGACATTTCTCTTCATAGCTGCGCATGCAACATAACTTTCGAGATGTTTATTCTTGCAAAGTAACAGTGTGGATTTGAAAACAGCTTATTTCACATATGCAGCAGCAAGTAAGTTTTGCAAGAATCCTCAGGGTTACTTTCATCATCTAGCCCATGCACTTCCGTTTTGTCATCCGCGGATCTCCTGTACCGTGAATTAACCAGCCCTTAGTCATCTCTGCAACCCTCAGTTGGTTTCAAGCCAGCTTGTCACCCGAGTGTCTGCAGCTAAGTGCAAATACTCACCCACACAGACATACCCTCTCAACCCGGAGAGATACAACAAGTGACATCGGGGACAATGAGCAGTAACACACTCTATCCCATTTTAAAAAGTTTCTACAGACATAAATAAAAATGAAACACAAAGAAAAGCTGCACAATAAACAGTACTGAGGATTCAAACATTTGTGTCATTTGAGTCTATTGCATCTAACTTGATAAATAAGAAACAGAATTATACATCACAGGTTTTAAATTAAATTAAATGAAGTTAATATTTTAGGTGGGAAAAGGGAAGCAGTTACGTCTCTTTGGCCATATTTGGCTTCTGTGTGAAGTGTCTTGGTCATACAGGGGCTGGGCAAGTCTCTCAGGATTTTCCAGTATTCATCCCCAGACCAAAGGCAGCATGTTCTGATGAATTAATTATTGAAGATTTCTTCTCCTGTGTTACTGTGCATTGTCTCTGGAGGGGGTTTAGCTGAGCCAAGAAATCAGCATCAAAGACACAGAGAGAAGGACGCTGTGATATATTTTGGGGTAGTTTTCTAGTGTAGGGTCTGTCCTGGAGGCAGATCTTAATGTATTATTTAACACTTTTCTTAAAAATCATAAATCAGTACAGGCTGCTTTATAGTTTTCTCTGTAACTGACACACCTCTATTGGTCTATATGAATTCTTTTGTGGTTTTCAGTCAGAAGGATGCATAACCTTTTTGCACTTAATTAAATCCAGTCACTAAATTAGAATCTGTAGAGGCAGTGGACCACTGGGGGGTCCAAGAAAAATCTGGAGAATATCGTTGGAGGCTGAATCGGAGGAGGCAGGAGAAAGAAGAAAATCCTGCTGGTCAAGCCTGGAAGGAAGTGGCACCGCAAAGAGGAGCTTCAGATGCAGTGTCCGTGGATAAACGTGATATGGCGCATCTGGCCATCCATTGGTTCTAGAATCTACCAGGCCCTCAGCACAAAGACCTTTTTCGAACTACTCTTGGTTCAGTGAGTAAAAGTTTAGTGGTCTGGCTCATTGGGTACCTCTGTGTTGGACTGGAGCCACCCCTGACTCTTAGCCTGTGCTTCCTGTTTGAATTTCCAGGCTCACCAAAGATGGCTGAGTACATCTTTCATTTTATGTTCCATTCACTTGTTTTGTCCACGGCTAAATAAAGCCCATTTTAAAACTGCTTTTTCTACTACTTGTATTGGGCATATATTTCTTGGGCAACATTATTTTATTCCTGAATACAATTCTCATTGTTTATTTCAAATAAGAAGATACTTTATCCATACATAGTTCTAAATATAGTGTTGATCCAAGAGAAGCCATAATACATTTTGAAAATGCCTCAGGATTCAATAATCCTTCCATGTTTGTAGCTCCTACTGTACTTTGCCCAATAACTACAGGCTTTCTTAAAACTCTACACACAGTTAAATCTTTTTCCTTTGCATAAATGTGATTTAAGTATTATTTGTTCTTCTAAAACAACTGATCTTCTGTGGCAAGCGCTAATGTACAACTGCTCTTTATGTACAGCTCGGCGATCGCGCAAACACTGCCAGCATGAATTCAAACGCCCTTTGTTGTGGCCAGTGATTGCTTCATTGTTCAGCCGTGCTTAGCGATACATCAATAGGTGTGAATAAGGACTTGCTCCAGAAAAGCTTCCTCACGATTCTCCAGCAGTGTAGTCTGGGCCGTGCAAATGGGTATCTGCAGTTATTTTCTTAGTTTAGCCCTACAAATCCAACATTTGTAATAGCTCAGTACGCACCATAAATAGTCAAGACGTTTAACAGCATATCTTTAACAACAACAACATGTTAAAGGATGTTATTAAATGAATCAATCATTTAATAATTAATGTGCTATCATTTGTAATATAACTTTCTCAAAACACTAAACTATTATGCGAGACGCTGTTATATAAGTCCTATTTGTTCGTTAGATGTCTGCCAAAGAAGGCAGGTCACAAAATACAAGGCAAGGAAACAATATTTCCTTTGTTGTGTCCAGCTGCACATAGAAAATTGATGCAATCATGCTTGTTTTCTGTGTTCCGCGCCGACCCAATTCCCTTATGACAAGCCAACTTGCCACCATGAACCAGCTAACAAAATGACCATTTAACCTACAGGAAGAAAGCCCTGAAACTGAAATGGGTCTTAAAATATCTGCAGGCCCATCTTAAATAACATTTCACCCCGACCTCATGCATATTGGATGAGCCGTCGGAAAGATCGATAATTGGTTGAGCAAAGATCCTTTCTTGCAAAAAGAAGTAACGGAGAATGACAAGTAAACGCAAACGAGGAAAATCAGAGAACAAACGAATTTAGTAAGTGAATAAAAACTGGAGGTGATAAGCTACAAATGCCTGGCGGGGCCACTGAACCACGATCAGTCATTTTGGCAGATAATAACAATGTATGTCCTTTTGTAGTTACATATTTGTTAAATCTCGTGAATTTTTGTTTTAAGTGTCCCTTAAATAGAATCAATTCTGATGGCATCTTTGCTTTGCATGACAGTCACGGTATTCTAGTTCATCTATCATTACAAATGATCAAGAGAAGCTTATACAAGGTGAATGTTTTATTTTGCACTGTTTTAATAAACATGTGAAACAAACAACAAAAAACAAACAAAAGAAAAGGGTCCCAAAGACATTCAAATATACAAATATATCTACACATATATACATATATAATAGGGGGTATCTCCCCCCATTGTGGTGTTATTTGAGTCAGATGAATATGATCAATGTCTAACATTTTTTTTCCTTTGTTCGTTGCCTTGGGACCGTTAAAAACTGATCATCTTTAAGTACTGTTTGCACGAATATGATATAATTAGCATGCCAGTCTACTTAATTAGTCATAACAAAATCATTAGCTGGTGCACGGTGGGACTATAGAAATATTTTCAGCTAGCAAACTACTATGTACCAAGTGTTCCACATTGTACCCATTTAAATAATAGGTATGTGTTGCTAATCATGACATATAGCAAATTAGCAGATTCATATAGTAACTGATTCTGGACATGAATATAAAAGCGTACCCTACTTGCCGGGGGTGGGATTAAGGGTGACATCACGAGAGAAAATCTAATATTTCAGTGAAGTAAAATCACTTCGGGTTTCGTGAACTGAGTGTGAACTTGGTGAGTACCATTGTGATTTTATGAGATAGAAATAGACGTGCACATTTGTATTAAAATATTTTTGTTAATCTATAAAGATAAATATCTGAAAAGGTAAAAGAGCATGTACAACTATAAATATGTTGCCATTTACAGATTTATTTACTTTTTAAAATGTTTATTTCATCCTCTTGCGCGCTTACATCTGATTGCCGCTGCTGACTGTTAATTGTTTCTGCGCAGAGATAACTTTAACAATGAAGGCTTCTCTGGGGACAGGCTTGGTTTTCTGTTTTGCGATTTTCAGCCTGGGTAAGAATTACCGATTAAACAAATGCAATATTTCCACGAATTCGCACACTTGGAATGACCAATTTTAAATTGCATTGAATAAAAAAATAGCTGGAGCAATTTTTGCCATAGTATTTTTATCACGCTTCCTCCTGTATGCACACATGTATACAGGCATTTATATGGTTACTTGTTGCGCCTAATGAATCTTTTTCCTTTAGGCTCTGCACTCCGTTGCTATAGATGCACCAATTACTCTGGACAATGCACTTATGTCCAGGAATGCAGCTATGAGGACGCTTGCCTTCAGTTATTTGAAAGAGGTACTTAGTTAAACGTACTTCATTCCTCAGAATATCTAGACGCGTGTAACACAGTTAGGTGAATTTTAAGCACATCAGTCATTATTCGTGCTTTGGAAGTTTCACAATATTTCATTTATCCGTGGTGCAGGAGGGAAGATTATCCGCCAGTGCATCCGGCACACGGACTGTGAAAATGCTCGGCTGTCTCAGATGTTTCCTTCGGTGTCTTCCTTCACCTTCAATTGCTGCAGTAATAACTTGTGCAATGGCAGTCCCGCCACCATGATCTCTAAGCCCTTACTGGGGACGTTGGCATCCCTCCTTGTCTTCTGGTGGTGCCTGCTTTAAAACTTTGGGACACAGCTCAATTTTCACCGTCTAATTGTATCACTAATTATCTGGGGTGTGTTGCTAGATAGGAAACAAAAAACGCTGCAAATAACGTTCCAGATCTGCTCATTTCCTGCTTGTTTCAAGCATGTTTTTATTAATACGGGTGTAATAACATTTATTTCATTGCAGTTGTAATTTTTGTACGTCCTCGGAATGGATTGACGGATCGATTGTTTTTCTGTAAAAGCATAATGACCGTTTAAGGACAACTTGAGAAAGTCTAAACTTATGCTGATCATAGTGAAATACCATGCATAACGGTCAAAGAAACGTTCTAAATGTGGCAAATGCGGGATGTGTTGATGAAAAGGAATTATTTGTAATAATTTTCATAAACAGCGTGCTTTTCTGAGAAAATGTACGAAACTGAACAATCCTCTTTTGTGTGTGTAAATATGGACTTTGGCATTTTAGATCTTTAAGCAAAACGGGATTGTGAAGAATTTTGTATTTTTCTCTGGTTTTCTAAAATGTTATAAAATAATGTGTATAGGGTGCTTTTAAATGGATTCTGTTTCACCAACATTTTGTTTGCTTTTTGGTTTGGTAAATGAATCAAGATCTTTTTTTTTTTGCACTTGGCATACAGAGATAAGGTATGACATTGGAGACAGTGGTACGTCCCAAACACACTTTACTTTGATTGTACTTTCACCTTGTTTTCACTATAAGGTTTTTCTTAATGTTCCCAACACAGTCACAATGAAAAGACACAATTATTTCACCCACACTGCAGTGAAGAAAAGTCCTTTAAAGATAAAAGGCCGATTAAAATCCACATATCTCCATCCCTCTGTAGTAAAGAAGCTAGGACCATCTTGACAGTAGAGAGACCCCCCCGCCCACCACCATTTCCCTATCCACCAACATGAAAGACTTATTGCTGGGGGATATATATTGTCTTCTCAATCAAAACAGACAAAATTCCTATTCATTCATTTACTCAGCAAAGAGCCATTGTGAATCCCTATTCATTCTCTCTTGCATTATATCTTGAACAAAAGCCTTGAGGTTTATACCTATAAAGGATAAAGAAGCAAACATTTTTTAAAGTACATAAACCATATAAAACACAAGAGCATTAAACACCAGAGCCAGAGTAGCAATATTCTGTTGCAGTCTAAGTTTATATGAAGCATAACAAGCATTCTATGTTGCCATAAATGCAGTGTTAAATACAGTATATTTCTATTAAAGTGTCAACAGTTAATTCACTATGAGCCTTACCTGTATTATTTCAGTTAAAAACATGTGTAATTAAGTATAAAACAGATTGTTCACCAAAACAGCAATACATTTCAAATATGCTAGACAGTACCAATTAGCAAGGAAGTTATAAGAGTGATGTTATATGATTGGCTAGGTAATGAACTGAAGAAGCCTCTCTACAGCCTTAAAGTATCACGGTCCCAGCTTCACCGGCTGTAACAATGTCTTCACGTTAAACAGTGAGTGGCAATGATAACTCTGCTTTACTGCAGATGCACTGAAACGCACCAATAAGCAGGGAGTTAGATTGAGCCCTTGTTCTCCTCCCTGTAGCTGGGTACCTGTGATGGTCCAGGCTTCTGCTTGCTTTCTGAGGGATGAGGGATCTTCAATAGTTTGGTGTAGGCTGGGTCACACGCTCAATTCCTACTTTTGGGTTTCTTCCAATGCACAGAAGGTTATGGAACCCATTTTGCTTTTTTATTGTTTGTTAGAGTGAAAGGAAAGACGAAAACATGGTGGAAACTGTACTAACTCTGAATATATTTTACTTTAACTTATATAGTTTATTTACTATTAGCTAATCAGATATCAGTGTCATATACTATGCTTATGCTTATATCCCTGGTGTTAGTCACTCTTATCAAGTTTCAAAAATAAAACTCAGTAATTATGTTTATTAACCTGTTACAAGTTGGTAAGAAGGAGGATGTTCTGTGTTCTTTCTTGAAATGTTAATTTCAAGGTGTCTGATGAAGTAAGCCTGTAAGAAGTTAGACTGTGGCACAAAGTTAGGAGTCACCATTCTAAGCATTAAAAGCATTTAACAGTAACAAGCTGGCTTGGTTAATTGAACTTCATTCAACCCAACAGAAAAAAAAAATGACAAGTATTCTGAAAGTTAGAAAAAATGAGCTGCTAAATGCTGTAAGTTAATGGCACACAATCACCAATGCAGCCCAGAGTGCTGTTTAAAAGCACTGTTTACATTCGGCTCTGTCAACAGCAAAATCATTTTACAGCTACGCCAATCTAAATAAATATTATGAAGATGGGAAAATGCCTCACAAGAGCGATGAAGGACAGTATACGGGGGTTGGACTAACCATCTGACATATTCAGCCCGGTGGACATGTAGGGGACATGGGGTCCCCAACGTCCAGGACAGGCTTATGATCCAAGTCCCGCCCTGGCAGCACATCAATCTATTGTCAATATATATAGTGAATAGGGCAGAGCTGTGTGAGTGGCATTAAAAGCTAGTACAGTAACCTCAGACTGTCCTTTTCAAACATATTGTACAAGTTATGTACAAAAATACACCAAACTAGTTATTAAAAAATCAGCCGTACTACTTAAAAGATACAATTGCTGATTTATTACAGAAAAAAATGTGATATTCAAATTTATTTCTCGCAGATAAGTTCATATACATATATTTGTTACATGTTCCAAATGTAAACATGGGTGAAGTAAACAAACAACCAGAAGTTTTTAAAAGCAGAAGTTTCAGTTAGACTTTGTACTGTCAGGCCTAGTCTGCTGTGCCTTCCTTTGCAGCGGTTCCTGCACCAGCTCAGAGTGATTCCCATCCTGGTACAACCGGTCGACGGGGGCTGCACTACTCACTTTGTGAAAAGCACAAGGCCATTACTGCAGGTCAGAACAGTAACTCCCACCCACCACCCCAGAGTGTGGAAAATGCATCTTCACGAAGAGTTTGTTAATACAGGATCGGACTTCACCTTGTGAAGAGGTACTGCTGTGAAAATATCAGAGGGGAAACTAGCACAGCACTCACACTCAGAGCGAAATGAAGGGATTGGATCCACACCAAACAAATCTGGGTGTCCTCTCGCATGTGCTGTACTGTATGACTTTGTGAAGAGCCTTAGAAAACATCGAAATACAACTACTTTATGTCTAAGATGCTTTCCCGTTACTAAATTTGCAACAAAACCACATTTAGCCTACATTATAATACCTTCCCTCTGAAATAAGAATGTAGAAGATTAAATGTTTACCTAGCTGAAGGAAAAACTTTGGTCAAGCTCGTTTGTAAACATTTTCAATGTTACTTAAATTTTCTGACTTTATAAAATCGTTTAAAAAAAAAACCCAGCACATATAAATCTTAAGAATCTTACAAATCAGATTAATTTCATATAGCTATAGTTAATTTTTTGTTTTTACTTTGATTAATCGTCAATTGTAAGGTTGAAAGTCATCTGTACTAATTTTCTTCCATAGCCTATCATGCCAAAGTGACTCAGGCTTACCTTATAAAAAGAGAATGTGAGAATGTATTAAATGAATGATTCAATGGAGACTTCAGGCAGAATATTGAAAAGGCTGTTGTTCATATAGTGATCGGCTCAAAATGGTTGCATTTTCAAATGTGCTATTTTCACAAAACAATCAATGTGAAAAGAATAAATATAAATATATATTTTCATGTCTTTCATTTCTTAAAGCTTTGACATTGTTTTTGAAAATGTTTTTACGTCCAGCACAGCGTTTGAAAACCGTGACACAATGTAATTTAACTGCAGGCAGTGTTCTAGATATAATACATCATGCGTAACAATTAACATAATCTCCATGCAAACGTTGAGTGCAAAAATATTGTCTGAAAAGCAGAATATCGTTGTCGTTCACATTAAAGAAAAGAGTGAAAAGTGATCGCCCTGAAAGCCCCATAGGACACCTGAGAAAGGCAGCTGCAAGGTATAAGAGAAATATTGACTAGAGGGAGAGATATTTTTGTAATCAGCTTTAGAACATATGTTTTATATATTATTGCAAGAACGCCTGAGTGACAGACAGCTGACACTTACGACACCCCCCGGCTAAAAGAGAATCGAGGTTTAAGCTAAGTGTTGCACTCATGTTTTGGAGCATAGTACTGGTTAGAACTGACAAGATATGCAGACTGGGGGGACAAAGGCGTGAGCATCGAGCGCATGTAGCAGGCATGGCAGGAACACCACAAAGACAGATGCCATGCAAAAGATAGACGCCCCCCCCACGTGCTTCAGGACTGCAGTATGCAAGTATACATACTTGAAAGATGCAATCTGCATAAGGCATATGTGTTACAAAGTGCACCCCCTACCCTAACCAGTTTGATCTGGTTCAGAGGAGGGGGCACAAACTGTGAATGTACCCCATAAAGGTTACAGTATGTTGACCAGAAAGTCTTTGGAACATAACCACGAAGGTGGCAGCGAAGTGGTTGTTCTCTTGAGCTCAGTAATAAAGCAAAGTCACATACAAAGGTATTCGTCTTAATGTTACAAATTTCTTCGAGAATGGACAGGCAGACAGTAAAACACGTAGGTACATGGGTGCCAGCATACATGGTGCATATCACTGCCATGCATCAACTTGTACGCAATCGACTCGCTATAGCACTCCTGTAATGCATATAAATAACAGAAGAGGATACGCTGCCATTGTAACAGCACCCACATCTTAAAAAAAGCCAGTGGCATGCAGTCAAATTAAAAGCTGTAACAGAATAACTTGTAGAACACATTTCCCCACTAATCCTTAATGCAAAATTTGCAACTATGTTTGCATGACAAAATTCCCTCTGTTTATCTTAAAATATCCACTGATCAGATTTTAGAATGTTTTCCCTTGTTTTCAGTAAACAGTGGGACCCCCGTATCCGTAATCGCTGTCCGATTTTTTTGTTTATTTTGAAAAAAATCCAGTAGCTTCCAGTATAAGCTCCAGACACCCCCCCACCGTCAATGTACACAAAAATCACGTTATGTATGCGTTATGTATGTTGTTCGCTATTATTAGTAGGTCTTGGAACGTACCAATTACAAATACGGGGAGGACTACTGCACTTCCCACGAATTCTCAGCACTGGCCAAGCCTCTCGCTCACATTCCAGTCTTTTCGCTCAGATATTTGAATTTCGCATTTGAAATGATTTTCTTAAGTCTCAAGACTATTGAACTACAACCAAAACACTGGGAATAGCCAGGAATACCGATCTCAAATACATTTGGTTCCCTTGCTTTACTGACAGGTGCAGATACACAGTTCTAGTTGGGAAAACATTGTACAGAGAGAATTTTGCAAGTGTGCTGAAATAAATTATACGAAAAATGTAGAATTGTGGCCTACAAGTTAGATTTTTTTGTGCTCCTACTGTAAGTATACTACATGCTGGACAATCAGTTCACTCAAGATATGGTATAGATTTAATGTTGTACTATAGCCAATGTAAAACAAAATTGCATTGCTTGAACATAAGACATTTATGTAACCTTATTGCAAGCAAGACTGGTTAAAGCACTCGGCCCATCATAAGCTAGGCAAGAATCATTTAATGTGAATTAAAAAATTATAAATTATCCACTAATACAGTAATCAAAGCAGGCAAAAATACATTCAGAGAAATGCAAAACACATGAAAATATAAAATTATGTCCAAATCGCAAATATGCCATCTATGACTTTGAAATGATATTTTAATTTGTAAAATATTTATGAGATGTTAAGGATAGTTTCATATATGGTGCGGAAATCAAGCATTGAGTATTGTATAATTATAGCAGCAATGAATAGTCTTAGTTGATGAAAGTGTTTGAGAAGGTAGATCTTTCATCTGTTAGGCATTATTGTCATACACATAAAGAATTTATATATGTTATACATAGCATAAGTATAAATAATTTTAAAATGTATAATATTGGTCTATTTATTTTACCCTATTTGCTATTTGTGTGAGGTCTACATATGTCTTGTTTAGCTTCTTCCCTGCTCACCATAACATTTCAAAATTCTGAGCAGCTCAGCGGGCACGTAAATACCTTTACAGTAAATTGCTGATTTCATAAATTATTTTATTGTGATTGTAAAAGGTGCTAAACTGCATCCATACTGTTTGAATATCTATCCGTATTCAGTAACCAATTATTCAAGGTAAATTGTAGTTCCACTTCAGGGTGCATAGAGTATTAGACAGCTTGGGCTCTGGGGGGGATTTGAACCCACAACCCACTGGTCCTGTCACATCACAATGATAACTACTCAAATCAAATTATATTGAGTCACCAGACCTCGAAAATTACTTGACTAAGCTACCAGTATTATTTCTGTGCATATACCCTCAAAAATAGCTCCAGGTGGACTAGAAAATATAAATGCAACCAGAAGTTATCTTAAGTGTCAATAGTGTAAGGTGATTTACATTTGGTACACATAATGAAATTTCTGCTTGTCTCAGCTGTTAATGCATATCAGAGTACTGTCCAAATTGAACATTGTGCTTTTCACCTTTTTGTGGGCTGTTCTGCCTAAAAGAGTAAATAAAGAATTTTCCAAGCAACCACTCCAGTGGTTTTGTGCTTAAATCAGCGAATGAGATGCCAATGTTGTTTCAAATGGAGGATTCACTTCCCAGAATCACACCCAAGACCTGGAGACCTGAGGCAGTCTGTCCAGATAGAACCAGTTGTAGCATCACATTGCATTACATCACATCGCTTCTCGGCTATATGGGCAACACATTTCCTACATGGCTTCTCACTTTGCCTTTTCTAAGCCAAGACAGATGCTGTATTCTATATGTATTTTGTTGGGTCGACTTCCCATGTCAGATAGCAAAGTCATCAAAACAAAAATAAGGCAAATCTACATGCTAGTGCCCTGATATGGAGGGAATCATCTCTGGAATATTACATTTCTTCTTCTTACAATCTGTCTGTCAAGGAAATACCACAGCAAACAAATGCAGACAAAACCTAAATGTACCCTTTAGGTTGTTTGCAGTCACCCCATACATATATGCATACCCATACGTTGATGTATAGCTACATTTGCGGGGACTTCCCATTAAATATAATTTTACCATAATTAACTGAACTTAATACCAAACCACCAACTGAGATGAAAATTGATAACCTACTAAAAGTTATGAAAAAAGGCATTTATCTTGTGTTTTGTCCCCACATGACCGAAACAAAAAGCTCCCCACGAGATCGCTAAAGCTGCTTATACTGACATTCACAGAAAGACCTGCGTTAAAATTGCAACTGAGGAACCAGTGGACACACAGGTATTTACAGCAGCAAAAAGGAGCAGTATCTATCCAGCACTACAATGTGCAAACAGCCATGATGAGTATAATGTACAGGGTGGTGGAACGTGGAAATGGGGCAGAGGGTCAGTAGGATATATGTCATGCATTAAATTGTAATTTGTAATGACTGCCACTGCTTCTCATTTACAAAAATCACCGGAGACTGTACATTGGCATGCTTTCCAGGACAATATACAGAATAAGTAAGAAGCTATGTGGGTTTTTTTCATAGGCAAGTGACATGGGCTTTTTAGTGAGAATAGCTATAACCGGTGTCCATGTCATTATCCATGGACGGCACAAAGGGCTGTTAGGCATGAAGTATTGGTCTGGGCTGATTTGGCCAGAGCAACTCGAAATAGAATCGACATGTGAAGGGAGCAGTGATCTAACAGCCCTTGATCTGCATAGTAAACATTACAATTGCGCGAGGTCTCTTTAAAAGTGCAGACGGTGCACAGGCATGACAGGACCCTGTCAGACTAAGCTAGGGTGGGGGGGGGGGGTTAGCATAGAAAGGACCAAAAATGAGCGCTGACTCTCAGTTCTGGAAGTGGAAGTCATGGACATAGACGTGTGCAAGGTGGGATCTGTCTTTAGCCAAGATGACAGTGAATTGACTCACTGGTGCAAATTCAGCGAGGCAAAGACAGCCGCACCCCTGCCACAGTAACGCATTTCGGGAAGGGGTTCGGGGGGGGGGCTAAGGCCACTCGTGGTGATAACGCTTGCCGTTCTTCTTCCTCTGCTTCTGCAGGTGTTCCAGCTCGGCCTCGTACATCATCTCCTGCATCAGGTACTTCTCTCGTCGCATGCGGTCGCATAGGTCCTTGGGCATGTCAGGAATCAGGTAGGCGATGAACGACTTGATGCCGAAGACCAGATGCTAGAGGATCAATTGCAGACAGCCTCGTTAGAATGAACCAGCTGCACTTCTGTTATTGCATTGTGCAATATTCCACATAGCAGCTGCATTGTCTAAGATCAAAGTAACAAAAATCTTATGAAAGGAAGTCTCTGTTCGGCTCATTGCAATTTTCATAGCTACATAGCATCTGTCAAGAGTGGAAGTAAGAGTTGTCCCTCAAGATACCATTAGGCAGCTTAACACAGCTCTAGCCTTTGTGTTAAGAAATGTTTTCTTTCATCTAAACTAAAATGGTCTCCTTGTCTTAAATTGGCAGCAACAGTCTATAAATAAAACTAACCTTGTTTATTCCTCAAGACAATACATTCTTGGACAATGTATCCCCTCTGATAAAACTGTCGTACACCCAGTACATTTAAGGCATTTAACCTGTCCTTCAACGGTAACCTTTTAAAACCAGGAATATCTCTCTATGTTCTTCACAGAATGAACTCGAAAGGAGTAGCACTCTTTTAGAAGTGAGCTGCCCAAAGTTGTATATAATGTAGATGAAATCATATCAAGCACGTCTTCAGCAATGTACGTCTTCTTCACAGACACAACCTTATTATTTACTTCATCACAGGTCAGGTTTTTATGTTGACTTTACAGTGTAATAGTTGTTATCACATCAGTCCATCTGCCTTGCATCCAGCGTAGGGTAACAGGGCTGTTGTCTCAGTGACTGTCACACAGTATATACATAATGTACATCAGGGGTCTCCAACTCCTGGTCCTGGAGAGCTACTATCCAGTAGGTTTTCTATCCTACCCGGCTTCTGATGAACCACACTAGTTCTCAGGTAAATACCAGGAACAGTTGTGGTTCATCAGAAGCCAAGTGTGACAGAAAACCTACTGGATAGTTGGAGACCCTTGATGTACATCGTTCATTGCATTTCACAACTTTTTTTTCTGTTACGTCTCTGTAAAATAAAAACACAAATCAAGTAAATAATATTTTGATAATAATTTCCTATATATAAAATGCTATGTATTTCCTTTGTAAGAAATCTAATATCCATCCATCCACCCATCCATGCTCTGCAACTGCCTGTCCTATTCTGGAAGCTATTGGTGCAACGCAGGCAACAGTGCTAACAGTGCTAACTACTGTGCCACCATGCTGCCTCCATCCATCCAACCATCCATCATCCATCCATTTTCTGTAATTGTTTATACAGTACAAGGTCACAGCAAGCCTATCTCAGGAAGGACACAAGGCAGGGGCACCCCCCGGATTTGATGGCAATCCACTGCACAACATCTAATCTAAGCTTATTACGTGCTCATAGGAAGTTGTAATGCAGCAATGCAGCCTGTTGGTTGGAGCGTGGAGGCCTGACCTCGAAGACGATGATGAAGGCCAGCCGGGCAGCCAGAACGTGCCAGAACTGCAGAGTGAATTCGTAGGGCTCCGGGTTCCAAGGCGGTGCTCTGTAGTCCCGGTACCTGCAAAGGAATGCAGAGGATGTGCTCCATGAGGAGACCAGCCCCCTGTACGTGTCTCATTACAAGGCACCCAACCAGGAGACTAACTTTTAAAATCCTCTGCTTACTTTGTGTAACGATACCGTTTGGGAACTGAGGACACAGATGCTGAGCAAAGAGGTAACAAAGGAAAAAAGACAGGAGTCATGGGGTCAAAAAGCTGGTAGGTTGATCCCGGGGGGGGGGGGGGCACTGTAAGGCAATCACACAAGCAGATGCAGATGGAAAGGATCAAACATTTACTGGGCTGGAAACTGGAATGGTTACATAGGGCAAGCCATACAGGATGGCAATCAATTACTTTAGGAAAAGCGGGAGGAACAAACATTCGGCTAGAACTCAGCAGTAACTAATGCCTGGCAATGAGAAGACGGGAAGAATAGGGTAATTAAGCCTTGTAATTAGCGAATTAGAATCACCTACAGTTGTCAGTATTCCAGCAGTGGGGGAAGATTTGATTTTGTTCTGGCCTGAATGTCCAACTAATCAATTTATTTGGCAGATTCTAAAAATATACAAAGCAATGTGCAATTCTATTTATTTATTTATTTGTTATATTTTTGAGTAAGTAGGGTCATATAATTCCAGGAGTTATTAGGTCTTAGGTCTTGGCCAATGGTGAAAATCAGACTGCTGACCACAGGACATGAACCGGCAACCTACTGATCACACTGGCCCCAAAATTGCAGCATGGACCCAGGATTGAACCCAGTCTCAGAAGCATCAGCACAACAACCGAACCAATCAAACATTACCCCTGGAAATCCCTCCCAGAGTGCTCGTGCTTAAACAATGCAAACATTTCTTTTGTTTTTTAAACTCCATATAGTGCCAGCAGGAGATTTTTGAGGCCACGAAAGAACACATTTCGATGTAAAACCACTGATGACCTAGTTCTGCAATTTTGTATTTATAGAAATAATTCATATTAAGTGCAGTGCTGAGGGGGAGTTAGCAATGGAAACCCCACAGGCCCCCCATCCACATGCATACACACACTCCACCAGTCGTGGGTACCAGTGCCTACCTGCAGTATCTGGGCACTTTATCAGAGTCCCCCATGTCAAAGACTGACAAGCTGCTGTTCACGTAGCCGCGTAAACACCTAGGGACCAGAGACACAGTCAGGCAGGCTGTGGGAAGCCTTCACTGTCAGTGAAGATGGCAAGGATGGGAAGTAGCTATTTATTCTGAGATTTGTTAGAAAGTCCTGTGGGCTCAGAACAGCACGAAGAGAAAATAACAAGAAAATTAAAAAAAGTTAAATCCGATTGAAATTGTCGAGAGCCCAAGCAATGAAGAATTTTTAGACCACTAATCCCGATATCTAAAGGGATTAATATACCAAATTTAATAAATAAGCAATTTTTGAAATCCCAAATATAAATATCTGGAAACATTTGAAACAATTGTCACTGGATTTATTTTGTTGCTAATTAAAATGCTACATATAGGCAAAGATAAATATGCCCATGAAGTGCAAATGGTGCAACAAATTAATAAAACACATGTACACAAAAAGAGACCGCAAAGAAATAAGTAAAATGCAGTCATCAAGGGAAGCAGCAAATCAGTATGAAGCAAAAAAAACCATGAAATTAAATTAGTATAAAGTAGTTCAACAAAAGAAAAAAAAAAGATGTTGTGGAAATCAGTTTCGAAAAAAAAATGGAACAAGTGACTCAGATATTAGTGACTGGAGTAGCATACAGTGCCACAATAACACTGGTGGAGTACCGATTTGAGGAAAATTTGCTCAAAATGTGCGGTTTTCTTAAATGTTTTAGAGTGCAGTTCTAGAATGTTGGTCCAGGTTCATACAAAAGCAGATTAGCAAGGCAATTTCATGTTTTACTCCAATCTCGTTGTAGCTGTTTTCTCAGAGGAAATAAGGCATTTAGGAGACCCCACTGTAAATCTTCTCCAGCTAGTTGGAAGCTTGAAAAAAAGAATCAGGTGTTCTGTGTGGACACAGGGTGGCGCTATTGGACAGGGAAACACCGAATAGAGCTTTGCATACTTCTCGTGTTTGTAGCCCTTGTCCACACAGGGGCCATACTTGAAGGCATAGACAAAGCGGGGGATGTAGTCAGAGGTGATGGCGATGACAAAGGCATTGGTAATGACTGCCAAGACTCCAATCCACTCCAGGATCCCATGCCAAATGCCTGGGAAATGGCAGGCAAGAAGACGGTCACTCTGTGTCATGGTCAGGGCAACGTGTTACATTACTGTTCAATATGTCGACATTATATATGCAGTTTTTAAACGCCAAACGAATCCTGGAAATATGACAGATTTTTCCGTATTTGATAAACTGAAAAATAGCTTCCTTTTAAAATGACACCCAAACACTTCCCGTTGCTTTCTGTGATAAGAAATCACCAAATCGTTTTGGCATGCCCAAAATGCTGTACAGTGAGACTCTTACATGACTTAAATTCTTATTTCTGTAGTGTCTGAAACCCAGACAGCTATTACACAAGCATGTGGGCCGGAGCAACAGCCAGGGAGCGGGCTCACCGATATCGGTGGCTCGAGCTGGCATGGGTCTCCTCCACTGCGTGACAAACTTGTAGGCGTCCAGGCGGATCTCGATGATGTTGTTGAGTAACGCCAGCAGGGGGGCCAGGGGGAAGGCGGCCACGAAGATGGTGGTGAAGCCGAACTGGAGCACTAGTGTGGGAAGCGCAAGTGGCAGGGCAGCCGGTCAGAGCCGGTGAGGCGTGACAGAGATCTGTGCAGCTCTGAGCTGCTGTCTTAGGCTGCTCAGGTCCTACTTAAGGAAAGAGGACAGAGTCTTGCCTGAACTCAAAATGCCGTCTGAGCATGTTACCATAGACACCGACGTTTACCACCGTCATGACTTCGACCCCCTTTTTTAGAGCTTAAAATGTTCAAAAACACTTCAGTCTGCATACTATACAAATGTAATTTATCATGCTCATCTATTATTTATAGAAAACGATCATTATATCTAGTTATAAGCGTAACCAGTCAGGCACTGGGCCTTCCTCTAGATCGTACCCATCTCCAGGTACTCATCCACTAGTCCATGGGCGTTCATGGGCTGTAAGTTCCAGTCTTTGTCCCACTGGGGAAGCGGCACCTTGCTTTCCACTTTCTGTCCGCCCTTCTTTATCTTTCTGCGTGACCACCAGTTTTGGAGCAACCTTTGCAGTGTTAAAAAAGTGCAATAAGACAGGATGGCAAAAGAAGTGGAACGAATCCCAGTGCGACTAACCCCAACTATTATTAAGCCAGGCCATGGATAACAGGCCATTAAATACCTCTGAGTATAACACTGAGAGTAACACATTGCATAACGTGAAGGCGAATAACACAGGGAACAGGCAGTGTGAAACTTACGGGTAGCCCAGCTCCATGAAGTTGTTCCAGATCTGTTTCAGCACCATGATAACCCCCATCTGCAGACAAAGGTCTATGAGGCAGCCGCTGGGGTGACACTGGAGGAGAAAATGAAGTTAAGTATTCATGATGACAGCAATGAGGTTTGTAATACCTACTAATTAACATACAAACAATATATTGTGGCTCCACTGAAGTCTCAAATCTGATTGGTCAGAAGGGTGTCACTTTTTTATAACTGCACCTGTAGAGCTAACTATGTGTATCACAGTAGTAAATCAAGTAAATTTTTAATTCTCACTCACGTTACTTAAAACTCCAGATGTAGAACACAATTTAAAAGTAACAAAAATGAATGATTAACCACTGATGGAAGAAAGTAGTTCTACTAATAATTAATAAATATGTTTCCAGCTCTTAAACGTGAAAATAATGTCTTTAGGTACAAGTGTGTAATCCAAAAGTATAGCAAACCATGGTATAGGTGGGTTAGTGCATTCCAAGCAGTTCGCAGCCTCCACAGCTGTGCACTTAAAAACATGTATGGCTTGTCACACATTAACTCTTACTTAACAACAGATCAGGCCTTTTCATGGTACATAAAAATTACTCTGGGCCTTTTGGAGCTTTTCATCCATCCATTTTCCATGCAAAGTACAGGGATGCAACAAATTGTAATTCTCCATTTAAGAATAATAAAGCGTCCATATCAAAGGAACTATATTTTATTTGTCATTTACATAAGTATATTGGAATGCCTCTTTTCACAAACCCCATTTTGCTCTCCTTTGAGACACGCACACAGGACTATATATACACTAATGGTCAAAATTGTGGAAAAACCTCAAATTTTTAGAGACTGTGAAACACTGTTCAACTGTTACTCCAGTTACTTCTTGGGTACCTCAGCTCGTCCAGTGTATGATATTTGTAAAAGTTAATGTATATAAATGTAAAAGTGAAGCTTGGAGCCTGACTGGAGGGTCAGGCCAGTTCTCCAGCACCCCTGGAGCGTTTTGGGGTCTTACTCGGGGGCTCAACATAGACGTGACTCTTCAGTCAAGGTTAGAACCAGCGACCTTCCTATCACAGACACAGAAGCATAACTCGGTGAGCCATACTCTGCACCCCATACTAGAAAAAAGCTGCTACTCAAATGTAATTTAAAGGCACGGTATCCTATTATGTCTGTATTTGAATTATAGGCCAGTACATATATGGTCACTTAAGCCTTTGTTTGAATGTTGTATGACTTACCTCCTCAAGTCGCCATCTCTTAAACAGCTTGTTATACTTCCCAGGCCTGCCTGCAAACCTGCACCGCAGAAGCAGGACACTGTCACAACAGATTCTCTAGCAATACAGCAACACAGTTATTTGAGCTGGTAGTGTGCTCACTTTGTAGTGGTTTACATAAAAATGCACAAAACATTTGCCCCTCATTTTAAGTACTAACAGGCCACACCAGCACTGGCCCCAGCTGAGATCTGACTGGCCTCCAGAGTGCCTCCTCTCTGTCAATTATCAATTCAAAACATCAATTCAATGTCGTGAACTTCTTATATAAAGCCAAAATCAGACATACAAAAAATGAACAGAAAAGCCTCTGACCCTTAATGGTTAGATGTTACAGATATGCCATGTATCTTTGTGAAATATCTTTAAGGTGTATAATGTGAATTTTATAGTCTTGTCATAAAAAGAGAAATAAAAATTGGACACTCTGAGCGAGACAGATTTACTAGCCAGGTACCGAGTACATATAGTGTTTGGTTTCCAGACGTTCATAATACATTGTAAAGAAATGTGAGTTGGTGAACTGAGTGAGGTGGCGAACTGAGTGAGCAAGTGAGCTGGTGAGCTGAGTGAGCAGGTTAGCTGAGTGAGCTGGTGAGCTGAGTGAGGTGAGTGAGCTGGTGAGCTGAGTGAGCTGAGTTAGGAGGTGAGCTGAGTTAGCAGGTGAGCTGAGTGAGGTGAGTGAGCTGAGTGATCTGGTGAGCTGAGTGAGCTGGTGAGCTGAGTGAGCTGAGTGAGCTGGTGAGCTGAGTGAGCTGAGTGAGCTGGTGAGCTGGTGAGCTGGTGAGCTGAGTGAGCTGGTGAGCTGAGTGAGCTGGTGAGCTGAGTGAGCTGAGTGAGCTGGTGAGCTGAGTGAGCTGAGTGATCTGGTGAGGTGGTGAGCTGAGTGAGCTGAGTGAGCTGGTGAGCTGAGTGAGCTGGTGAGCTGGTGAGCTGAGTGATCTGGTGAGCTGAGTGATCTGGTGAGCTGAGTGAGCTGGTGAGCAGGTGAGCTGAGTGAGCTGGTGAGCTGAGTGAGCTGAGTGATCTGGTGAGCTGAGTGAGCTGAGTGAGCTGAGTGATCTGGTGAGCTGAGTGAGCTGGTGAGCTGAGTGATCTGGTGAGCTGAGTGATCTGGTGAGCTGAGTGAGGTGGTGAGCTGAGTGATCTGGTGAGCTGAGTGAGCTGAGTGAGCTGAGTGAACAGCCTCATCCCTTAACTTTTCTCTGCCCTGTACATCTATACGTACTTTCCCATATTACATTACCCTGCGCAAATTATTTTTCTGCATTTTTGTACAGTTATTTTTGTGCCAAAGCACAAAATCAGTGTATAAAATGAAAATATTATAACAGTAAAATGTGGTTTGACTGAATGACTGGAGAACCAGCTCTGAAGCTTCAGTAACCAGATCCCCTGCACCACTAACAGATATACTGTCCATGATATTTCTGTGTGATGCTGGAAAACAAAATCTGGACATTTAGGTTGTACACATGCAGATGTAAATGACCTGGAAATTGTATGCAAAATGTGTGTGTGAATGTGTGCGTTTGTGTACGGTTTGCCTGTATATTAAAGCAGTGGCAAATAAAGAAATATATGTTAGAAAATGTTATAAAAACCAATTATTCAAACCAGTTATACGAACACCTCATACAGTGTAGCAGCTGCCCCTGACAAAAACTAATGCGCTAAAAGCAACTGTTTAAAAATAGTATTTCTAAGATAATTTTGCAACATTGGCCCTGAAAACCACCTTTACCACTGTGAACTCAGCTCAAAGCCACGTGGCAATTCTTCAGGATTATCCCCCATTTAAAGGTAAAAAAAAATAGCATGTGACCGGCTAATATTAAATATTGCCTACCTGCCCAGGAAGAAGGCAATGTAAAAAGTGGAACTGTTCAGGTTCACAAACTGAAAGAGGAACATCTTCAGTGCAAAGCTGTTTTCCCATTCAGATTCTGTCCGAGGATGCTCTGGAAGATAAATGACAAAAATGGCATAAGTCCTTGTGCTTTTCATTTCTCCAAGCAAGAGGTGCTGAAAAACCAGTGCATGTTAAAGTGTTTTAAGCACTTACCTAAATTTGTAAGGAGGTATGCCACCTTTTCATACACCTGGCAAAGAAAATGAGCAGTAAGTATGGCACTAGTTGGAGGTTTGTGTTTTCAATCATTGAAATATGTATTAAACCTCACGATGCAATTAATGTGCCTCATTCGGGGCTCCCTGAGAAACAGCTCATTCGACACAAAGTCAAACCAGCGGTACCCAAGGATTCTACAAAGAGACACCACCAAAGGGTCCAGTCTTCATCTCAGGTCACTGGATAGTGTCCATGTCTTGTAGCCATACATCACAACAGGGAGGACAAGAAAGTCGTTAAGGTAAATGAATCCCTCAAAGTGGTGGACGTTCTCTCCATAGACAGAGACACTGCTGACGGCTGTGCCTAATAGGTCATTAAAAGCCTAGATCTCGGTTCTTGTCCAGGACACTTGCAAACCCAGTCATTCAGACTCCTCAGTCAGTCTCTCGAGATCCCCAATATGAGCCTCCATATCACAGCATCATCTGCAAAGTTAAGATCAGTGAATCTTTCTTCACCAACAGATGTCCCACAGCCGCTGGACCCCACAACCCTGCCCATCACCCATTCCATGCATATACTGAATAGAGTAGAAGCAAGCACACACCCCTAGTGACCCCCAAAATCAACTGGACAGAATGCAGAGGTTCTGCCTCCACGCTGCACAGCATTCAGAGTACCACTGTACAGGCCGGCCATGATGTCCGACAACTTTGGGTCGATCCCATAAAGCCTCAGGATGTCCCACAGAGCAGCTCAATCAATTGAGTCAAATGCTTTACGAAAATTGGCAAAGGCTGCAAAGAAACTATATTTGCATTTGCACTCGATGAGAAACCCTCACTGCCAGGATGCAGTCAATGGTAGACTTCCTAGGTATAAAACCAGACTCCTTCAGTCGCTGGTAGGTGAGCAAGTGATCACAGATCCTATTGAAGATGACCTAAGCAATGACCTTACCCGGCTCTGAGAGCAGTGTTATCCCACTGTAGTTGCCACAATCTAGGTGATCACACATAACACATTTATCTCAGGTTTCTGTGATTGGAAGCACCCTGAACAGATAATTGATCGCGAAAAAAAAACAACAAGACACAGGAATTGCATGCTAGCATTGTTGTACAGATCAACACAAATTGGCACTGTAGATGTTTCTCTTGATTGGACAATGGAAGCAGAGCAGAAATATTCAGGGGGAATTTTAAGACATGCACTTCCAGTACTTTTTCTGCCAGAGAAGTCTTGCCTTTTGAACATATAATAAGCTTTTAGTTGTGCAAATAATGGCAATTATTGAGTATTCTGGAGCTAATTACACAACTCAGCTTGACCCATTCTTAAAATGCCATGTTGAGAAGTTTAGTCAAGAGGGCAAACTTCTGCAACGAACTCATCTCTTTAATGGGATAGAACATACAAAAGGGTTTATTGCACCTGAAATTCAGCAGGTAAAATACTTATCTGTCATTATAGATTCAACGCAGATTTGTCTAAATTAGACCAGTTGCCATATATTTTTCGATTAGTTAGTGGCAACGGCAAGGTGCAATTAACATGGATTCATGACTAATTGCTGTGGACAAAGCTAAGACAACACAAATAGCATGTTAATATAATAGATAATATGATAGACTTTAACAAACAAAGCCCCTTGATATGTTACATTTTTTGTGCTGGACATTCACTGAACTGGGTGTGAATATTGTTGACAATTGCTGCCAAGATGTTAACTCTTATTTTGATCTTCTGCAGTGACTTTGCACATTTAGCATCCCGGTCACCACTGGAATAAGATATTTCTCACAGCAGTGAGGTTAGTTTTAGTAGGGAACACAGTACCACTCAAAAGTTTGAACATGCCAAGCCGCCTGCAAAGGAGAGTGATAGAGTGTCACTCACATGACCTGGGTAAATGCCCTAAAATAGTAGAAATGGTTTTGGAGGATTTTGACATATGATGAAGGAGATGCGGCCAATGAGAGCTCAGCATATGTGGGATTTCCTTCAAGGCAGCTGGAAAAGCGTCCCAGGAGGCCATCTCAAGAAACTGGCATAGAGGAGACAGATGGGTCAGCCAGTCCTTGGAGCAATTGAGGTTAAGGGTCTTGCTCAAGGGCCCAATGATGGGATCACTCAGGAAACTATGGGATTTGAACCTATTGAGTCCCAATCCACAGAGCTGGTCGCCTGTCCCAGCAAATTAATGTTTTTAAATACGTTTTTGGTCACCATATATTTTCATATGTTATTTTATAGTTTTGACAGATTCATAATTACTCTAATATGTAGAGAATAGTAGAAATAAACCTTTCTATGTGTAGGTGGGTCCAGACTTTTGATTGGTATTGCATAAATCCCTAGAAGAAGTAGACAAGTAGTTGTAAGGGTGATTCCACAAAAAGCCTTCATGAAAATTACTGTTCTGTAAAAGGTGCTAGGAAAATTTGCTTTGGATAGGAATGAGAATTCTAAAACATTGTGTGCATCTACTGCTCTCATTAGTAAGTTTGGAAAATGGTACAATGCAATTCTGGGCTGTTTTATGGGAGAAGGCACTGCGGTGCTTTAAAGTCACAAGTGATCATTTGCAAAAGAATGACACAGATTTGCACATGACAGTTATTATAATGCAGTTGCTACGTTTGAATATTCAGACATTGCGTGACTGGTTTGAGGAGACTGAGAAGTTTGCTTCCGATATTACTTGTGTTACGCAGTTGTATCAGCATGATCTTCAGTGGGTGAAAACAGGAAAGGAATTTGCTGATGGGTCTGCTGACCATTAAGTAATACTGAATGGCAGGCAGTGATTCCAATTTGAGACACCTAATGTCATCATTAATCAGCTTCCCTACCTCTCCCCAGCCACCTCCTCTAGCTCCTCCAGGGGGTTACCAAGGTGTATACTCTCTCCAGCATGTCCTGGGTCTGCTCCAGGGTCTCCTCCCGGTTGGTCATGCCCAAAACACCTCCAGGAGGTATCCTAGATAAACGCCTGAACTACTTCAAGTGGTTCCTTTCAATATGGAAGAGCAGTGGCTGTACTTTGAGCTGCTCCTGAATGTCTAAGATCCTCATTTCTAAGGCTGAGCCCAGACACCATGAGAAGGAAACCGCTTTACACCCGTGATCTCATTCTTTCGGTTGCTACTCAAAGCTCGTGACTATAGGTGAGGGTGGGAAAGTAAACTGACCGGTAAATCGATAGCTTCACCTTCCAGCTCAGCTCTTTATGATGGCAGAACAGTACAACACCCACATAACTGCCGATGCTACACCGATCTGCCTGTCAATCTCCTGCTTCCTTCACTTGTGAACAAGACCTAAAAATACTCAAACTCCTCTGCTTAAGGCAGTAATCCATCCCCAACCAGGACTGAGCAATCCACCCTTCACTGATTGAGAACCATGACCTCAGCTTTGGAGGTGCTGATGCTCATCACAGCCGCTTCGCGCTCAGCTGCAAACCATCCCAGCACATGCTGCAGGTCACAGGTTAATGAAGCCAACAGGATCACATCGTCTGCAACAAGCAAAGACGCAGACCAGATACTCCTGAACCAGACCCCTTCCGCTCCTTGGCCACGCCCAGAAATTCTGTCCATAAAAGTTATGAACAGAATTAGTGACAGAGCTGCCCTGGAGAAATAAAACTCCCACCGGGAATGAGTCCGACTTACTACCGGCAATGTAAATCAAACTCTTGCTTCGGTTATACAGGAACTCGATGATCCTAATAACTGACCTCGTACCCCTTACTCCTGAAGGACACCCCACAGGATACAGGGACAGGGTAGTATGCCTCTTCCAAGTCCACAAAACACACATAGACTGTCCAGGCAAACTCCCATGAACCCACTAGTATCCTTGTGAGGATGAAGAGCTGGTCCAACTTTCCACGACTAGGACGGAATCTGCATTGTTCCTCTTGGATCCGAGGTTCAACTAACAGACAGACCCCCTCTCCTGTACTCTGGCATAGACCTTCCCAGGCAGGCAGAGGTGTTTGAGGACTGCTAATTGCTAGTACAGGGACACGTCTTCTTTTCGGCATTTCATTTCATAAGGACTCTTCTGACACTGTTGTTTGTAAAAAGGCTGATACTCTTACCTCTGCAGATAAAAAAAAAAACGTTATCTGTACTCTCTTTGCTGGGAATTGCATCTGAGATAACAAATGGTTTGGATAA
Source organism: Isichthys henryi (assembly GCA_026776945.1). Lineage (NCBI taxonomy): Eukaryota > Metazoa > Chordata > Actinopteri > Osteoglossiformes > Mormyridae > Isichthys > Isichthys henryi. Next base: position 14,470,611 of record JAODJX010000007.1, on the reverse strand, counting down.
TGAGGATATCATACACCAGTTATCCACAAAAAAAGACTTTTATAATAGGTAAAAATTGGAAGGTGTTGTGTTTCTTTTCATCTGGCACTACTTTGCTAAGTAGCTATACCAGAGTCCCCAGTTATACTTAGTTGGCACTTTTCGCCGTTTGTTGCTATATCTGTTTTACATTTAACCTTCATTTATGATTAAAATTTGTACCTAGGTTTGGTTACACTGGGGATGGACACTTTATATTCTTAATTCAGCCTTTTGCCACCGCCTCACCCACTCAAACTTCACCTCCCACTTTGTCCTAGATGCCATGTGCCAGGGTTTGCCAAATCAGCACCCCTTCAGAAGATGCCTGTGTCACCTCATGGGTACACCAGCACTGTTTGTGCACTATTTTCCAGTCCCTTGCACAGCAAAGAATATTCAGAACATTGCTGAGTTTTTTGTTCGATGCCATACAATGCGTGGAATTCCGTCTTGGAAAATTGGGTAGGCCGGAAATTTGAATTCTGCATGCATGTATACTTACTCAGTAAATGGTGTTAATGAACTCAGTATGTGTGTGTGTGCTATTGCCAAAGAATTCACACCTCGAACTAAGACTGAACATTAACTTTTTTCTTGTGCTGTGCACTAAGAGGCTGAGTTATGCGCGCAGACGATTCAGTTAAGGAATTCAGGCCAGCATGATAGGTCGGAGAGACTGGTTACTGTAACGAGGACGGTCAGACACCCCCAACTCACCACATTAAGAGACATGATGATCATGAAGTTGATGCAGACGCCAGTGCCCGAAGTGGCAAACTGCCAGTTCTTTTTCACAAACTCCCACTGGAAGGATGCAAAATGCTCCATGGCGATCAGCCGGAAAACCACCACAGCAAAGACAGCAGTCAGCACCAGGGAGATCTGGTCAGGGCGAGATGGACGAGGTATTTGGTGAAAACACAGCAGGAAGCATATTGCAGCATAATGAAGCCCAACACCAATTGATCCATGTCACGAGTCTAATTTGACTCTAATGCCATTTGATTCATCGTCCACGGCAGCAAATAAAGCTAATGACTAATCAAAGAGGTACTCGGAGGAACATACTCAGCCGAAAGCTCATCTCCCAAAGATGCATGACTGAGAGCTTCAGGCACTCCTTTGTACCTACTGTCATTCATTTGATCTTATCATAAAAATGAAAATTAAGTTATGCGTTGTGTGAAATCAATAATCGTTGCTTCAAGTATTCATTTCATCAGCAATAAAGAAAAGAACGACACCCCCTCCCACCACCAGCACATTTCTAGAAAGAGTAATTTTCTTTCAACTTCCATCCGCTTATGTCGTACAGGGTCCTTGAGAGGCTGAAGCCTTCCACTGGAAACATAGGGTACAAATCAGGGAACTAGTGCATCACAGGACAGCAGCACACACAGGGGTGCCAGAGGAATCCAACAAAACGAAGGGGGACAAAGCAAACTCCACTGGAAGTTATGGGCTATGATGCAGTGGTGCAGCCTACTGAACCACCTGGCTGCGTATTAATAATAATGAGAATAATAATAAGCAGCAGAAGAAGAAATGTACCATGAAGAAGATTCCAGAAACGGAGACCATCAGTCGGCTGAGCTTGTCTGTAAATGGCTGGAAGGGTTCGGGTTTACCGGAAATGGGATTCACCCTCTCGACCCTCGAATACTTCGCCTCAAACTGGGGACGTAGCTCTTCCTACAAAGAAAAAAGAAAATCTTCTATTATTGCATAATGTGGATCAGCCACTTAGTTATCCAGGCCATATATATGTGTCTGCGTGTGTGTATAATACTCAGAGTGACAGGTTCTTTGAGATACAGGCATATGGCAAGCTTCTTCCTGGCCTAGTATTCTTTTTTTGTTCTGGGTGCACTGCCAGTTTGCAGTTGATTGGGCATGCAGTGGACTGCTGAATGATGAAGTCTCACTGTGGGTGCTTACAGACACCTACAGTACCATGACCCACTTCTGGCTCTGTTTACTCACTAGTCTACAAAGAATTTCATTTGTGGGTGTGGAAAAACAATACAAAGAAGGAAACTGGTGTAATTTACACTATTTAAATACATAAAGAGGTGATTTTTTATAATGGTGTAAGGATATAAAACTTATAGGCCCCGCAGGCCCCAACTCTGATCAGCTTGCATTTCAGAGTCCAAGAAAAGGATC
>JAODJX010000007.1:14417933-14468324 GCA_026776945.1 Isichthys henryi | reverse complement strand
GTAATCCGAACAACATAAACGTCATGACTACAATATACTGAAATAAGGTCTTTAATAAAATGGAGTCAGATATGTGTATAAAAGAATACTTTATATGTTAAAAAGGGTAAGTAATTTCCAGGAGCGCTCGGAAGGACCAACACTCATTCACAGCCTTCGGCTGCGCCATTGGATTCCGCCATTGGGCCAGTGGGCGGCTCCCTACAATGGTTTTATAATTATTGATAATTAAGTTTTAATAATAAAACTTGGTGTCTGTCAGAGTTTATTGTCAGCATGTTTCCTAACTGTGTTTCGTGGCAGTATGTCGTAAGAAGGCCATATTATATAACTAAACTTTATTTTTACTTTATTTTATTTACACATTTTCTCTTCTCTATCGAGTTCTACGGGGACATTTCTTTCGGCCCTTCCTGTTCATTTTGCCATGTTGCCAAGCATGTTGTTTACATGCGTTTGTTTTTCTCATACCTACATAATAATGCAGGACTACAAGTGCAGGACAACTGCATGCTTCTGACACTGTGATAAGAGGGAAAATACTTTAAGCTGTAGTTCCCTAGGCGACGGTCCTGGTTGTCACTTACAGGAAGTCGTTCTGTATATTATGCTTGGGTGGAAAGGGGTTGCCTTTCCACACCTTCTTCAACCTTCATTCAATCTAAAACCATTAACCCAAAAGACGGCTTTTCTCTACATAATATTTTTATTAGCAAGGTGTCACGCCGGTTTGAAAAAGGAAACAGATGGAAATTTTATAACTTATTATATCACCTGGTGGTAGGAATCTTACATTACACATTCTTTTCTTGAGTAATCAAGTAAGAATTTCTGTGTTTACACTTATTTGTGTGCCTGATTATTACAAAGATTTTCTCAAAGGAAATGAACAGCCTATTTTTAGTAACACACATGCCTATTAAACATAATGTGCATTGTTTTTGTAAAGTGATGCAGTATTCACTGAGACTGACAAATGTACAGATCCATCCATCTAATTACCATTCTTGCTTGTCCTATATAGAGTAATGGGGGTCCAGAGCTTATCCTGGAAGCTATGGGTACAAGGCAGGGATGGGACTGCCGACCCATCGCAGGGCACAGTCAGACACCATTCACACCAATAGGCATCATGGCAACTCCAATTCACCTTAAAATGTATTTAGAATGTAGAGGGATACAGGAGAACCCAGGGGAAACCCCACAACGACACAGGGAGAACGTGCAAGCTCCACATATGTGAGCCAAGGTGGAGACTCGAACCCTGGTCCCAGAGGTGTGAGGCAACAGTGCTTCCCCCAACATAAAGATGATTAAAAAATTAACCTAAGCATATGAAAAAGAGACTAAAACTGTTTACACATCACACTACTATTCGCTCTTTAGCAGTCCAACAGAACCCCAACAATTGTAATAAGCTGTTTAAAGGGAATGCTAGAGAATTAAATAAATGACTCAAGGGTATTTAGTGCCTAAGGTTTAATATATTATCAGGGTTGTCATGTTTGGTCAACTGGTGGGCGTGAGATTTTCAATTTGAGACAAGTCTGCCCATGCACTTACAGTACATGTATGTAACAGTTTTATTACCTTGTAAATAGTCCATAGGGTTTGCGAAATACCCCAGCGATTTTGACACAGCTAATATTAGGTTTATAATAGCGTAATAGAGACTTGCTACAAGATCGCTTGCGTGAGTGTGAGAGTCTGAAAGCGTCAGTGTCACACCAGGTGCGTGACAGTTGGCAACCCAGAATTAACACTATCCCCCTAAAAATGCTGACTCAACCCTGACAATCCTCCCGTGATCGCACATGCCTACGTCTGCAGAGGATAGCAGTGCATCAGAGAGAGGAATTCCACACGACGAGATGGATGTAAGATGTAACCTTAAAACCAGCCATTCTGGAAATACCAGTATGTCATCCAGAATAGCAACCATTGTTTATAATAAATGGCAGTAAAAGGCTTTTTTGGCATAGTTTAAATAAAATAATACGTTCAACAAGACCTAATCTGCTGTGTGCAAGAAAGCCAATGTGTTTTGGGGATTTTTAGGTTGAATAAAATTACATTGTTTTTAAAAGCATAAGCTACATTAATACCAAATGTTTTCAGGTCAATTGAAATGTTTTCAGATAAACTGATATAAAATCACCTGTACAAAACAGTGATCTTTAACCTAATGTGACTCACTCATTGACCAGTGAATTGAATAAGTGAGAAAAAATAATCAGTCATATTTTGGAGGTTAGCAAAGGGAGAGAACTTGCATATCACCATTTATGAATCCGACTAATTTTTTATACCTCCTCTTCCTCCCAGTCAATCAAATCCCAGTCATATGTCAGCTCCGCTCTTCTCCTCTTCCAGAACTCCAGAAAGACGGTTGCTGCAAGAAAGGAAACAAATGGGTGAGCAACAATAAGGGATATCAAAGTGTTTCTCTACCTTCAAGAAGATTCCACTATGACTCTTCATATCCCTCTAGAAGGGATTTCAAATGTTATGCCATCTACACATATATTCAGTTAGGAATCTTTTTAACTCTCCAGGAGAGACTTTAGTATAACTTTAAAGTGTTACATTATCTACCCACTGAAGATAATTATATGAAATTCTAAATACCTTAATAGTAGGTTTTTTTCAGGTATGGAATTGAACGTGTCAGTTTTGGCACAACTTTCTGAACTCATTAAAATTTGAGGTTTATAATGAAGTATATCATGAGCTGAGAGGATATTGAGAAGAATTAATATTCATATTCATATAGACCAAAGGTACATACACAAATAAGGTTAGGGTAAAAAAGAAACTGCTTTATGTTTATGAAAATATGGCCAGTTAGATGAAAGATTAGCTTCACAGGATCAGCAGAATAATAAACATAAGCAGTAACTTCCCAAATCATTGTTTCTCTATTGCAAAATGTTCAATGCGTGTTTTGAATGAAAAGCAAAAAATGGCCCCTAACATTTATCAATAGTTTATAGTCTATAATATCATTTAAAGGTCATATTTTGAAGATTGAAAGCTAACACATTGCTTTGTGAATGTTAGGCTTTGCATTACACTCAGACATGCCAAAGATGGGCATGTCTTAGTGTCTGTAACCGAAACCTCAAATACCTAAAGCAGACGCTTTTGTGACTGCCAAAACAGATAGCCTTCCTGCCGTGTGACGGAATAGCTATTGTTTTCCAAAGCTGCATATCTGTTATTTCTGGGTGAATAGCACAGCTCTAGCCTTAGTTTTAGCTACTACTAATTCATGAGTTGCTCTTATTGAAAAGAACTGAATTTTCGTATGAGTGCTTGAGGATGATTGACAGAGAGAGATCCATATTGCGATTGGAGGAAGTGGATTTAGCACTAACTGTTTCGAAAACATGTCCTAATATAACAAAACATCAAGCATTGACATGCTAAAAATTTGTAAGATCAGAATCTACTCAAAGGGAAAAAAGCAGTGTATTCTCCCAATAAACAATTCATAGACGTGGAGCCTAAATTTAGCTGCTTCACATATGATAATGAACTAAAATAAAGTGAAACGCCTTTGACGTGCTTTCAGCCTTAGGTTTGCATATTCATAGGAACATTACAGAGATGTTTTGCCTTGACTGACCGAATACAGCGAGTGGGATTAACAGGTGTGAAATCCAGTCAGGCAGGTTCTCAGGTGACCATAGGTGGTGTTCCCTCCTGCCTCAGCCAGATGCCTCCCTCCTTCTGTCGACCTTCCACACCTCTTTCCTCTTATAGGTCCACGGTCTTGTTATCGGGAGCTGAACACTGCTCACCTGCTCTCTTTATTCCGACAACACTAGCACCTCACTGAGCTACATCTGACCTGGTAGGTGGCTGCATTTCACCTCCGTCTTGACTTTTACCTCTCCCTCCTAACATTTTTGCTAAATGTGAAAAAATATTCATATCTGATTATATAGAAGAACCTTGGAATTTTTTTATGTTTATGATAACGCTTAGTCTGACAATGGGGTGGATTTATTCTGAGGTGAACAGTTTTGAGCTTTGTATAGTATATAAACAGTATATATCAGTATAAATATCAAAAAAGCTAGCTTTTGGTCCTTATTTCCTAGTCTATTTTTTTTCTGGTAAGAGGGGGACAGTAACTGAAGACAATGTGAATCTCGTGGTTTTTGTAAGAGATGGATTATAAATGAATACAGTGGGTAGGTTGAGGCCATGGGAGAAATCAGAAGCTTGGGAAGGTATATCATATGTCAGTCATTCTCCCAGCTGTAGACCTGGACTGGCTATTTGGCATGCTGGGGATTTTCCCAGTGGGCCAGTGGGTTTGTGGGCCTCAATATTGTGGGGAACATACTCAGCATAATTTGATGGTGCACTATTGTATACAGCTAGGCTGACATGTATGCATGGTGGGCCTGTCTGACCAAATGTCCAGGGCTGAGGTTTCATTCCAGTACAGGCCTGCCCAGCTGTGGATTCAGTCCACTGGTGACCCCCTTCCCACATTTCAATAAAGCCAGGCACATTCTTAGATAATAGCTTCGTTTGTGTGTTTTTACGTATCACACTGCCTCAAACTGGTTAAAGCAAGTCTATGGCTTTCTGTTTCTTGCACCTGAATGCTTGAAATGAATGGAATTCAGTTCATGGTCTCTCAATGCAAAATCATAATCACACAAGGCCTTTATTTATCATACTTAGACAAGCTAAGATTCTACACAGACAGTCCGCAGGTTAAGAACATCTGACTTACGGACAACTCATGCTTATGAACAGACTGGCATAAAGCCTATTATACTAAAAAAATGGGTTAAATACAATTGTTCGTAGTAACAAAGTCACGCACTGCTTTGTAACATTGTGTGGCTTCAGCAGTTCGTAGGCTCAAGGTACAATACCGTATTTAGTTACTTTTATTATTAATGTATAATTAATAATAATATTATGTATTTTATTATTATTTTTCCGACCAACCAATTCAACTTAAAGACAAACTTAGGGAAATAATATGGTCCACAGCCTGCGGACTGCCTGTAACTCTCTCCTCTGTAGAGCATCTCTGATATAAATAAATAAAAACATGACTATTATTATTTTACCACATTGCATTCATGCAACACTTTTACTAAAAGAGAGTTTAAACAAGCTATCTTAACTAAATTAGTGCAGTCGTTTATAGACAGTTTGCTATAGTATGACTGTTCCATGCGCTACGGTGACTTGGCGGATATCACTGTGGCCATATACCTGCCAAATTTGTAAATTCATTTCCCTCCCACTGATCTGTCTCTACAGAGTCTGCATGTTATTCTCTGTGTGGGTTTCACCTGGATACTCCAGTTTCCTCCATAGTTCAAAGACATGCAGTTATGTGAACGCAGATCCCTACGTTGTCCGTGGTGTGACTGTGTGTCTGAATGAGTGTCTTTTGATGGGATGTCATGTCAGCTGCCTCACAGCCACATTACTAGAATTGGACCCAAGCTCACAACAACCCTGCATTTGGAATATAGACTTTAACCAAGGAAACCTTTTACCAGACTATATAACTGCAGAAGTACATCTAAGGATTAGTCTTAAGTTAAGGCTACAGTTATTGAGGGGATTAAAAGCAAGTATAACTCTTTATGATATTAAAGGAAGAATTTGAGTCTCTCTTATGGATCCATGGGTGCGGAGTTTGCATGTTCCCCCCCATGTCGTTAAGAGGTTTGCTCTGGGTTTTCCGCTTTCCCTCCCACAGTCCAAAAACCAAGGTAATTGGAGTTACCAAATTGCCCATAGGTGTGTGTGTGTTAGTGAATAGTATGTGAGTGTGATCTGTGATGGGTTGGGTGTCCTGTCTTGGGATGTAACCGTCAGCATAGGCTCTGGACCGCCTGCAACCCTGCATAGGATAAGTGGTTACAGAAAATGGATGGATGGGAGTTTATGACAAACCCGACCTTTTTTGCACTGATTTTTAGAGATGGCAACTGTGTAAATGTTTTTGTCATCCAGGAATGGCTGGAATGTGTCTTGCATTCTTGCTATCTGGTGATGGAAAAAATGAAACACTTATCTGTTGTCTTTTTGCATGAAATTGAAATTTGAATTTTTTTAAAGGACTTGTTTACTGTCTTTATATGTATATTTCCCATTTTTCTTTTTATTGTTAGAAAAGAAAGCAAGAAAAATCAACATGGATGTGGCAGTTGTGCTCCTGCTAATACTTCACTCATTCGGAGGGACAGAATTGCTTGAGCCTTCAGCACAACCAACTAATTTTTCATTGCCAGAAGACAATGGCGTCTGGCCATATGTGTCCATGCTGCTTAGCAATGAAACAGAAGAATTATTCTCATCTCAAGAGAGCGTCACTCCTTACAATACCACAAATGCCACCATGAACAACACGGAAACAGACCTGGGCATCATAGGGTCTAACGAAACATGGACAAGCAAAGAGGACACGAGTGATTATGGCAAAACATTTGACAACGCAAGCACAAACGACACAAACCTCAACATCACAGACACTAAAGACATAACAAACAACACTGACACAAGTAAAGATGAAATGGGTTCTGGTTTTAGTGACGTAGAATCTGGTGAAGCCACTCCATCCCCCGGCTATAATATTACCAAGTTCACCAATCCAGAGGACATAACCACCATCACAACCATCGCCACCACCACCAATGGCATCAACAGCACCACCACCAGCACTGCCAGCACCACCACCAGCAGCAGCACCACCCTTAAAGAAGGCCTTGGTGATAAGAGAGATATTGTGTACACTGAAAATAACAGGGCTGTGGGTAAGTTTAAATATGCAAATAAGATTTAATTTTCCCCCTAGGTTGCCAGTTGTTTGTTAACCCATTACAGGAATGTCTACAAGAAGGAAAACATACAGGATTATTCTGGAATTTTCATTATTGTGGCAAATTTATAACTAAGGCTACAATCTTGTTACTGAAACTTCTATAGTGTTAGCTTGTCAAAATTACTAAACTAATTATGCAAAATATTTACTTGCTCGTGTTTGCACATGTGGCTAGTGTGTAAGTAGTAACACCATCATAAACACTTTCATAAAGGACCACAGAGTTGTGTTTTTACCCACAATAAAAAAAAATCCATCTGGCAGTAAAAAGAGAACACAAAGGCACTGCAGATACCTGTGTATTAACCTTCTGCAGTGCCTTACGTACATTTTATTCATTTGCCCAGAGCTTTGGATTCATTCCTTCTCCTCAGGTGAGCTTTGAATTATGGCACCCTGGGGATTCATATGTTGATATCTGAATTAGAGAATTCAATTTGAGAGTCTTGAGGAGACTGCAGCTAATATGTTTTACTCTTTAGCATTATATATATGAAACAGAGAATAATACCGAAGCAATAAGGTATATGCATTTCTTATGTTATTTACACTATATTTGAAATGAATTGTCATTTTCTACCATCTCACCTTCAATAGAAGACCAGCAATGTTTTATATATTTATTCTCTAGGGTTATGCTATTGGATGCAAAACTTTCCATAGATGTACAGAGAGATCCACTGGTTTCAGTTTTACTTGTACTGCAAGCATAGGCCAGAGATATAGGTATCGATGATCCCATCGTAAACTTATTGACACTTATGAGACTTACTGAGAGTTTGAGTAGAGTCACAGACTATATATGGGTAACAGTCTTTGTAGAATGCTTCTTATAGGGATGAATATAATGAACATAGCTGAGTGTGCTGCATTATGATGTCATTTCCAGGATTGAGCCATAAGGAGAGAAGAACCCATTCAGTTTCTGCCAGCTGATCCTGGCCAGGGTCCCAGGCAGGATAGGGCATAAGGCTGGAGTATACTACTTATTTTTTATCATTAGTAACTACAGATTGATATCTGTAATAAAAGAGAGGACACATAGCAGGACAGGGCGGCAGCCTTGGAGGAGTCTGAAGAGAGGCCCTCCCCATTATGAGTGTGTGAGAGGTTGATATGCTGTTCATTGCGGTTTTGTGTGTTTTAGATTCAGCGGAGGGCAACACAAGGAGCAGTAACTCAACGGCGTTGGCCATAGTCATCGGTACAGCTATGGCTGTGGGTGTTGTGAGCCTGATCGTCTATATCCTGAAGAAACGGAGGGGCCACCGAGACTTCAACCACAGGAAGCTTGTGGAAGACCTACCCGCAGGACCAGGTAGGAGTGACAAGACTATTTATCACAAATAGTTATAAGAAGAAGTCATGATTATATCTCCTATAGAAATGACAGGTATCTCCGGCATTCCAGCAGGGTCAGGGTGGAGCTGTCAGGAGTGGCTCAGTTTATGGCTTTGATTAACAGCTATTATAACTATAGATATGAAATTTATAACTCATCAGAGTCAGATCTTTGTTCCCAAAGATACAGCTTCAACTACCCTGTTAATTTTTTTAAGAACTTCAGAGAAAGTGTCTTGAGGCCATAGAAATGCATAAAAGTAATAACACAATGCTCAAAAATATCTGTATAAGAACTGATAAAAAATACTGTGTATGTGTGTGTGTGGTCATGGATATATTACATTGTGGGGACCAAATGTGGTGACTGGAGATGGTGGGGTTAGTGCCCAGACAAGGATAAGATTGTATATTTTTTTAACAGACAAAAGTAAACTTTGAAAGCTTTCTCATTTGGGCCATTCAGCATTTGTCTGATGTGAGGGAAGGCATGACTCATTTTCCTTAGAGTGAAGAGAGCAAAAAAGGCAGCTCCTTGCAAGTCCTTGGGGCTGATACCTCATCACGATGCTTGAGCATTTGTTGTACTCTGAGTAGCAGTGACAGAGAACCAACTGTGCTGTTTTTTTTTCCTCTTTTCAACCACCAGTCACGCTGCTGCATTTCCAAAATCGATCAACTAATTGATTGGAACAGTATTTTGCACACCTGCTGTCTGACAGTATTGTACCAGGATGTGTTTTTACAGTTGACCAATGTCCTTACAAAACTGGTTTACAGTCTAGCCCTTATCAGAACTCTGAAATCTCTCTTTGCTAGAAGTATGCTGTGCACTAAATGTATGTTAAAAGTACTAAATGTTTCATATGTACATAGCAAAGTTGTTTTTTGTACCAGTCAGACTACCTGAGAACAATAGTCCAAATAATCAGAACTGTTACCAGAGTATTAGTGACTGAAAGTTATGACTTTTTCTGTCATTTTAGGTTATCAGACTGAAGCTCCTTACTGATCTTACTTGACAGAAATGCAATAAAATTAAGGTGTTAATAGCATCAACGGACCTCATACTAAAGCATGCCATTGCGATGGTGTCCTGACTCTAAACAAAGGGTCTTCAACTATGGTCCCGGAGAGCTAGTATCTAGTAGGTTTTCTACCTGGCTTCTGATGAGCTACACCTGTTACTGGTATTCACCTGAGAACAGCTGTGGCTCCTCAGAAGTCATGTAGGATGCAAAACCTACTGGACAGTAGCTCTCCTGCTCTAAACTCATGTCTTCTCCTTGTCTGTTACTCCCAGTGCTCCGTCTGGACAGCTATGAGACCCTGGGAATGGGCACCTTGGCCTTCAACAACCCCGTGCTCCAAGGTGACGACATCCATATGGACCACATGAACCAGCACTAGGATTGAAAGACGAGTCACAGGGCTGAACCATCCAGGGTTTTTACACCAAAAAAAATCAACACTGGAAGATAATGGCACTGCGTTTTATGTACTGCAATATATTATAGCACAGAGATTACAAATTGCTTTGCTATTCCTTTCATGTTAAATTTAGTAACAAGCAAGGCCTCTATCCTAAATCTCCCCAAGGAATCTTCCGGAGCCTCATAGCTCACAAATGAGTCAGTCATGAAGACCCAGGAACTCTCCCCAGTGTATGTAACTCAGCAAATTAGGTGTATTATTTAAAGAAAATCTCCCAATACTTTCTAGTTAGAAATGGCAGTTGCTACCTTTTTAATGCATAAAATTTCTGTGAGGTCCTGAAAACGTGCCACATTAATCCAGTATTGGAAATAATATACGAAACAAATGTACTGCGATATACTATAGATGAGTTTAAAATTAGAAACGTGTTCCATTCTAGTTTTCTAACAACTTTCTAACACAATAGTTGTGCTTGCAAATTGGAGTTGGTTTTTAGGATGGATGAAAGGACGCTTGGAGAAAATCCCTCACTCTGCCATGGAAAGTAAAGTGAGGCAATCTCTGTGTGACGAATGCTTCACCCACTTGTCTGAAGTGGTTCAGTTGATTAAGGTTACAAGGTCTGGAATACGAAGAGCTGGACATAGGCTCTTAAAGAAATTAAGTATTTATTATTTAATCACTAAATTATTCACGCTGGGAACACAACACCCTTCTAAAACCCAGCAGTCACAGGAGTGGATGTAAGATCTGTCATAATGTACGGTGTGGATGATTAATGCAAAATGTTATAAGGTGCCAAATGGTGTTTTTACTAAGGACAAAGTGATGCGAATGGTCTCCCATTCCGTTTCCATGGTAATAGAAAAGGAAAGTGGAGCTGAAGTCATAGAAGACCCCCGTGCTTACCCCATATGGCCATAAAGATGGCAAAAAACACTGTGCCGCCGTTGTCAAAGAGATGAGTGACCTAGGGAGGCACGAGAGAGGCAATTTTACATCCAGCATTGAAGAAACCCAAAATCTTCAGCTACATATAGACTGCAGGACAGCTAGGCAAATTATATGAGGATAAAGGGATCAGTCCCTTTCAGACAGATACTGACTGGGGCTTATCCAGATAGCCTAGGATGGTTTGGATGCAATGATCCTTACATAGGAATGGGTCTGACACAATGCCCTTTATATGAAACAATGTTCAGATAAGGAAACACTGTCCCACTGCAGGAACAACAATCAAGGTTCAGCAATCAACAAAAAAGGTGGTGGCTTGCTCTTCTATATGGCAAAATTGAGCCAAAAATGCCTTTTAACACGGCACTTATTATAGAACATAGACATCTTAACCTTAACATACTGCAGAAAGTACATGGTATGTGGTCAAGTGAAATGTGCACTGTAATTTTAAAGTAAAAAAGTCAATACACAGACCAAATATGATGAATTCAGCATTAATAAAAGTGATTTTTTTTCATTTATGATTCAATTTTGTGTAAAGCTTTTTAGTTAAAGAACCCTTATTTGTAAGAGTAGACATTTTTCATATGTAGCTTGTGCCTATGGTATTTTATTGTGTGAGGTGTTATGACAGGAGCAACATGGTGACATAGGACTCATGGGAAAACCCAGAGGCGGGGCTCACCTTAGCATAGATACAGCTGTCACTCAGCCTCCAGGGACTGCAGTTCCTCTCACACATAGGACACATAATGGTAGTATTGGCCTCGCAGATCTCCCTGCTAAGGAAGGACGCACAAGAGGGATTCCCTCTCAAAGTCTGTTATATTTATCTGATGCTTTAATCCCAGGCGACTCCCAGTAGAGGGAATGGTTACAATTTGTGTGTGTTCCCTGAGATTTGAACACATGATCTTTGTGTTGTTAGCAAAACACTGTATTTGATGAGCTACAGGAACATGACGCCAACAGACATCATAGCTGCATGATGTACAGAACTATGCATGGTTTAAAAAACAATATTCTAAAACGACACGCTTCAGTTGTGTAAGCAATAGCTGGCTTCCAGTTAAGATCCCTGTGAAACCTCGGCAAAATATCGCTTCACTCATTTTCTATGTGAAAATTGAAAACATATGCAAAAATATGCAGCAGGAGAGCATACATGTTGCTCAGGCAGAGTGATAGAGGTGGCACCACATAGCGTGATTCTGACCTCACCTAACTTGGCTGGAGTCCATGGTGAAGAGACCGTAGAGGAAGACAAAGAGGCCTACTAGAGCAGCCGGAATTAGCATACCAGTGTACCAACCTAACCAGGCAAAATAGAGGCCAATCTTCTCTCCAAAATATCGCCTGGCAAGGAAGAAGGATGACAGGGACAAGTGCACGCTGAAACATTTCTTAAACATTGCCACGGAACTGACAGAGAATTGGTTTTAAGGTTAATAAGTAAATTACTTCCCTTGATTTAACCTCAATTCGTTATGAGACTGTGCCACATAGATCATGAAATAGATTTAACTATTAAATATTCTAGTTTCCTAAACCGGTATAATATTTGCATATGGGAAGCACATTTTCTATATACTGTATGTTGTCCTTATATATTCCATAAGTTGCTATTTGTATTAATTATGGCCCAGGTGCTAAGCGTCAGATAGACTGGTGCAGAGAGGTGCCGCTAGAGATTACGAACCAGATGAAAGCATATCATATTGGGCCCCCAGACCAGTCCAATTATGTACCAAATTTTTTAGGACCCTTGTCACTTGAGGGGTCTTGGAATTGGCCTAAATTCCCCCTCATTATGAAGCCTGTGGGAGCATATCACTAGCCAAGTTTCTAACTCAATATACCATGTGCTTACGGCAGCCAGCGGCCCTGCATACCTGATCAGGTCAAGCGGCTGGTACTTGTACCACATTCCCCACCGGGCCCACCTCTCATACAGCAGATGCCTGTGGTTTTGGGCTCCATGCGTCTTGATTGGGTGTCTGCTTCTGTAACCGCCCTGGCCACAGATTATTTGCATGTATTTATTTAGCAGAAGTTTTCATGAATATGCAATTAAGAAAGCAGAGTCAGATGGTCCCTGGAGAAATTAGAGGTTAAGGGTCTTGCTCAAGGACCCAACAGTGAAATCACTCTGCTGACCCTGGGATTTGAACTGGCAACCATCTGATCACAAGCACACCCTTATCCTACAGAGTCACACACTACCCCACAACAACATCACACTTTTAATGCTTTTTTCACTGCGTCTGTGTATTACTGCAACCCAAAAACATTAACATAAACGTGGTGAAAATTACGAAATAGTAATAATGATAATAATAATAATAATAATAATAATAGAAGAAAAAGAAGATGAAGAATAGCAAATATCAGCTATGTTTGTAGTTTTTGTATACCATGGGTATACATAGGTATATAACCCCTTAATGTTGCTTTAAACATGATGCAATGATACTTTGTATCATGTTCAACAACCACTTTAAACTGTGACTAGCACTCTCTCACAAGCCTTTCTGCTTTCATACGGCAAAAAGCAACAGAAGCACGCAGATTACGATGTAATATTTAATAAAGAATGAAGAGAATTACCATGAGATACTGTGTTCTTACATAATTTCCTTCATTCTGCTTTGTGGAAAGAATGTAAAGAACACAAAAGAGTATAACGAAAGATACGATTTAGCTTTGAATAATGTGTATTGCGGAAGCTGAATTGAACCTTAATATTAATGATACACATGTAGCTTGCATTGCAATAAGGCAGATGTGTGCAGTTTTGGTTATTCCACATGCTTAAAGATCATAATAATTGTTATATTGAAATAGCTGTTTCACTTCATTATGTGCGAATATCACAACACTATGCCATCATCTAGCGGACAGTGGCTCATAATTTTGAATTGCTCAGCTACATTGTTTTTTTTTATGTGTGCTATTACTGAACAAGGTAATAACCAAAGCGAGAGTTTGTGTATGAGGAGACTGGATGATTACAGTATATTGGAGTTTTATGTAATAGTCGTTAGAATCATTATTCATAATGGATGCGAGCACATTTGCAGCCGTGTACTTTCTGTGTGCATTCGAAAGACAGATAAATCCCTGAAAGCTGCATATGCTTAATATGAATAAATTGATTACAATTACAATTAACTGATTATGAAACATACTCTTTTTAGTGCATTAATGAGGTTTATCATTACCTATGATAATCGCAGCTAAATGGACTGACTCTGAAAACTGGAATACATTACATAGCATACTGTAGGTAGGCGGTGTTGCTAGAGATTTTGGGCCCCATGACAGCATATCATATTGGGCCCCCCAGTCCAAGCCAATCCAGTCATATTCCAAATTTTTTAGGGCCACAACAAACATTTATTTTAAAATAAATAACAAGATTTCTAGTATTAGGTGGGTCCTGCTATTGAGAGCTATATATATATAACATAGTCAATAGTGATAGAATTCCTTTCAGTTTCCATTACATACTAGGATCAAACTAAGATTAATTTATGATGTAATATGAATGTAGTAATGTTATGTTCGGCTGTGAATATCTACTTTGCTTGTACATTAGAAATGCAGAAAAAGTCATAAATATTCTGATACTGCCTTCTTAGGTACCTTACTCATTAAAATCACCCCCATTTATAACAAATTTGTTAATGAATGGGGTTCTGTTCCTACTCTGTAGGTAACATCCATGACTGCTTAAAATAATTTGTATTGCTTATCTCAGGTCCCATCTAGAAGATCCTCAAGCCTCCCTTTAACTTGAACACTGATGAAAGCCACTAGTATCTTCACTGTTATCTATATTTTATAGGTCCCTCAAACAAATTTCTGGGTTCTATTTTTAGAAACATGGAATATGAAACAATCAGCAGTATTTCTGGCTCTCAGAAGAAAACTCAGTGCTGAGCTGTGAATCATAACCTCCACTTCAGGCCTCCGAAAGTCAGTTTTCTTACCTCATGGGGTGGAAAAGCAGCTTCATACGTCCCATTGCCAAGCAACCGATTGATGCCTAAGAAGACGGATGAGTCATTAATACAGCTGCTTGCCAGATACACAAATCACCCAAGGAAACACCTTCTGCCATACAAGTATGTCAAGTTTCAGTCAAGTTGATTAAAGCAAGAGAAAGACTGGTGGATGTCCACAAAAGATCCCCTATGACCTAGGCAATTGTACCTTATGGTTCTAACCTAGAGGGCACACCTATATCCATTTTACTTGCTGCAAAAATTATTTAACTGGTATTTTCTATATTATCATTTTCAGACTAGAGTTCAAGTATGTATTACTGGCTGATTTAAAATAATGAGAACAAAGACCCAAATAATTGCTTGTGAAATTCTCAAAGTCAATTGCTGTAGTGTTTAAGTGTTATAGAGCTTATTTCATGGAAGTACTGTAGGGTTCGGCTACCATGAAGGTTGATTACAATGGGACCCAGTTACCATGGGGACCAGATGTCATAAAGATAACTGTCCGTCATTTGAAAGACAACTCTTCAGCAGTATTTCACTTACAAGCATTCTAGTATCCTAGCATCAGACAAAGAGTAACTACTGGCAACATAGAAGGGAAGTAGCCAGAGGGTAGAGGGCTCATCATGCAGTAGGAGAGTGTGTTACACCACCTGTGTATAGGTGTTCTGCTTCAGCAAAAAACTAGCAATGCATTTATAGTAGAACATAACAGGTGTGGATGGTAAACCAGTGTGTTTTATCCTTACCCATCTTGGATTTTGTATCCTCGTATTTGGTTCTCTGGAGAACGTGGTGAACTATCCTGCTCCTTGTGGAGTTGGAGAAGAACGTCTCTCTATTGATGATTGTAAAACTAAAAAGAAAATGGGATATTTAAAAATTTATTTTTTTTTTTATTACTGGACCGCAATCGTTAAAGTTTTTTATTCCTTGGGGACAAACTGAACAACAATGCTTGGCAGAATTGCAATGTAGCTGCCTGACTACCAAATTTGCAAAGAATATTTTAAATATATTTAAAGCCAGCCAATCAAAAAAGTGCAAGACTCATAGATGTATCTCAAGCCCATCACCATGTGCCTAGATCAGCACTTGAAATTGTTTTAATACAATAAAAACATGGCAAAATATCATTACAGCAGTTGCATAAATAAAACGAAAACCACAGTGAATCTAACTTTTCCAAAAGAATGGAAAGATCTTTCCAGAGAAAGATTACTAGATTAGCAATGAAATATTACATAGTTTGCAATCGCTTGAAGGTTCTGAAGAAATTAACGCATCCGTGGGCTAGGTAGAAATGTCATAGTGTGATTAAGCATGGAATTAAGCAATAACGTCTGAATACCGTCAGTGTGAGATATTTTAAAATCAAAATATGAGAGAAAGGAGGTAAGAGAAAATTGAGTAAATGGATTAAAACCTGCCTTAAATAGGAGTTAAGGGATGTGGGGGGGGGGTTGTAAACCACAGCTGCTGCCGTGTACATCTCCTACTTTATAACTTCCAGGCCCTAAGCCAGAGAATGATTTGGTATTTCCATTCCACCACAGACTAAACCTCTCATAATCTGTGGGATTGAATGGGATGGGAGAAATGCTACTCTGGACATCCAGTCTGTGTCATTCCAGGTCAGCCAATGAGAACAAGGCAGTCCCTCTTACCCATGAGCCAGCAGGCCATGTGTTTCAGGCTATCTCTTATCATAATTACACTCATCATTACACGACAGAGATGTTGGTTTTTACTGTAGCAGAAATATCATCTAGTATGGGATGGCTGCTTTAAAGGTTAGGACATTAATTTTAGAGATATGGATCAGCAGTTATATAGCTTTGGCTTCAGCACGTTTTGAAATGATTTGTAGAGTTGAACTACGAGGGGGGAAAAAAAATCATTGTTGCCCTCACTGGTGCATTCTGGCCCTACTGAAGGGGGCTGTGTAACAGTCGGTCTCCTCCAGATCAGGAAGCGCCTGTTTGTCCAGCTTCATGGGATTCTTGGGAAGCCAGCTCTTCACCTGACGCAACCGGAGATGAAACCTATGGGGGAAACAACGACATGCCCACATTTCCGGCCTTTACCTCTGGGTCTGCAGCAGGCATTGTCCATACAGTCCTCTTAGGGCCATAATATTGGCCTTTCCCGCAAACACTTTCCCCCTGCTTTGTCTGCAGGATTTACAAATGTTTCTGCATCTTTCTATAGCACAATAAATAAAATCTGGTTCAGTTCTGATAATACATATTCTGGCCTCTAGCCTTATTGCATCTGATAAGGGACTCACTCAAATGTGGACTGTGGCCAGAATTAGACACAATGCTAAGAAATAAGAACAATATACAATAATATTGAACAATGTAGCAAAAAACAATACTGAAACTGACATATCTTCTGAAAGGCAGACAGATGGTTCAGCACACAAATACCATACCTGCTCATAGTCCTACTCTTCCAATCAGTGAAGTAACATTTTTTCCTGAAAATTCAAAATAAAACTAAGTAAAAATCATGCACCGAATATATGAATCTGTAGCAAAAACAGCCAGTACTATGTTGACGTCCATTGACTAATTAACAACACGATATTGACAAATTTTTCGTGAAGTGTGTTACGATTTTCTTTCTACAAAAAACTGACTATTGATATTGATGCAGACAGAAAGTAGACTGAGATTATGGTTGGATATAGAATTATCTGTGATTATGCGGCAAACAACAAAATATATACTGAATATAGAATAGGGATCTTCTCAAAATCAAACTGAACATGAAAACCTTTAACAGACCCAAAATATAGTAGATATTATAAATGAATCACTTTGAGTGCATATTGTCAGAAGGTCAGAACTCCCATTATTTTCTACAGGCTTCCTTCAGAAATGCAGATGTGTGACATACTGCCTACGCACATTAACAGCCACGCTGCCCCCGACTCTGCGGGGCCCCGGCAGGCCTGGGAGTCACCTGAAGGGCATCCGTATGTTCATCTGCTCGGCGTATTTGCACAGCGTGTCCCAGGGAGCGTGGATCTTCACAAACATGATGTCGTTGTTGGTCAAAGACGGCTTCAAAAGACACAGAAGCAATGTGTTAGCTCAGGTTTCTTCTCACTCAGCGGGTAGCAGCATTGTGCTTGACAGCGCGCCACAGTCCTCTGCACTAATAAACTACTGAACTAATTTGGTTCTTCTTGTTGCTATAAGAAAAAGGAGCCTGAATTTGCATAGCTATTTTTAGGTCAAAGGTAAGTAATTAAAAAAAATTGGATATTAACTTTTGCTGTTAAGGTTCTTTTGGTCTTCTGTAAAAGTCATACTCACATACAAAGAAAAAAATTAAACAGCCTCTGTTTTTCCCCTATTTTTTTATTTATAGACATGTTGTGGCTATAAAAACCACTAATACAGACTACATTACCCATAATACATTGGCCCCATACCTCCTTCTCCAGCATCAGCCCCTCAGCTCTCAGATTTCTCTCAAACGTGCATCGCTTCTCCACCTGTGGGCTGGACTTCTTGTAAACCAAGATGTAATCAATTCTCTTCTTCCCATCTTTGAACGTTAGTCCAGAAGGGGCTGCTCTGCTGCGCTCCTGTAGAACAACCACTAGTTTCATTCTGACCTTCTTCCAACAATACCAAAGGTGGAATATAGCTATTTTTTTTGTAACTCCACCACATCGTAATCTGTTCTTTATAACGCAAAGAGGCCTACATTGTGTGTGATTCATGGATAAAACTGTGAGATGCAAATGGAGGCTTAAGAATCAATGGTTTCCAATCTTATCATGTTATGTCAATCACCAGTTGCTGTACTATGTTTTAACACTGATTCACTGGTTTTATTAGCAGTAGAAGTAGCAGTCGAAACCTATGGGATTCCCTAGGCAAGCTTAACCCTCCCTGCCCCAAGCTGTCAGTAAAACTTGTTGACTGGGGAGGGGGGCATTGCTACGGTGATGCCCACTCAGAAGATGTCAACCTGGGTAATTGCCCATATTACCCTTGCCAGAATCTTCTGCCACTGCTATTAAGTCAAAACAAGCAGTGATTAATTGCATGTACTAATTCTTCCAACTTTGAAGTCTTAATTTTCAGCTCATAATAGGATTACTCTATTTATGGTATTTAAATGTGCATTTCCAAAGCAGGTAAAAATTGGGTGGAGGTTAGTTGCTACCTGCAGTGACTCAGTGCGCCTCTCCAGCCGAGGTCTGGTGACAGGTTGCCGGATCAGAAGCGAATGGTCGGTCCTGGACCCATAACCTCCCGTTTCGGATTCCTCAGTGCACTGGTCCCGTCCATCCTCAGCTGCAGACAGGAAGCTATAACTTCAGCTACCTCTGTACCACATTTGAAATGTAAAAGTTATATATTTAACCACTAACAATAATTTAAGGAGATGAGTAGCATCTAACATTTCCAGTAACATCTGATATTTTCTTCTAACCAGAATAAGAGCATATCAAATGGCAGCATGACTCTAGTGATGTTAATCTCCACACTGCAAACACTTCTTGCCTCTGAAGTACAGTGGAATTTGTCACACCATATGCTGTTGCGCTGATGGCCTACTGAAATATCCAGACACACCCACCTCGTCTCACAGGTGAAGCTGTGCATCATCTCTGTCTGATGAAAACTGCATATTTCATTGACTTTGTACTATAGATGGAATATGCCCATTCTCCGGTCTACCGATAGCGTTTAACGTCTAATGATCAATGAAAAGATGGTTTATGAAGTCTTATATTTAACTAACTAATATTTGTACAACTCAGCATTTGGATGACGGTTGTTTGTATGGATTACTTTCCATCGCTAATTTTAGCAACTTAATGTTGATAGGTAGATACAGTAGCTAGCTAACTAGCAATATTGTTAATTCTGGATATAAAGTAAGTTTAGCTCGTGTCTTGTTGGCACTGACATCCTTGGTTATTCCCTAAAAAAAATACATCTTTGGATTATTGTATGTGCTATAATTCAATCCAACATTATTTGCTTCCAAGGGGATCACCTAAAGTGTTTGTCAATATCAGAGATGCTCTGTAATGTGTAAATAAAGATACCACTTTAATTGTTCCTCAGTAATTTCCCTCCTAGCCTTTTCCTTAATTTTATATTTGGAACAGCTAATTAGGATTCAATTAAGTGTCATCTTACTAGCTGGCTATGTCATCTGTGGTTCACTGCTAGGGGCTTAATAATTCTTGGCAGTTTTATAAATCATTTGAGCAACTTCCTTTATTTAATATGACACAGTGGTACAATAAAGGCATTTATTTTTATTTAATTGTTTGTTTTTAGAAGTGTTTTGGTGGTATTTGACATTTCAGCTCCGTCGTTCCATCCTCTGTGAACTTTGAGGAGATGTATGTATATCTCATATTTTCAGAAGTATACCATGGATGTTTACTGAAGAAGTCCCTCTGAGTAGCAACAGTTACCCTCATCTGGTCCAACCATCTGGCCACAGCTGAAGCTCCTTGACGACGTCACAGTGCCGCCTGCAGCTACTCTGTGTCGTGTTAATCAAACTGAACATATTTGGTCACTTTGCCGGCTGGCAGGTGGTAACTGCCCTGCATTGTACAGCTAAGCACCTGGTTTTTGTAATATTTAGCCTTTGTATATGAAAGTCACAGAATTAGGGCCATAATCATGTTAAAGGCTAATTGCCCATCAGAAGAGCAGTATGTCAGGGGCTGCCCTTTGTCTCAACCTCATCTAGTGTCATTATCTGAACTGGTCTTATTACTCTGTCAACCAGTGAAGTATTTAGGTACATTCTGTAATGCTTTACGGGTGTGAAGGGGAGATTAAGCTGTAGCTGCAGGCTCAGACCTTAGCTGAACGTTGGATTTTTTCAATAGCTCAGAGCTGAAGATGTCCTGGGTCAGCGGCCCAGCTGATAAAGCACACTACAGATTTCACTCTCAGTGCTCAGGTCACACTTCAGGTCTTAATAATGTCATACAATAAGTGGATATGAGAGACTGGAGGTAGGGAAAAGGGACTGTTATCACTGGATTGGAAAGGTTTCTGCTGACTGTTATGCCAGTACCTCGTTTGGAGAGCAGGCATTCAGTGAGGTTTCCACCTGCCTTACATCTAGCATGTGAAGTCTCACACTCCAACATGCTCTCCCTGTATACACACTCTCTGATGTAAAATATATAATTTTGTAAAGATCATAAATAATTAAGAAATTAAAGTTTCTTGTAAAAAAAATAGTCTTGAAATGCCACATTTCATTTCAAAATTAGGTTCAGATGTTTATTTTTTTTGTTTCATACTCAAGCTTTTTCAGTCATTAAATATCCATCCACGATAGCATCCAACTGTTAAATGTTTATCCTGGTTAAAGTTATTGATGGGGGGGGCAGCCATCCTTTACTTTCAAGGTCTCTTTTCTCAGTCTGCTATTTCTCAGTGTTTTATGTTTGCTGACAGTGGGAAACCTTCACCAAATATGATCAATAATTCTCCTTCTCATTCTCATTTGGGTAAATAGCTCGTCGTAACACAAAAACCACGGATAAGGATAATTACTTCAATGATAAACCAGAAATGTAAACATCCAGTAGCAAAACCATATTTTTGTTTTTAAACAACACTAAGGTGTGTTTCATAATTTAGTGTTTAATATCCTTACAGTAACACAGTGAGAACATATAGTACACAGAATGACTGACAGTGGTTAAAATAAGCTTAATTTTCCTGGACACTTGTCATTCGTTCTGACTGCATGATGCATCCCCAGGGAATATTTTAATCACTCTGTTTTCCCTACAGCCTCTCTCTGACATTTCCTGTCACCCTTTTCACTTTCTCTGCTATGCCAAGCCATACTCCTCGCAAACCATTACCATAATGCTGGAAACATATTTGAATCATTAATTAATATTAGTGACCTTATAATAAACCCTCAGTGTCATCCCCTAGCATTGCATAATGCTCATAATGTGAATCTCATTTGTACTAAAGGAGACTACCTTTACGAATCTCTTCCGTGACAGAATAATAATATTTTGACTGTAGACTGTCACTGTCACACTGTGGGTTCACACCTCTACCGTTGTGCTGTGTGTGTTCCAACGTAGTGAGGGCTTCCTTCAAGTACTCTGATTCACACATTCCAGTGACATTTTCTGGTATCTCAAAATTAACCTAGAGTGAGACTAGTTTTGTGTGAACCCACCCATCCAAGGTTTCCCTCTGCCTGGTGTGACATTCGGGCTGGGTTACACTCTGTATCCCCTCGGTGCACGTTAGCTAGGTTAACAGCTGGAAATCAGGATCATGGATTTTAACTGTGAAGAACATCTTGACTCCAAAGAACATCTTGACTCCAAATAATGTGCCAAAAAGGTTGGATGACCCAGTTTTGGATGTTTGAATCTTAAAACATATATATTTAATCATAACCTTACCAAATTAAGCAAATTTAATACATTTAGCTATAATTCACAGTTAATATATTTAAGTACATCTAAAAACAATTTGCTTTGTTATTGAACAGGAAGCATAACTTTCCTGAGGGGATCAAATTTTACCCAGGATGGTCAATTATATCAGTACAATAACTCTGATAATAGGATCCTTTGATGTCACATTTCTGGATTCATTTTTATTTTAAATGCATGTAAATTGCAATCTTCAACTATGATGTGCTGGTCACACCCTGCATCCCTTTGTCACACCCTGCATCCCTTCCCCTCATTCTCTCCATTATGTGGCTCTAATGAGCCACATCTGCTACTTGTTTAATCTTGCCTCTCGTTACAGCCCTTGTGTGGATCACCCCAGGTGCCTCTTGTCTGCTCCCTCATCAGTGATGTATATAGTGCCTCTCTATCTCAAGCTCCCCAGTCTAGTCATTCATGTTATTGCCTGTGTGTGCTCTCCAGTTTGCCCTGCGTCCTGTGCTCTTCCCTGATCCTCCGTATCCGTTTTGTACCCTCATGGTCCATTTCCTTTTGCCCTGTCTGTAGTTTCATTTAATAAACACCTGCCTTCACCTCCTTGCCTTTGACATGACAGAATTGAACATTTTGCTGAGATTTTTTCCTTTTTAATCCTTCCTTGTACAATATATGTTCTCTGTGTCCTAATGTGAACATACTTATAACGGTATGACAAGCTGCAAATTGAAAAGGGTTACTTAGTAACCAAATAATGAATAACTGATCCAACTGTCTACCTTATGGAAAGAAGGACATGAATTCTGATTTAGGGTAATTATTCAAGTTGTTTTAAATCTCACAAAATCAGTTAGAATTTAATGAAAATTCTGTACCTTCTGCAATAGAGGAGAAGAGACCCAGTGATATTGTGGAACATAACAGTCTGAGCGTTCTGTAGTACTAATCATCCAAACTTGAATTCAGTGCTTGCACTGTATTTATACTGGAACATTTGGCTGCAAATAAGAACTGACTCTCAGCAGGGTTCCATGTCGCATTGAAAATCACTGTGATAGCAGTGCAAAGGCCAGCTTCGCAGTTCAAAGATGACCAGAAATATATCCAGGGTAGCTTCATTTATATGCAATATACAGTATAACCTAGATTTAATTACATTAACCAGGATGGTAGGTAGCATGTTGGGTAATGATGCAATGTGTAACTTTTGAATGTTTTCAGTTCAAGGCACAGGAACTGCCGTACTGTTGCATTTAATATGATATTATTCACCTTAAACTGTTAAAAAAAATACACACAAAATGGGTAAATGTTTAAAAGTGTGAGTAATTTTGATGTGTCATTCAAGAAATGAAAAAAATCATTATGTTTTATGAATTAATTATTGATACCTAATTATCTAATGACAGGTGACTGCAAATAAATTCACGTGCTACAGTGAGGCAGCAGACGGTGCATCGCTAACTGGAATCAGCCATCAGTACTTAAAGTATGTGCTTTTGTTACTGTGTCAAGATGGTCATAAATTGGATTTCCATGGATTACGCCACTCCTGATAATTTCTCGGTTTTAATTTCTTTTTGATCTTCTCATTCCATCACTGTGGTAGATGACATGGGATGATTAAGCAGACTGGCTATATGCTTGTGGTTTTATTCTACATTTTTTCAGTTGACTTAAATTCAATTGAATGCTGAAATTACATATTTCATTTTAGTGGGGCTCAAAAACAGTTTGACCAGTAATCATCCAAACACCTGAACCATCCACTGGCTGTATTTCGAATATATTTGAATCAGCTTTAGAGAAACTTTCTATCTTTATAAACTTAGGAGGCGAGAGGCAGCAGTAAAAAAAAAAAAAATAGCAAATAAGCAGTTTTTTTTTTCCAGTCTTGCACCTATAATCATCGCTGAATTTTGAGTGGCAGGTTTTGATGAGTGATGACAAAAGTTCAAGCTGAATTCCATTAGTGGTTAATGTCACAGCTGAAATACATACTGTAAAGCTGTGGCATTTGAAAATTGCATTTTCTAATCATTTTATAGTATTTTGCTGTCAGATAATGGCATCTGGGTCAGAACAGTGAATATAGTGTTTCACCATTAGGTCATTGCATTTTAAGGAATATCTTGTTTTCTCTTCCCTGATATATGGCTTTGGTCTCTGAACTATTTCTCTCCGCTTGGTGCTCACTGAGGTTTAGCTAGTTATTGACAATAAAGAGCTCTCAGGGCTCCAGGCTTGTTTTCAAGTGAGATAGTTCATGAAGCTTCACTTATCACTGCACTGACAGAATTAATTGACTCCCCTAAGCACTCCTGGAATCTGTAGGTTCAGGCTAGAGTGAGGATATATACAGGCAGATACAGAGCACTGGCTAACCCTCTAGTGAAAGCTGGCACGTTCAAAAAACAATTAGAGTAATTTTTCACCTTACCCTCTTAATTCTTCACTGCGCTCTTTTGCCCGAAGTGACTTGCAGTGCTCCTAATTTTACAGTTCGCCAGTTTTTGCAGCCAAGTTCAGGTTTAGCATTTGACACAAGAAATTGAGGTTTAGTGCTTTGCTCAAGGGCACAACATGAGAAGCTCAATAATCTTTGCATGCGCCAACTCAATAGAAATCTAGCTCCTTGAAGCACATAATGCTATTATACAGTATAATGGCATAATGGCATTATCGCTTATTAAATAAATATCGAGGAGGACAAAACATTCACTAGTTCTAGGTTAACTTTAGTTTTGCATGAAATGTGTTTTTAAAATACATTCATTTTATATTTTCAGCTGTTTCATGTTTTCTGGCTATAGTAATCGTAGTATTGAAGTAATGGGAAAAGAGTGCTGGTCTTTTTATTGTACCATAATGGAGGCTGGCTGAAATGAAACAGAAAACTGGGTGTGTCACTACAAAGGAACAATCCCTCTATAGAAGTTACTGCACTGCGGTTAGATAAGACACGGCAATTGTAACTGCATGCTGAAAACGCGATAATACAGGCAAGGAAAGAGAAGGGTTCTGAAGGCAGGCCTTTGGATAACTGGTACACCTGATAAATAATGCAGGCCTGGCAGGGCTCACATTCCGGCAGATTGCCCAACATCCTCTGTCTGACACCCACATTAATACATTACTCTGAGATACTGACAGTATGACAAAAACACTTTCCCCACTGACCATTAAAATCATTATATGAATTACCACATATTTGGCATCTACAGATGGGGGCTTGTGTTTGTGTGTTTATCAAATGTCAAGATGTGTAGCCTGTAGGAAATCAAGTTAACTTAGTTGGTCTGGACCCTGTGTTGAAAAAAATCAATTACAGATGCTCCTCTACTTACGAACGAGATAACGTTCGGAACGGCCGTTCGTGACTTGAAATGTTCGTAAGTCGTTATTCAGCATCATTTTAAGGTTACTCAAATCTGCATGCATAAGTATGATATAATATCAATACATGTTGTCTTATCCTAAAACACATTACTAATGATACATAAAACAAAAATACAGTAATCTCAAGAAAGCACGTCTTACCGACACGCAAGTACAAAGAACTAGGATGCTAGGAGTACGCACGCTATGCTGCTGCGCGGCGTGAGTAGCGGACAGAATTCGTACTAGGCAGAATTGGCAGAGAGAACAAATTTTGATGTTGTGGGATCCCAACAAACACAATTTGGACTTAGAGTACTCTTCGTTCGTACAGTATCTCTGAAAGTTCATAAGTTGAAAGTTCGTAAGCAGAGGAGTGTCTGTTGTACTGATTTGTGAGAACAATTTAAAGTATTTCTCTGAGGATTTGTAGAAAATACTTAGCAACGAGCAACACAGTGAAAGTGTGAAAGACAATCCAGCCTCTAGAGGAATGGGGCATTTGACTTGCGATAGTCCTGCCAAATTTCAGTAACAGTCAATGACGCAAAAAAATAATTTGTATTGACGTTGACGGTACTCCTATTGCTGTCATAGAGAGAACAATCATGTGCTTCACCACTCTGTGCCACAAACAAATATGACTGCCATTCCAACACTGCCTAAAGCAGTCCTGGTCTTTTGTTTAGCACAACTGGTTTTTCCAGCTCTTTGACAGAAGAAGACAAAGGAAAGTCAGAGGAAAATGTCACTGAACAATCTTATAACATTTCCTCCAACTGAAATTAGAACAGGAGTGGCGTTCTAGCAGAAGTACAGAAACATGCTCTCTTACTTTACAATTGGTTTATGGATCACGATTTACTGCTTTCTGCATATATTTTGTGGACTGAAAGTAGCACCAGAAATGTACACATAGTAAGGTAACCCTATAACCTTATATCACACAAACAGGCATTCAAGATAAAAGGACCAGTCCATTAAGATACAGATCAAATTCCAATTTCGAGTTAAATCTAGGTCTTGATGTCACTTTGGAGTCAGTTACACCCAAACGAATGCAACGCCAATGGCAACCTCATTGATAGCTGCCAGGCTATAGAATCTGAATCTCAGCACCAAAGTGACTGATGTAGCACCGACCTGGGAGTGAGCTGGCATTGTCACAACCAGGAAAGCAAATATGCAGCAGGTGTGTAATGGATATGCACCTTGCTGGGGTTATGCGGGACTTCAGGTTCCCACAATGACAGCTACTGCTACCTGCTACGCATAAAAATGGTGCAAAGATACCAGGATAGTGTCTGTGAGATCCTGATGTTCAATGATCTTTAGATTGTCTGAGCTGACTGTCAGTCCATGAACTGAAAAGCATATGTTCCTGAATTCCTACAACTATGTCAATAGTCACCAAAGTGTAGTAGCTGTGCACCTCTACGGAATGGATGTTTGTCTATCCTCCATGTCGAAAACTACATGAATAATGTACAGTTCTTGGCCTAGAAGCAGGCATCTGTCTTTGGCTACACTGCCAAAGATGTGCCATCCATTTTGGGCGATACATCTGCGCAACAGCAGATGTAACCATGGGTGTTCTACAAAGCTGGCTAGAAGACCCATGTTTGACGGACAGGCCAAACAATGTAGTTTCCACTGTACCGGTGCTATACACATCGTTCTACTCCATTACCTTAACATTCTGTACTTCAGAAGAGAAAAGGATCCATCTGGCTTCAATATTGGTGGAGACAGGGGTCCTTAGGGATTCGGCCCAAGTCATAACTACTGTTCATATAGCATGAAATGATTCTTTTCCTGAAAATCACTGAAAACATTTAACTCATTTAATAATGACACTTTTATTGAGCCCCATAGGCAAACAAGGTGGTGAGTGGCTCAGCAGGCTGAGATGCTGTGCCTGTGATCAGGAGGTTGTTGGCTCAAGCCCCAGTCTCAATAGAACAGTCCCATGTCTGTGGGCCCTGGAGCGAGACCCTTAACCGTCAACCACATGATGGTTTACCCTGCACTGTAACCCCCTCCCAAGCAAACTAAGAGGCACCAATAAGCCTAACTGCATGTTATCTTCCTAAGAAAGATCAATGCACATATACATACACTCACACACAAGAACAAGAGTGTGTTTTCACCAGTAAATCTAAAATAATAGACTCCTACAGTTTAATGGTCTAGTGAGCAAACTGCTAGATCGCTATTCATCTTCTGATACCTAGTTGGAATATTTAATCTTTGCTCCTTTACTGTTCGATCAAGTAACCTGAACTAAGTTACAGTTGACGGGATTAAAAAGGTAACATATTACATTTAATTTTGTATGGCTGTTATTTTTGGAGGGACCTATAAACATGATTTTGGTTAATTGCCATAATAAACATCATTGTGTAATTGTGTAAAGTAGTTATTAATTTAATTTTACTTACGAGATTATCACTCTACCATATCCTTTCATCACGTTCCTGTTTGACCCAGACAGCTATACTATTATTCAGACAACGCACAATGTCGATAGTGTTTGTTGAAATATAGCCTTAACAATGTTCAACTTCAAACTTCCAAAGACACAACCTGCTCCTAGACACAACCATAATTGTAATTTTAAACCCAACCATAGCCCTAACCCATATACTAAACCTAACCCTAATCCTAAAGCCAACCAATCCCAAGCCCTAACTCTTATGCCAATTGAAACCCTAACTCTCCATCAATCCTAATACCCTATCCCCAAACTTAACCCTAGCCCCAATCCCCAATCCAAATAATAACCCTAACTCTAATCTCTACCCTAATCCTAGCCCTAACCACAATGTCAACCCTGTCAACTCTAATCCTAATATTAGAGCCAATAACCTCGTGTCATGAACTTTTTAAATTATATTCTAAAATGATCCCTAACTGAATTTCCAAAACAGTGATCTCTGATACACATGCTCCATCTAAATGAAAACCCCAACAACATTCCCTAGGATTCTTTCCTCCATGATAAACATATAGAAGCTCTTCCACCACACAGCCCTCTGAATTTATTTTTGCATTGATTATTTCACTGAAGTTATAGTAATATCTGTTTCTGTTAGCAATAATGTGTAAATGGAGACTCCTATGTTGAAGTTTTGGTATGACCCCTTCTGTGCATAAAGATGCTTATTCACTTGTAGTTTTGGTTGGAAGAAGAAATTTGGATGAAAGGAAGGATTATAGAACCATATTCTACTTTATCTTTATTGTTGTTTATAAACTGTGTTAATAGATAAAGATTTTCTGTTGAATTGTACTGCCTTGCACGCATCCATTACTTCACTCAAATGCGTAACGGAATGGCACAGATACTGGATCTGTTGTCATAACACTTACGATTGAAGCACTCATGTACCTCACAAAATTGCCTAGCTAAATGCTCCGGCACCATAGGTAGTGTGGTGACAAAGCTGCAAGCTTGTCTGTCTCTACACTTATCCTAACACCACATTCAGTGTCCTTTCATGGTGTGCAGAGCAGACGATCATCCAGAGCGTGTACCCACCATGTCACACCCTATATACTTCTGCTCAGTCCGAAAATGATATAGATCAATTTAACTTGTACTGAAGTAAGGGCATGTTCAAAATGCTTTCTGAAGAAGTTATACAGTGTAGCCAAACGTTATCTGTACACAGTGAAAAGACTCAATGGATTTTCTTGTTTCTTTGCACAACACACATAATTGGAACATTTCAGACAGTTTTTAAAGTTTGTTCTTTAATATCCTCAGTTTCACTTCCATTTTTGAGCATTTATTCACAGTGTACAAATAATTCTTGGCTATGCTGTAGTATTTATTTAGCACTGCAAAAAAACCATCTGACACTGAAGCTGACTGAAGTTTACTTGATTAGGAACAATATTAAATTGACATAGCGATTTGTAATGGCTTTATCAATTGTTGGCCCCTTTCCTTCAAATTTAAGCTGGATTGGTGGTTTTGAATTGATGCAGCTATACTATAGAGACTCAACCCAGATTCAGATTCTTTGTTAAAACCCTAGTTGTCAATGATTGATTAGGAATGGAAATATAGAATTTTGTTATACCAGATAAAAGATTTAGAACATTATGTCTTTTTGTTCATTTGTTAGGCACTATTGTAGAACAGACAATGTGCTTTAAATATTTGATCTTGTTTCTGAGTTGTTTACTTGTTTTAAGATCTACTGTAGCTTGTTTTATATTTTAATTCTGAGTTTCTGCGGTTTGAGTAATTTACCTAATCATATCAGGGAGTAAAACACTGTTTAAAATCTTAGGTGGTGTCTGTTTGATTTTTGACCATATGCAGTTATGCCGGCTGATATTATGGGCTGTCAGAACCACCTGGGACACAAAGTGGGTCTAAAAAAGGAAATCAGGAATAACAAAACCCAAAACCCAAACTTGGTCCCGTTATTCAAACCAAGATAAGAAGATAAGAACTCTCCGAAGCTGGTCACCTCATCTTGTGCACTTTAAACATCATTCCAGATAAGTTTGCTCACTATTTAATCAGGATTTAAGATGTAAGACTTCAAAGCGTAGGACTTGGATTAAAGTACAAAATCAGATTTGCATGCTCTATTGCTGTCACAGAAATTTGATAGAATTTTCTAGCAGAAGTAGGCTGTTTGGATGGGAGAAACAGAGGGCTTTCTGTTGAGGTAGGAAGCTGGATGACCGATTCCCTGGGGAATCTGGGGGGACAGGACTCACCCGTCTTGCTGGTGATGTGGGTGATGGGGGGGCTGGAGCTCTGGGCGGAGAGGGCCTGGCGTGCCGAGGGAGCCACAACCAGGACTTGGTTGAGGTTCTGGGGGTGTGTTTGGCTCTGGGCTAAGCAGGGCAGGCTGCGGCGGGAAGGTCTCAGCGTCTTCTCTTTGATGATCTCACTGATACTGGTGTGCATAGCTGGCAAGAACAAGCAACACCAACACCAACAGTGACTGATGGGAATGAGTCACAAACCAAGTGATGTTTCAGAATGCCTGTTCAAAGGAATAATTTTCAAAACCTACTTGTCTTATGCAGGGATGTAGAGTCTATCCCAGAAAAAATGGGTGCAAGATGGGGAATAACCCAGGACCCACTGCAGGGCACTCACACCATTCACACAACTTATTCACACTTGCACAATGCACAATTTGGCAGCTCTGGTTCACCTGGGAAGTGGAGGGCCCTCAGGAAACCCCATAATGGCATAGGGAGAACATGCAAACTCCATCCACAAAAACGTCTCCAGAGGTGTGAGGCAACAGTGCTAACCACTGCACCTCCACGCCTCCCTACATGACAAGCACCTTCAAAAAATGAGTAAACCAATCAATCTGTTATAAAGTTTCTGCCTTAGTAATGAAATATGTTATTTCTGATAAAGCTCATTATAAATGTCGGTATAATTATCGTTCTTGAGTGATAGATTTTATTGGGTCGGAAATTGAAAAATGCTCAGCATTAGTTGGGTCAGTATGCATACTTGCTGTGTTTTATATCGACCTTATTAGAGAAGCTGGAGCCACGCTTCTGTTTTACATAAACCCGGGATAGAAATTCTGCTGCTTCAGGAAGTACAACTCGTTTCTTGGAACCTTTCAGATTGGAGAAAATATTTTCACATTTGGGCAGAGGATTCAAGTTTCTAACTCCTGTTTATTTGGACTTGATGAGTCAGAGTGGGCTGGCAGACAAACACTTTGGACTAAAGAGTCCTTCAAAGCCTATATTGAGTCAAGAGCTGCTGATAACAGTGATGGATTTCAGGCTGAATGATGATTCTCAGATAATGAAAATTCTTCTTTGACATTCAGATTAGGGTCTGAATGGTGATAATACTTGGTTGTTTTTGTAAATGTATGAACTCCTTTGTAGTTGCTATGTCATTCATGCTTTTGCCTTATAGTTCCCTTTCATAATTCCAGTCTACAAAGTTCTGGTAAATCCAATTTACAACAAATATTATGGAAATAAGGACTTATGCTTGCCTTTCCTAAAGCTGTTTGAACTTTCAAATGAAATTAGAATTATAAATTAAACAAATTATCTAACTGGTATAAATATTTACACTCAAAATAATTTAACCTATTCACTAAATAGCACAATTGTCCTGTGATCTTATATTAGATAGATGGTTGCAAAATGGAAGGATGACAATACAGAGTCAAGTGCCCAAAATTCCAAAATCCAAAATCTTGTGATGTGTAGGTGTTCACAACAAAGGATAATTCTTTACATTAGCTGAACTTTCACAATGCCTTTATAATGCATTCGTAGAATACTCAGTGACCCTTCATAATGCATTCATAGAACATTTCTAAACAGCATGGAACCTTAACATCACCTTAATATCCTAACATCCAACAGCTTTTGGACCATCAATTTGCTATTAATGTATATTAAAGCTGTTAAGGTATGTAAGCATGTTCAGGTATACTTACATGCTGCTTATGAATGTTCTAGAAATGCATTATGAAGGTACGCTAAATGCTCTATGAATGCATTATAAAGGTATTATGAAGGTGCAGCTAATATACTGTAAAGTGTTACCCAATAAAGTAGTAGTCACTTTAGATTTACAGGGTTGATTAAGTAATGAAGGCATACGTGGGGGTGGGGGAGGGGTGGTGCTGCCTGAGTACCTGTCTGGGTGCCCCCTTTTTAACCATTGTGCACTTGCAAAAAAAAAAAGAAGAAATGAATAAAAAAACTATTGTGCACCTGCCCTGCAAACAGCTTCTGCATATGGAACTCTAGACTACAGCTGTTTGTAGTTCATTTTAGGCAGATTATAAACCATAAAGAAGTGAAAAGAAAAAGCAGAGAGAAGATATCGTATTACCTTAATGAGAAACTCAATGGGGGACATTTCCAATTCAATGAGAGAGCAAACCCCCAGCTTCGCCTCCTGTTACTGATGTTTTCCTACTGTTTATTCATGCATTCCAGGGCCTTTCCTAAAGGCAGAGGGTTTATGTTTAATTGATTAGAAAAGACACGATTACCATCTTCTATTTTTATCTTGCAGGTTTTGACGCAACTCTGCAGACGCTCTCCACACAGGCGGAAAAGGAGGATCGTGTGTCATGTGGAGCTTTCCTCCAGACAGGAGGGAAAGGCATCGCGCTGGCCCACTCTCTGCCGAGTTGCATAATGCATGCACAGGCTCCCTGCTTTGAAGGGAACACACCCTGTCCACTGACAATGAGGGCTTCACCCAGTTCCTCAAGCCACTCGCTATATTATTGCATCACACAAAAGAGAGGCATCCTTTATTCCCTTTCGTTTATTTTGATCTGGTATGTCAGGAAAATGCGACAGCAGTGTGCACAAACTGTAATGCATTCTTTTGTATCTTATCTTATTATATTTAGAAATACGATTGATAAACGCATTCATATTTTTTGGAGCTCTGTACACAATAATATGTAGACACCTAACTGTAAAGCCATCAGATCACCCGTCAAATGCAAAATCATATATCATCATATCATATGTCATGTGTGGGTGTTTGATCATCTCACTGGGCACCAGCAGGGGTCCCAGATGCTTCTTATTCCTACATTAAGTCTCAAAATGCTTGCATGGAACAGGAAGAAATCTATAGTAAATAATCATACATCTAAATAATGTGATGATAATGATGATTACAATGATTATTGTTGTTATTATTATTATTAATAATAATAATAATAATAATGCTCACTGTGGTCTCTGTGGACCCACTTGCCAGCTTCCTGGTAAAATACTGCTGTACAGAGTTAATGAATAAATAATGCAATAATAAAATATACACACATATAAAGAGACAATACACTCGCAAATACTTCAAAAGCCTGCTCAAAGGTTAAGGGCTAAAAATAAGCATCCAGTTCAGTTTTTGAATGAGAAACCGAAGAGGAAGCCCTCATATGTGCCGACAGGCTGTTCCAAATCTCTGCAAAAGCGCAGCGAGTCTTAATAATCATTGCCTGTTACCTTCTCATTTTACATACAGACTGCCTTATTTGCTAATTAACCCAATATTTACTCATACTAATAAATTGACTTTATTAACATATAGTGATATATTACAGTGACGTGTAACAGTTACACAGTTTACAAAACAGTATAATGAAACTGAGGGAGGGTACAGTGGCTCAGTGCTTATGTCTGGGGTTGTGGGTTAGATTCCTGTCCTTGAATGTGGCATTTGCACGATCTCCTCATGTTTGTCAGGTACCGTCCAATCAATTTAGATTCCTCCAAAAGCTGCTGGTTGGCTGAAATGGGGTCTCTGAATTGCCCGAGGTGTGTAATTGCGTGTGAGTGTCGACCCAGTGATGGACTGGGTCAGTCCCTGGACTAGTGTCACCATTATCTTGGGAGAGGATCCAGGCTTCACATGACCCTGTACTGATTTAAGCGATTGTGGAAAATGGAAGGATTTACAAAACGTTCCGATTTCAGCAAAAAATATAAATCTTCTGCAGTACTGTAATTTCACAAAAAAAAAAAAAATGCATATCCGTATAAAATATTTGTTTGTCCTATAATTCCCTATCACTATGTAAGACCTGGCTGAGATTTCATGGCAGTTTGGCCTCTTTGAGCAGACGCTCCCACACTGCATAAATTGCTCATCTCAGACGACACTGGTCACACTGCCAGAGTTATTCACAGGGAGACATTATTGTGTCAAACGTCATTCGTTCCCATTGTAAGCTCCGATGCGATTTGTGCAGCTTGCTGATAAATCCATCCATCCATCTATTTTCCAAACTGCTTATCGTACTGGGTCGCAGGGGGTCCGGAGCCTATCCTGGAAGCAATGGGCACGAGGCAGGGAACAACCCAGGATGGGGGGCCAGCCCATCGCAGTTGCTGATAAATCCCACCTGCCAATTCAAACCCAAGAGAGTTATAACTCCTCTTCAATGGGCCTGTCTGGGCCACCCACTCCTATACCAAGGGCTAATTCGGAGTTCACTATGCCAGCGTGGCATCTCACCATTACATTCTTCCTGGAACGTCTCCAATGCTAAACCCGTGTAATAATCCTGGAGGCACGCAGGAGGTTATTTGACTCGCTAAATAGTAGAAACAGATACCCAGTCTATTCTATCACTCACAATCCATTATTGAATGACTCACAAGCATTAATCATCACCTCCAGTTTTTGATTTCAGGTAGATGATGAGAAAAAATGATACCACAGCTATTAAGTTTTCTGTTTCGTACTGGTCTAATTATCTATCAGGTCAAAACTCTTCACACATACATAATCATAATATGACAATTTCATTTTTATATTTTATATTCATAATGCGAATATAAGACAGTACTTTTTGTCTATTTTAACTATTTTTTTTTTCAAATTCCACCCTGACAGCCCTAATTCCTTTCTTGCACTAACCTGAGCCGGCCACTTTCACCACAACCTGCACACCCTGCACTCCAGTGCTGTTCAGCTACACGATCCATCAGTATCACGACTCAACACACAAGTTTAACCGACTAATAAAAAGTACTTCATAAACGGAGATCAACATGTATATAACACAAGTGCTTTCTGTTTCATTCATACAAAATCCAATATTTTGTTTTCCTTTAGGGGGTGGCATGGTGGTGTAGTGGTCAGCACTGTTGCCTCACACCTCTGGGTCCCAAGTTCGAGTCTCACCTGGGTCACATGTGTGTGGAGTTTGCATGTTCTCCCTGTGTCATCGTGGGGTTTCCTCCGGGTACTCCGGTTTCCCCCTACAGTCCAAAACCATGCTGAGGCTAATTGGAGTTGCTAAATTGCCCGTGTATGTGTGAGTGAATGGTGTGTGAGTGTGCCCTGCGATGGGCTGGCCCCCCATCCTGGGTTGTTCCCTGCCTCATGCCCATTGCTTCTGGGATAGGCTCCATACTCCCCACGACCCAGTAGGATAAGCGGTTTGGAAAATGGATGGATGGATGTTTTCCTTTATATTGCCCATCTAAAACGGCCGATTTGCCCACAACCTATGTTGGCCTATCTATGTATGATTTATTCACAGGTATCTGTCAGCACACAGGAGATGTTCTCAGGATCTAATCAGATATCCTGTGCTTCTGCTGTCAAGCATAAACATATTTATCCGACAGCATTTCGGATCCGCTTTCTGAATTTTTCGCCAGGATTTCCATCCCACGGCATGGGAATGATTTCAGTCACGTTCCCACAGATGTGTCACGTGCTCTTCCTGTAAATGTGGTCTCTGGGTCATATATTACTACATAATTTTGGGCTTTTCCTTATGTTAAAGCCAGTTTCTAAATTAGCCCTTATCATACACACTGACTTGGGTATGCTTATTAGTGGAAAGATAAATCTAAAGTGGTGTGACAAAGGAGGGAGAGTGAGAGAGTGAATGTTGGAGAGAGGGAGCAAAATGAGTGTTAGTGAGAGAGGTGGCACCGCATTATGAGCTGCGACGTGAGAGTTCTCAGTCTCCCCCTCAGCAGCACCCACGCCTACAGACACAGCATGGACTCACTGGGCTCCTGTGTTTACGGTGCAGGCCGGCAGGAAATCTGAAGGGCCATTCATCGGCCATGATGGGGATTGTCTCTGATCCGCTTACACTCCTGGATCCTACCCAGGATGATGCCAGGGAAAACACAGTGGTGGGGAGGGGGGGGGATGTTAAACCACAGGAAGCTTGCTGCGAGATACAGGTAGCCACTGCAGGGCGCGTCTCCATAGGTGATGAGAGGCAGACAGACCATGTGGGCCAATCAGAGGTTGCTCTGTCTCCCACATTTAGGTGATACAATGCCTATTAGTGTTGTACCTGTGTCTATTGTCTTCAGCATATACGCCACCATTGCCCCCATCTTTAGGGGTCCCTCCTCAACCAATGAATGCGTCCAGAAGCACATCAAAGGCATTTAAATACTGGTACAGACCTCGATTTAGCCAAACCATTATTATCACTCACGGTAACCTCGGATTTCACATTGACTTTGAGCTAGTTGTATGATAATATACAGGTCCCTTACTGTATAGCTGATACGGAACAGAGGGTATACATGGGATCAGTTCATCAGTTACGTGTCAAAGCAGTGCAG
This sequence comes from Isichthys henryi, assembly GCA_026776945.1. Taxonomy (NCBI): domain Eukaryota; kingdom Metazoa; phylum Chordata; class Actinopteri; order Osteoglossiformes; family Mormyridae; genus Isichthys; species Isichthys henryi. The sequence goes on along the minus strand of JAODJX010000007.1, from coordinate 14,431,801 downwards.
CCCAAAAAGGCCCAATTTCCCAGCACAGGATGTCACAGTGACACAAATATAGAGCTGCAAAATCTAACGAAAGAGAGGCTGGTTATTTGAACAGATGGACAAAAACAGTGGGTGTTGCCCGCAAGACCGGAATGCCTGCTTACTTGTCTCTGCTGTGTCACACCAAGTTAATGGCAGGAAAACTGACAGTGCTTGGTTTAAATCCCGCTGAATGCCAGGATTTGAGATTTGTCCAGAACAAATGCGCTAATGATATGATGTAAACATAAACAGATCAAAAGCTAACCCTGAGGCATCTCATATGGCACAGTATTACCAACCAATAAGAATAAGCACTGCCTGGGTTTTGTTATTACTGACGGAATGCATTTTAGGTGTAAAATCTCAAAATCAATAGATAGTCATTATTGCATTATTGAGAACCCTGGGTTGTTTTCTGTGTTATCTAGGAACCCATCATGGCAAAGAAAGGGAATTAGGCAGGGTGCATTCAGCACAGGGCATATATACAAGCATATAAAGGACTTTTCAGAATCACTAATGCATCTGTCTAGGGGGATGGGAAAACGTGTTTAAATCTACACACAGACGCAAACGCACAACCATAAAGGTGTTGTGGCCCTCTACCATCATGCCCCATAGACTATATAAATGAGCATACATGCCAACTGTCCTTCTATTGTAAATAATGTCCACAGGAGGGTGTCAGAACAGACATAGACCGCCATAAGCCACTGTACTTACCGACAACCTGAATGAAAATTAAAACACAAAAAACACCATTTGACTCGCCACTTAACTGCAGGAAGAAACATGGACAGATTAAATGAAGAGAATCACTTAGTACTTATGTATATATATATTTAAGTCTGAATCATAATGGAAGCCCATAATGTAAACAGTGTACTCCCCAAATCCCAGGTGTTTTCATATTATTTCAAACAGTGACTGTAATTTTAGCCCTTAATAAAAGTACAAAAAGAGATGTGACCTACATTTTCAATGTCACAAATGTCGAATAGTCTGCATAGTCCCACAGCAGCAGAAGTGTGCATGTGTGTGTGTATGTGTCTGTGTGTGTGCATGAGGAAGAGACAGAGAAAGCAAGAGAGAGAGAAAGGAGAAGGAGAAAGAAAAAAACTGAACAGGAGAAACTGTGCATTAAAAAAAAAATTAGGTCACACAATAAGTGTGGCGTGATTTCATCACCGGCATTAGAGCTGCACGCAGTATCCAGGACTGGGATCACATCCCACTAAGAGGAAACAGCTGGAGAAACAACAGAAAGTGACTCATGTGTAAAAGCACCTAAAAACATCTGACACAGACATTTTTATACGAATAATGCAAGGTGTCCCGCATACACCTTAAGAGGGATTCTCTACCGTGCAGCTCTCCCCATTACAACGTGCCACGCGACTCTTTGTTTCCATGTTCTGCAAAACTGAGACAGACAGTCTGGACAGAAGTTGCACATTTTACCGCACCTGATGGCTTGAATTTTCACCATTTCTGGGGGTTTAAGAGCGCAATTCAATTCCTTTTTTTCCTATTTCCCCAAGTGACAGGAAATAATGAAGGTTCACGTTTCCTAATTGACCTTGGATATCAATCCTGCCTTATTTAATATAGCGGGTCCTGCAGAGCAAATAATGGATGAGACCGCCCAGTAATCCTCACTATTACGATGCTACCCGGAGTCTCCCTGCGCCACACACACCTGCACCGGCACTGCTGATGCCCGACTGTGTGGCTCACTGGTGGTGCAGTGCCGATAATGTCATAATGCAGCATTCCACTAGTCCCTGCTCTCTTCTTCACGAGTTTATGCAATGGACTATGACGCTTGCTGGCACCGTGTGAAGAGAAAAAAAACTGTCTCTATGACAACTGTGTTTCCAAGCATTAGAATTTATACTCTATACGTATGAACGAACAACAAGACAGTACGAGGAAATACAACTAAATTCAGTAACTGCTGAAATAAGTGGCATTTAAACATGTATACATTACACTTTTGGATGCAGCAATATTCGATAGAAAAAGAATATACTGCATTCTTTCTGATTTTCCTTAGCAAAGCATGAGAAAAACATGCTCATTAACCTTATTTTAGCTTCTAAATGAATACCGTAAAGAATTTCCTTAAAAAGTCTGTTCCCTGGAAGGATGGTGTTCTGCGTCTTACTGATTTAATGGGGATATTGAAAGGGCATACATTTGGTTTCAAAATTGGTATACAGTAAGAACCAATCAGCCCCGAACCCCCCAGCCTTCTAAAAACACACACAGCACTCCCATAATATTAGTAGGTACACGTCTCTATTGTACATAGCCAAATCTACACCCTTGCTTTCTTCATCTAAAGACCAAAGCCAAAACTGACACTAGCCACTGATTTTTATACCAGTCAATGAAGTAAAATGATATCCTAGTATTCTGTGCAGGACTCTGGATATAGTCCTAGTGAGTAAGCTATGCCACGCTGTGCAGTTGAAACCTGATTCATGAAAGGATGCTTTGCATTTAAGGACAGATCGAAGTAAATATCAAGAGGCACGTGAATCAGTAGGAACAGGAATGTGAATGAAAAGCAATCGAGGAAACGTGTTGTTTATCTGGGTTATGTTGGTCGGTGTGCTTTAAAGGGCTGTCGAAAGCTCCAGGGTGGTGCTGTGTTTCGCTTCAACTTAGCACTTTATTGCTTTTGTGGAGCTATTATTAGGGTCTACGTTCACCTTGTACTCCAGTGTAAATCAGTCTCTAACCAAAAGATAACCAAAATATCTGGTAATACTACAGACATTCATGGAAGGAGGGTTTCCCACCTCTTCATGAACAGATAGACACTAAACAAGGAGCGGAAAACTTACATTTTAAAGATTATAACCTAATTTCTCTTTTGCTGTCACTCCTGTACTGATACGGGTTAAACCTCAATCAAAAAATGGCATCATCATGTTTAATGCTCCCTTTGACTCCATGGTGCTTTGACAAGATAAAAGTATGTTTAGTTGAAGACAATGTTCTTTCTCGCCATTATACTGTATGAAGTTGTCAATACCTGGAGGTGATTCCAGAAAACAAACTAAAGCTCATGCTTAAGAAAACAAGAAACATACAGAAAGACTCTGAAACCTTCCCTGATGACCCGGGATAATTACATTTTCCCATCAGGTTACCAGGGATTTCCAAATTTTTACAGTAAGCCCCACACAGTATCAGTTATTATTGATATCCTTCCATCAGAAAAGATCTCCTAAGTAGATCTCCTAAGTAGAATGTGTATGCTTAAGGCCTGATTTTTAGCAGAGCAGCAATTTACTGTGCAATCGGCTTTGCCGCCATCTTGGTGCATTGTCAGTCATGGTAATTGAGTATTCAGAAAATGTTAATGCAAGCAAGTCAAGTTAAGTACGGCTTTATTATCACACTAGGCATATTCATTGCATTGCATATACTGTACAGTAGTGACACGAAATAATGTTACATAGCCTTCATATGAAAGCAAAGCAAATGATATAAAGATAAAAACAAATATTACAGGATGGGACCCGAACACAGTGACAGCAAATGGTTAAGCTGCTTTCCTTTTTGAGAATGCGGTTGATTGTCCGGTTTTTCTAATGCCATGGGGAACACTGAAGCAAAAGTGATGTCTGTGATAGTGACAGACTGCTCTGTCCCAAGTTTGCTGCTGGTGCCCAGTCAATGTAACCTCTGTCATATAAGGCGACTGGTTTGCCTAAAGTGAAAGGATAAGAATGGCCTTTAGTATATGTTTCCACATCGATCTTAAAATGCTCTTTATTGCTTTGTCAGTAGAAATGTAACGCTGAATCGCGAATCGGTTAAAAATTGATCTAAATATATGACGATTTAAACCGGCTGATGTGGAAAATTAATCACTACTTTAGGAGTACTTCACAGTACTTTAACATAAAAAACAGGTGTAATATACATTTGATTTTACGACATCAGTTCGACATCAGACGTGACTGCGTTTTGACGTCGGCGTCGTACGTTAGTTTTTGGTTTTGACCGAACGCGAGATAGCGAGCGAATTTGAAATTGAGGACACGCCCCCTGATCTTAAATCGGCGGTGTGGCAGCATTTTAGCTTTCCGGTAATCACAAACGAAAATGGCGAGAAAAACACAGACAAGACAAAAACTGCATGCAGAAATAGAAAAAGACTGATAACCCACACAAATAGCACAACGAACATGCGTCAGCATGTCCACTGGCACCACAGTGAGCTCAATTCAGTACCGCCAGGGCGAAGATTATTAAATTTAAGGGCAAACCATACTAAAAAGCTGCACATGCAAGCCTTAGTTTATTTATTTGAAGATTTTTTTTTTTATTTACTTATTTTGATTTGGGATTTTTTTAAAACAGTATTTTATTCAATTTCAGTTGCACTGTTAAGAAGCGGACACGTTTTGCACAGTTTAGAAAGATAAATAAAGGAATATTTTTTGAATAAATTTGTCTGCAGCTCATTCTGCTTAAAAAAATCGTGAGAAAATCATATCGTGAACTCAGAATCGTGAATCGTGTATCATTACATTATTTGTCAGGTACATATACATCTAAAAATAGCCTTTTTTGTTTGGGCTAGTTCAAATTCATTTAGAGCTACGAAAATCTGAACAATGTCTGGTCAAAGGGCTTCCAGGGGTGTAAATATGTTATTAGCAACAACAATATCACATATTGGTGATTTCCTTCTATTGATAAGTTGTGGTAGAGCATCTGTATATGCAATTTTAATCATTGGTGTAATATTTCACAATATTTGTATTATCAAACAGGATAATAGCAATGTCAGTAGGTGTTCTTTTCAACCAGGAATACAAACCTTCATTCCAACCAGCTGCAGTCACAATGTATCCGTGAGCTAATTTTATTACAACAGAATAATAATAATATAAAAGGATAAGATGACATCATAAGAGACAGAAAATCTGTCTGCCAGAACTTCCCCAAGGTGCCACTTGCTCAGTGCACGATTTAGCCATGCAGTTATAGTTAGTGGTAGAAACAGACTCTCTTTTATGTGGTTTACAGGTCCAAAGCCCCAATGCACTATCCTGCTAAAACCCTAATACTGCATCATTGAAAAAGATTACACCCCCCGCCCCGCCCCCCACCCTTTTTGGTAACGGTCTTTGCTTGCAGATTATATGTTAAATTCAATGTGTCCAGCCCTCACTACCACCCTGCAAGGGATTTCTGCAGATCCTTTCCTAAGTTGATGCGGGCAAGATTAAACTGTCCCTAAACACACTATCCTTGTTTTGGTTTGGTGAATGCAGAAAGTGGCCCAATGGAATTTACAGAACCCTGGGGAAAAGTGCAGCATTTATTATTAGTTTTTTTTACAATATTCATTTGCATAGCATATGCATTTAACTAAAGGAATCTACATATACCATATAACATGCAGTTCCACGCTATTGCCTATTATCTAGGGGCATTATTGGAGGGTTTCACCCTGTTTATTCATTTTGCTTTTCATTAAAAAGAGATTTAGAAAAAAGAGGATATATTCACTCATCCTCAGTGTAACGAACCACAAGGTTCATATTCTCATCACATTCGGGTACAAAGCAGCTGTGTGATTAAAATGACAACGAAGCGGCCCTATGGCAATGCCACATTTGCCCTTGAGCTTTTCGCAGCGCAGGTAAGATTAAGTGGCTGGAAGATCTCAGCGTGTCTAAGTCCTGGACCTTGGAATTTGGCCAAACTGTGACCCTCACATGGAAAAACAGTTGAAAGATGTGCGATGAACATAACTGGTCCAGTTTCCAAGACTATCTGAAAACCTTCAAAGAAAATAAATACACATTATTAGCAATGCGTTATGCATTACTGAATACAACTATTAGTGTCATGCAGATTACATGCAATTGAATATGGTGTTCTCCCACGCCAAGCATAGAGGATGCACAGCACAGCTAATGAACAATATAAACAGGCAGTGGCAAGCATGTTCCTGAATAGCTCCTTGCAGTGTTATTATACTTGACTTCTGACACTCGTGTTTCCTCATCCACCCATTGTGTGATGTAAGCAAACAGGTGGCTGGACTGTAGCTGTGACGATGTTGCACTTTCAAGGGTCTCCACTCCACTGGTCACCCTTTCAGCTGTGGAGAGTCATGCCCACAGCATGCGTGTTTGGCCAACAAGCCCCTCCATTCCAGGGCACAGTATCAAACTGCTTTCATTCCCGTTTCCACATATTTGCCTCTGTATTTCATTTGAATTTCACGTTTCTTTGTATAGAGGAATTTTGCAAGAAAGATGGTAAGTCTGAAAAGAGCCAACAGTGGATTATCCATCCATCCATCTATCCATCTCCCCATCCATTTTCTAATCACTTATCTTAGTCGGGTCAATGGGGAGGGGGGCTTTGGCAACACAGGGCACCCACCAGAAGGGATGTCAGTCCATGGCAGGGCATATACACCAACACATGCAATCATACTCTGTGGGCATTTTACAGACACCACTTAGCCTTACTGCATGACTCGAGGAAATCAAAGTAACCAAAAGAGAGAAACTTCTATAAAAATGACACAAATCATATTTAATCAGGTAATTCATCATCAAGTAATTGCACTATTACAGTATAAAGTACAACGCAATTGAAATGATCGTGGAAAAACTATAATTAAATTGTATCATGAATTAATTATAAAATATTACTCTCTGGAAGATAAATATTTAATTCAGTGTAAGATAGGGTTATAATTCTAATTATTTTCATTGTGCCAGATAAGATGGTTAAGGCACATCTTAATTCTGATATGCCACAAATCGCTAATCCTTTGGGCTGCTTTACTGCCCTTTGATAAGCAAATATAAAGTTGATTGTGTTTCTTCACTTTTTGTTTTTTGCATATTTTCCTGTAGCTAGCGTAGACAATAAAAATCAAGCTGGCTGTGACACTATCCAAGGTCACGTCAGAAAAGGATTAAAATGCAACCTTTCTTATGAATAATGCGACATTTTTACTCTGAGTAAAGTAAAATACAAACAAAAAGCTTAAGTCATCCTGGGGTTGAGCAATAAACAGCTAAGTCCTCATTTATAATACTGCGTACAGATCTGGGCAACACCTGTCAAAAATACTTATACTTTATAGTTGATCCAGCAAAGAAGAATGGGAAGGATCCCGTGTGCTAAAGAGCTGCCAAGGGCAATGTTATAAGTGCTAAATTTATTGAGCAATGACATTTGACTAATTGATAAGCTCAATGCCAGGGACCACTTTAATGTCAGTACTTGTAAGAGAACACAAAATTACATCCACAATAAAAATATAGTGGACGATAAATTTGAATAATTACACAAAGGGCAGGTTTTCACAAAAAATCTATAATATGGGGTTGAAATAAGGTTCTTGTGGGCAATTGAATATGGCTGCTTGAAATGTTTTATGGTGGTGTTCTCTATAAGGCATATAGCTACAGATTTTCCTATATCACATATTAGCTGACATTTAGGCCTAGACATTAGTAAAAATGAGCGTTAAAATTGTTGCAGTTGCTTGTAGTTTTCATGATTAACACACTGTACAATACAATGTAATGAGCAGTCCTTGATTTTTCTGTTTTCAGCTTAGTTGCATTACTCTTGCTTTGGGGTTCGTGCCTTTGAATGGATCTTTTGCCTGTACTTTTATCCTTTTGAGGTAGAAAACTGCTACCCTTGCAGAAGACTCTCCCTGTGTGCAGGAGCCTTAAACATAAGCCCACCTGCTCCCGTTTGTCTACAAGTTTCACTCTAGGGAACAACAAGTGAGCACTCGAGGCATTCAGATGGCAAAGAAAAAGGTTATACGATGGCTTTATGGCTAAATAGTGGAACATCAATAACCCAAATGCTTGGAAGTCATTCATCATTGAAAACTATATGCCCTACAGTATTCTGAATGCACCGCATAATAAAAACAATTAACATGAATACCCATTCCCATTAATCAGACCTGTGAACGATACAGTCATCATGCAAATGTCGAGATCATTCATTTCTGAAGCTTAAAATATCAAATTTCCGTGAAGAGAGTTGGATATATTCTAAAGAGTGGTGACAGGGACACAAATTACTAAGTATGTCTGCATTAGTGTAGTGCTAATGTTCTTTGATGAGCAGAACTTGTTCTAGAATCAATAACAGCCTATAGGCAAAGAGCTATGTGCTGAAAGCAGCTTGATGTTTCCCTGAATATCTCTTACTGCAATTGCTTCTCTCAGCACTAAAGTAGTGGAGCTTTTCTATTGTGACAGCAGGAAGATAAAACTGCTGGATGCTTTAACTCATTTCCTAAGTGAGAGATCATGCTTTTTTTCAAAAGAAATAGTGTAAAGAATAACAGCTCAATAGGTTAATCATGCAAGAGCATTTAAAATAAACTGTGTCTAAGCATGTATGAATATGTCGGATGTCTACCAGTTTACACTTTACATAATATCCATCCATCCATTTTCTGAAGCTGTTTATCCTATCCAGGGTCACAGGGGCTCCAGAGCCAATGGGCACAAGGCAGGGAACAGGCCAGGATGGGGCACCAATCCATCACAGGGCTCACACACACCATTCACTCACACCTACAGGCAATTTGGTAACTTCAATAAAGCTCAGCATGTTTTTGGACCCGGGGGGAAATCAGAGGAAACCCCATAACGACACGGGGAGAGCATGCAGGCTGCACACAAACGGAACCTTTGCTGGCGTAGGGCGGCAGTACTAAGCACTGCACCACCCTGTTACCCACTTCATATAACAATTTTGGTACATTTTCATGAATCATGTATTAAACTTTAAAAAATGCTCAGCATCCCCTCTTAAGGGTCTACAAAAAATATCTTTACACGTGCTTCGTGTATACCTACAGAATGAGGCATCTGTAAACATCAATAACATGAACGTACATAACTCACACGTAAGCTGATGAGTAACCTTTTATCTTATAAGCAAAGCCAAATGATTTAACACGGGCTTGTTTACAGCACTTTTACAGATGCATAATGATGGAAGGAGACTGTCTGAATCCGGGTTACCGTGTGCTGTTGTTTTCTCTGTTCCATGGGTATAAATTAAAACTTAACATATATTTAAATCGATACCACATGGCCAGGTGTTACTAATCTACAAGAGAACATGTTCCAGGGCAAACAGTTATATAAATACATAATTTCACACCAGCACCAATTTTAGATATTTAAAAATTATTTTAAAAGTGACAGATACTCTAAATTTCTTTGGAATGTGCGTCTAATATGAGTTTACACCGAATCGTATGTATACAGTTTTGTCAGTTTTATTTACTAACAATATTAAATTTTTTCTCCAGTCCAGAAGTTAGACAAACAGCACAATCAAACAAATAAATGGCAATGTAATATTACGGACACTGCAGTACCAAAATAGGATGCGATTTAATTTGACAAAGGCCTAACACTCAAGTCAATATATATAATGAATGCAAACCTAGTTTAATAAAAGTCTCATTAGTCAAGAGCGACCCACAGTGAAAAAGTATCTGACACGCCGCCGCACGCGAAGCCTCACGCGCACCTTTCCCAGCGCATCCCGGCACGCCAGTATCAGCGGGGAACGAGCGTTGGTACTCACCCTTTGGGTTTTTGAAGGACTGGAAGGACAGCGAATGGTGCACCATTGTGGCTTCTGGCAGAGCTACCAACTAAGAAATAACCAATTTTCTACGTCTAAGTATTCGAAGACGTGAAAATTCTATGGTAGGACTGCGTGGGTGTCTTGGCTCCCCGACATACTCGGCGCGCTGTACAGCGATGCGCAGCGCTGCTCTGGCTCACTAAGCTCCTTCATCCATGACTGTTGTCATGGCAACGTACCGTAAGGGAGGTCTTGTGTCGGTACTCTACGATACCTCTGCGTGAAAGCTTTTGTAATATATTATACCTTCGTCCAGTCAAATGTCATTATAAAAAGGTAAACATTTCGGTTAAGTGAGAATGACAATGTGGCTGCCTCAGAAAAAGAAAGTGCGCGATGTGCATCCCCATTCCCTGGAACAACGTGCCATCCAGTTCGACTTTGAGTTTGCTAGAATCTCTACGAGTTTAATGCCTACTATTTCTGGCTTCTTTATTGATTATTTATTTTAGATCATTATGTACGCTGTTAAAAGCGGACCTGCTTGCTTTTTCTGTTCTACTGATTGTTTAGGAATATCCGCTACTTTCTTGTTACTTTTTAGTGATGCAGCTGATCGTGTTTTTATTTTCGAACGAATTTTATGAGTACACTGATTTTTTTTTTTTTACCACAGGGTGAGATGCTACACAGCATCAAAGGCAGTATGTCATTTGCTGGGAAAAAAAAGCCAAGATTAGTTAAGAGGTCATGGTTTACCCTAACCCTAACCCTAACCCTACTACTCTGCATAGACTCAAATTTAAGTGATAAATGTTTCTTGAACTGCCAAGCACATTTGGAGGCTGCAAGCTATAGTACCGCTGCTGCACATGATTTGCACATCAGTCCTGGTCCTGTTCAGCACACTGTCATCCACCAGGATGACTTTCAGAAGCTAATTAGACAACACCAGCTGAGGCAGGGTTCTACAACCTGTCACTGTGACCACCTGTGGACCAGCAGAGCCACTTTGCCCTACGGCAGCTGCACGTCTTGGACCACTTCTAATGTAAATCGACCGATTTACCCTAAGAAAAGGAAAGACTGCCTGTTTATCTCCCAACATCTTAACTGTTTACAAAATTGAATTAGGAAACCCATGACTGATAAAAGAAAATGTTGACCTCTATATTACAAATAAAAAAGCAAAACTAAGATTATCCACAAGAGCAGGGGCTTCAGAAGCATTGTGAAATGTGGGTTAGCCTAACCCTAACCCTAATAACAAACCTAAACTGTAATCCCACATGCAGCCCCAATCCAAATTCAAATTCTAATCTCACTTGCAACCCTGGCCCCACCCTTTAATCTAACCCTAAGTGTTCGGGCTTCAGGGACCTGCAGGAGAAGAAGTCTTCCCCTAACCCTTAGCTCTAATGCTAATGGAAAACCCAACCCAGCACTAACCCTAAATGCAGCTCATTAATGTTTAATAGGTATGTTATTGTTTTAAAAACCATGTTTAATACACTTTACTGAAGTTGAGTAAACCTGATAGTCTTTTAAAGGCCAGAGTGAATTTGGGTGACAAAATGAATTTAAATATATTGTTTAATTGTATTGTGTTTGCTTCAGCTCCTGACAGACATTCAATTGTTAAGATATAAAAAATAACACTGTTAAAGATATGAAATGACATTAACATTTTATTAAACAACATTACTCATCATGTTTCCATCTTCCATTTACACCTAGGATTGGGGAAGAATAAATCCAATCCAGATTTCTTGAATTCCATTGATTTTTAATTTGTGATTAACTTTTTTCTAATTAATTTTCCTTAACTTATATAATAATTGGAGGTTTGGCTTCTAAATTGAACTCGCTTTTGGAAAAAATCACCAATACTTATTCAGATTTCCTATTTTAAATGATCTGATAATTATCTTGAAAACATATGATTAATTTAGCAGATTGTGTATAAAATTACGATATTTTTCCTCCTACATTCCAGAGTATTTTACCAGCTACGTTCTCCAGCTCACCGTGAGCCCTCTGCGGTAGCTGGTCTTTTTTTAGCTCGCTGTCTTGCAGCAGCAGACCTATACCGTGCCTCTTCAAAATGCTAGTTTTAACTGCTAGTTTAGTTTGTAACACTGTTGCATCCCAGGCTGTTGCGTTCAGTGCCCTTTGTCTTATTGTCTGGTGTCTTTGTCCCTTGTCATTATGTTCTTTTATGTTTGCTTTTTTGTTGCCTTACTGTAAACACAATTGAGAACAATTGAGGTTGAAAGTTGTTGAGTTGTACAGTAGTTTGTGGAACTAATGAGGTTTGCCCAAATACAGCAGCCGGAGATTAGCTCACTGGAAGATATTTTCCAGTTTTTCTACATTTTATCTTTCTTAATTGTACATGTGATATGTGTATTTGTTTCAGTTGTGCTCTGTTTAGTGACGTCTGCATACACGTTCCATTCATCTGTCAGGGATGCTTGCGTGTAAAGATCGAGACACCTGATCTTCCAGCCTTTGTTCAAGCATTGGTCTGGATTTATACTTTCGAACCTGAACTTTCCACCCCTGGTTTTAACCTCTGGCTGCTTCACTGTGGCCCATAATCCATGGGTGTCAGTAGGTGGGGCCAATATGCCCCCTTTGCTCTGCCTCATTCTCAGATGGTTGGGATTCCCATTGCTCAGTATTGTTCAGTGTTATTTGTTTTCTTTATTACTTGTCGTTCATGTGGTGAATATTGTCCATTGTTTGCTACTGACAGTTATTCTTTAATCTACGTGTAACTGACAACATGCTGGAGGCAGCTTAGTATCTCATTGTACAAAGAACATAAAACAATAAACTTGGTTTTTGTGCGAGATAACTCAATGCTGTTAATTTGACTTCCTCTGCTGCCCCCCTTTGAGTCTGGTTCCTCCCAAACTTTCTATCTATGAAGGGGTTTGTCATTGCCACTGTCTCTGGCTTGCTGATGTTAGTTTTGTCTAAAGTGCTCCAGATGTAGAGTACTTTCCAGGTACTGTTCAAACTTTCTGTATTCATTTCTTGTCAGTATTATGGCTTCTTCCCTATCAGGGTGTTTTTAAATGTGTCCAAATCTTTCAGTGCCATCTGCTCTATGCTGCATGGATTCCCCTTTGATAGAAATCTAATTATACAGTGAATATAACTGCTCTTCTGAAAACGATACTAACTTTAGCCATGGTGAGGCAAATAAAAGAGAGATACTGACATCATATGGTGACTTATAGTAACTGCATCCTGATGGTGTATACAACGCGCGTCATGCACGTAGAAGAAAGTAAAGGTCAGCTGTACTCTCGGTGTCATTCCCACCAATCCTAATAAACAGGAGAACAGAGCTTTCTTACCAGACAGCTATTAAATCCTTCTTGGCAGTGAATGTCACCCGGTGTCACCTGGTAATATATACATTTTAAGGTGAGTGAGAACTCAGTTTGAATTCACAGGAAACAATTGGATCAGATCACAGTAAAAATATAGGCAGTTCTAGGGAAGGGAGAGCAGAAAACACAGGGCAGAGCAATAGTTTATGATTATTGACAAGTCTGTATGTTTAGACCCCCACATTTCCAGTCATCTGTACACTTTGGTAGAGGTCTGATTATTTCAGGCTCTTACTTGTGCATCACCGAGGAGAAAAATAGCATTTATCACAGTCATACAATATCCTAGCACAAATGCAGTCAGAAGCCATTTTTGTCCTCCCTTGGTTTCTCTGTAAATTTTTGCACATTTCCAAGACATGGCCACTGAGTCATGTTAGTCAAACCTAGTTATCACCCATCTTATCCAGCGCTGATTTCCCAGTTCAGCTGAACTCTAAATTATTTTTTTAATTAAAACATTAAAGAATGGATGACGATACTTGAATTATATGACAAAATATACTATTGCAGGGCTTCTATGTTAAGAATTTCATGACATTTGCTAAAAGGCTACAAAGGAGTAGTTATGGATTAGCTGAACAAGAATTTAAAATGGCCACAGTTTTGTTTTAAAAGAAAAAAAAATCCAAATATATTTCAGAAAATAAAACAGTTTCTCTGGCACGGTGGCTCAGTGGGGAGCACTGTTATTTCACACCCCCTGAGACGGAGGGGGTGGAATTCTGCTTTCATATTCGGGGGGGGGGGGTGTAAATCGATTCTCACCATCATAAGAGCATAAACTGGGACGAAGGCTTAAAAATTGGG
>JAODJX010000007.1:14384842-14399571 GCA_026776945.1 Isichthys henryi | reverse complement strand
TCTCAATCCAATAGAGCACCTTTGGGATGTGGTAGAACGGGAGATTCGCATCATGGATGTGCAGCCGACAAATCTGCCGCAACTGCATGATGCTATCATGTCAATATGGACCAATATCTCTGAGGAATGTTTCCAGTACATTGTTGAATCTATGCCACGAAGGATTAAGGCAATTCTGAAGGCAAAAGGGGGTCCAACCCAGTACTAGCAAGGTGTACCTAATAAAGTGGCCGGTGAGTGTATATGTAAATAATGTTTTTTGGCATATTTAATTCTGGCGCTGATTCTACCAGCCTCTGTTGTGACTTATTAACTATAAATTAATAGAAATTATTACACAATGTGCCACACCAACTTCAGGAGTTTGCTTCTAAGATCTGTTATACAGTAGTCTGCTGTTGCATTACTTTAATTCTCAGACTCAGAAATAACACAATTAAACTCTATGATCATATACGACATTCTGACTCCGCTGCTAACTCCTGAGAACCCATTACACCAGAGACTGAAACCTGACACAATATGCAGTCCTATTTCATTAAAGAAGTTAACTTCACCCTTTGGTATCTGTCTGAAGACATTCATGGCAATCCTTTCTTTCAGAGGGTCACAGAACTGCTGAAGGCAGAGTAGCAGCTTTTACTTCTGTCTTTAGCATGTTTGTGCATCATGGTTGCAGCCTTCAGTGCCACCCGACACAGTTCAATGTGGAGAAAAGACTTCGGCCTCCTTCACAGGCCAACACGGATAACCAACTCATCGATGGACTTTGTCTTCATTCTTAATTACAGCTTATGCCTACCTTTTAATAAGCATGTCCACTCTATTCTGTTTTCAGTGATGTTAGTTTGCCCAGGGGGGGTTGGGCAACTAGATGACCTTGGACCCCCAGAGGTTTTTTTTCTCCATACTTGGGGGATTTTAGTTCCTCTCCTCTGTTGTCTTCTGGCTTTATTTATGCCATTTCTTTCCTTCCTTTCCCCCCCCCCGTTCTGTATCTCTCTCTAATTATGTTTTATGTATCACAACACAACCCTGTAAAGCGCTTTGGGACAACTTTGTTGTGAAAGGCGCTATATAAAAACTAAATGTATTGTATATTGTATTGAATTTTACTAAGATGCTAAGCTCAATGACAGTCTACCAAATTCACCATGAAAAGGACTCACCTCCTGCTGCAAAACCTTGATGAGTTTATTCTTTTTCTCAGTCTCCATCTTGAGGAAACTGATCTGTGAGTGAATACAAAAGAGGGATTATGGGACAATCCTAAAAACGTCCCACTTGATTTGTTCAAATCCCCAATAAATAATCATAGCCAGGGACCGCTACATGTCCTAAGTAACCTGAATGAAAAGACAGTCAAGTGAATGAAATTATTCAGCACCAAGGCACCGTAAAGGCTTGTGCAATCTGAGAGACATGAACAGGAGAAGAGATGTCACTCCAGGGTATGAACTGCTATAGGAGAAAAGTGACTGTTAAAAAGGTTATTTCTGCATTGAAAAAAACTCACACAAGTCAGTATTTGCATTTTTAAATCTTACAGGTATACAGCTACTACCATACTGATTACCATACTGACTACCATACTGATTACCATACTGACTACCATACTGATTACCATACTGACTACCATACTGACTACCACACTGATTACCATACTGATTACCATACTGACTACCACACTGATTACCATACTGACTACCATACTGATTACCATACTGACTACCATACTGACTACCATACTGCCTACCATACTGATACCATGTAGCATCATGTAGTAGTGAGGGGTGAAATAACACATTTTTTGGGACACAGATCATTTGATTCAGTTCACCTAAAACATTTGTTCTGTTTCATTCACCAACTTGTTCAGTGGCACTTCTTGTTGGCATAAAATAGATCTGAAACAGTTGCGACTTGTCAAAAATAGCCTTTTATTTAGGCTAAATAGTGCTAAGAAGTAAGCTAAATACCGGCAATAAGTCATGTGAGAAAAATAATATTTGTTTTTCCTCTCTACATTGTACCTCAGCTACTTGTGTTTGTTAAACACACAAACTTAGCAGCTGCTTTCAAAGTCCAAACGCTAACAAACCTTGGTTAAAAAACTTTGAATCATGAAAATGTTGCATCTCTAACATCGAATTGTGGCACACGGTAAATCACGGTAAATCATGGTAAATCACTGCGCATGTAGGCTATATGCTACACCAGTAGATGGTGTATTTCAGTCACAATGGAGGTACAGTATGGCTCTCTCTTTCGGTAGCCTGAGTGTCTCGTTCTCCAACTTGGTCGATCGTTCACTGCAGGCATATATGTTCAGTCCCAGGTTTAGTTTCCAGCCAATCAGATACTCGCTTACAACATGCCCTTACAGGCCTCACTGGCTCTCACTGGAGGGAAGCAGCATTCGCGTCATATCTCAGAGGACAAGCAGAAGAATGAAAAGAAGTCATCTTTGCATTGAAATGAACGTGAGTGTGTAGTTCCTGTAAGTGACTCGTTCCCTGCGAATGAATCCTTTGAGAACGTCACACCGAAATTATGTGGATGCCATGACCCTCATCTACTGAAGATAAGAAGGCTGAAAAACCAAAGGATATAGGAGGATTGTGATTATTTTACATTTCAGTATAATATAATAGTAAATGTTTTATTAACATTTGTTAATTATATTATTGATAGTTTAGCAGTGAATGTATTTTTGCCTCAATTTTCCATTTATTCTAAATATTCAGTACAGTATTGTTTAAAAGAACAATTGAAATATCATAAGAAAAATAATTCAGATTTGAATCTATATACATATATTACTGACTGATAATGTAATTTTGACAACCGGAGTTGTAGAAAATTGCTATTGTGTCCCTGGGATAATTCACATTTAAAACTTTACGAATGGTTTTCAAGGGTACTAACTAACAGAACAGGGGCATCGTGTGAAATTACTAGGAAATGAAAAGACAAAAGGCTAAGGTGATAGACCATAAGCATACCTCTCTTTGTACTCTTTTCTCGTACAAAATATGACCTATTAAGAATATTTAAAGAAATGAATGAAAACAAATAACTAATCCTTACATGAATGCTCAGTTTTCTATAGTGGGTTAAATACATTTTAAAAAGAATTAATTCAAAGTCATGAACACATCCTCCCTTCATCTTAAAAGACATGGATAAGATATCAAAATGCTGTGGACATAGTAGGACATAATTCAGCAGTAATGACTTCTGCAGAAAACAAAAGCTTTTGCTTTTATACCTGGTTGGTAGCAGAAAATGTTAAACAATCTATTCGGGTTTCACCTTGGGATGGTATCATCTCAGAAAAACACAGGACTGCAGAGCAAATGAGTTCAGTGTTGCTTTTGAAGCAAGTGATGTTTTGATTGACCACGATGACTGGAAATTCCCCAGTTTCATTTTGGACAATGTTGTAAATGCTACTGTACATCATGTGCAGAACAAGAGAGGCTCTGATCAAGTTTCTATGTAGCCTAAAATTCAATGATCCGAACTACTAGTTACTTATCAGATATGCAAGTTGCAAATCTATCATCCTACAGATTTACAATAGAACCAAAATGTTTTCTGTTTCAAATGGAAGATAAAAATCAGAGGGATTGTTTACTAAATATTTAGTGGCTATAGCTAGTGTAATCCTTCTTCAAACTTTCTGGGTTATCAAACTAAAACAGGACGACCATACAGCGCAATTCACACCACTATGACTTAAACCGGAACCGGCAAACTCAAAAGTACTGTAAGTTCTGCACGCGCTTGCTCCACGTTTCAAAGTAGAAGTCTTTTTCAATTAAACAAAACTCACTGGTGTCTTAAGAAGTGCATTTGAGCAGGTAGTCAGGATAGGGGTGCTAAGGAAACAAAGAGCACTGGTGACTCTGCAGAAGAACACCAAATCCTGCAGATGTAAATCATAAGCAGATAAAAAAGGGATCCAGTACTTCCAAGGGGAAATACTTATCCTTATATCCCATAAAGGTGATCTTGGTGATTCTATCCTGCATACAGACAGAATGCCAAGTCGCACAGAGCTACGTTATCTGAAATGACCTGTTCTGCTAAAAGATACTTCCGACGTTAATGAAATGACAAGGCATATAGATACTTACATCAGGAAAGACGACGAGCTAACCTTCCCACTGATAGTTAGCATCGACTTCTTCACCAAGGCAGCCATTGAACTGGACCTAGGGACGAGATATAGATTCTCTGGTCTGACCCGTTCACCGGAGCGACACGACTAGTCATCTCTGTGTGTGGCAATGCCACAAGACTTCCTCTGACACAGGGACTGGGGATCATCAAGATGGCTGCCAGTGTTGTTGAATAAGATCGCGTAAGTTATTGAACGCTTATAAGATTGTTAGCATTGGCCAAGTCTATTTGGCATTCAATTTTATTATTATTATTTAAGCACCAAATTTTGTACTTCTTGGTATGTTTAAATGATTTAAAAATTTGTAATACTTGAGAGATCACAAATAATGTATTAGTATACTCTTAATGTATGCATTTACCAGAAACTAAATATTAGTTACATACTCATCCCATGTTCGTTTATCAGTTCATGTATTTCATGCAATTACTGTATTTGTTCGTGATTCATACTTGAGTAGTAACTGAGTTACTAAGTTACTTGTACCCCCTCAAGTAAAGTGTTATCAAATTTTTACTTTTCTTGAGTGAAGGGAGCATTCTTGCTGACTCTTGGTTACTAGGTTAGCTATATACTTAGTTGCAAAAATATGTAATATTGTGCCAAAATGTTGTAGCTTACATATGAGCCCTTTTTAGCACACTTTGCTAATTGTATACAAAGTTAATGTTGTTTTGTTTTGTAATACTTGACATGTTATTCACTTTGATTCATGTATATGCCATCGTTTTGCATGCTTACTTTGATTATTATGAGATTAGAAAGAGATGCTATTGCATCCCATTGATGATAAATTGTAAGAATCTAAAGGAAAGACTTTTAACCTTTTAAAACAGCCTAGAGGTTTCGAAGCTCACAGACATAAGTAGTGTACAGTACAAGTTCTGTCTCCTTTAAGCTTATGGAACATCCTTCTTCTAATCACTTATCCTGGACAAATTCACTGAGCCTATCCTAGACAGCATAGTGCACAAGACTCTCCCACAAGGCATATACATGCCCTCACTCATACACAAACATACTTAATGGACAATTTAGAGATACAACTGTCACTTCTGTCAGCATTCTGCCCGTTTCCCTTAATAGACAATGTCTTTCATCTGCTTTCAGAGCATCCTTCCCATTGGATTATCCACAGATTTCTTTGTAAAACACTGTTGATGGAGACTTTGAATGAGAGCTAAAGCTTCAAGGTTACTTTATTGTCATCAGCAGCTTCATACCTGTACAAAGAGTGATGAAACAACGTTTCTCCATGACCCCGGTGCAACATAAAGTACACTTAACATCAGGGGCGTCAGAAGAATTTTGAATGTGGGGGGGACACACTGGCATAACACTAATATTTTATATCAAATGTGGGGGGGTCCAAATGAATAATTATGAAATGTGAGGGGGACACGTCCCCCTCAGATTTAATGGCACCCATGCTTAACATTACAGTAAGAGGGCGTGCAAGGTGCAAACAGGCAGTAAATAAGTAGTGCAGAGATAATATATAGTGCAGAGATGTAAACTGTAAGTAAAGTGCAGTTGCAAATTAGAGGTAGTTTGTATATGCAGTTTCGAGGAATTTGAAGAGAGACAGTTCCTGATCCTGATCACAATAGATCCTGCAAATTTTCTTCTTCAGATTTAGCACAACGCAATCAACAGCATCCAAAAAACAAGTTGTTTGAACTTATTTTGGAACACCATCGATCAATGACAACAATTTCTTGATTTGGCATCTCATGCAAGCTCTAGTTGACCTTCTTCAGTGGCAAGGTTCAAATGATGAATTGGGGCTCCTGTAGGTCAAGCTCACAGGAAGTACTGAATGAATGCATGAATGTTACATTTTATATAGCACTTTTCAAGACACCCAAAGAACTTTACAGACGTAAAGGGGAGGCGTTTCAACCACCACCACCGTGTAGCATCCGCCTGAATGACGTGACAGTAATAATTCTGCACCAGTACGCTAACCACACAGTAGCTAAGATGGGGGCAGGAGATAATTCATCAATCTGATATAGAGGATGATTACGAGGCCATATCTGAAATAGGCACAGTGGGCGATTGTAGGTAGGATATTGGGGTACCACACCTACTCTTTTGAAGGATGCCCAGGGATCTTTTATGACCCAGAGAGTCAGGACCTCAGTTTTACATCTCATCTAAAAGGACAGCACCATTTTCAGAGCACAGTGTCCCTGTCGCGGCACTGAAGCATTGGGATCCACACAACATGGGCTCCCTTGTTGCACACACCAACACCTCTTCCAGCAGCAACCCACTTTCCAGGTTGCTCTCCTATCCAAGTACTGGGCTGGCCCAAACCTGCTTAGCGTCAGGTGGACTTCCTAGTCCAAAATGCACGTGGCACGGCTACTGACAACACTAGCACATATGCTACGGGGAGTGTATGATTACTCCTGCTGTATGTCCTTTGTTTAAATTAAAAGGACGCAAAATAACGGTTTCTTTCTGTCCTATGAAATAAACTGACAATTGGATCTTGACAGACGGTGCGGTGAATCCTGAAACACCTAGGGCAAAGGGTGAACTGGATTTGTAAAATAACGTGAATGATCAAGTTTGTAAAACAAGGTGAATGAAAATAAGGACATGATCATCAGCTTCAAAAACAATATCCACAGTTTTATGCACTACCACTAATAGTACACAATTAGAACGTGTTACTCTTGTCCAGTGGAGTAGAGGTGTCTTTTAGATGCACCGCACTGTTACACCGTATAATTATGTATATGCACTTCTCCTCTGACTGATATACATTTTTGGATGGGTATATGGTAAATCCATGTTCTCATAGGTGGGTATAAGCTGTATACCTACTGTATATATACCCACTACTACACCTCTGCTCCTGTCAAACTTTTCGGAATGCAGGTTTCTTCTGGCCTCTCTTGGGATGAGCATATTAGTTACTGTAGATTCTCTTGAGTCCAGCCCAGAATCTCTATATGTCCAAGCCTGCAGGTCTTCCCTCTGATGTTCTGTTCTGAGTTTATGCTCCTGTATGGGCTGGGTTATCCAGAAAACCAATAAATGAACTGGAGAATATACAATGAAAGTGTTTTTGCATCACTGATATACGC
Source organism: Isichthys henryi (assembly GCA_026776945.1). Classification (NCBI taxonomy): domain Eukaryota; kingdom Metazoa; phylum Chordata; class Actinopteri; order Osteoglossiformes; family Mormyridae; genus Isichthys; species Isichthys henryi. The sequence continues at coordinate 14,392,281 of JAODJX010000007.1, read as the reverse complement.
CACACAAAGACTCAGCTACAGCTCAGGAGTTTAATTGACAGCTCAGAGATCCCATTAGCCGACTACATGACTCTCTCAACTCACACAAATTGGCTATAAGACCTTCAAACAAAGAAGCTTTATAATTTCCATCAGTATACTGCACCGAAGCTAATTTACTATGCTGTTGTAATAGTTTTTAAAGTACAGTTTTTGCTTTTTAAAAATCTTTAACTCTTTATCTGTCCATATTTTAGATATTACAGCCCTGTGTAAAGTCTGTGTCTATGTTGCTGTCTTGCTATGGTATGTAATCCTATGCATAGGATTCAAAGATTTTGGGCCCCATGAAAGCATATCAAATTGGGCCCCCCAGTCCAGACCAATTCGGTTATTTTCCAAATTTTTTAGGGCCCCTGTTACTTGGGGGCCCTTGGAATCATCCTAATTCCCCCCCCCCCCCACTACGGAGCCCCTTATAGGATTACATATATGATGTATATGATGTTGAATATACAATTATGCTCATAATAAACAAAACTAAAACCCAAAAAAACAGCAAAGTTCAGACCCAATCAATTAGAATCACAACCCTGTCAAGATTTATTTTATATTCACTGCCTTGCCTGGCCAATTTTGTGCCGAGTTGGGCTGACCTTGATGATGATCAATTCCAATGACTTTGGAGGAGGTACCCATCCAGGACACAGCATATAAAGCATCTCTCTTCAAATGAAACATCTTTCAAGGCCGCATCAGAGATGCTGACAAATGGAGATCAAACTGTATCAGTTAGCTTAGTCAGCTCTGGATATGCACATGAAAACAAATCTTATGCATCATATTGTTTTTCTGTTAGCTGTCATGAGCAGAATAACTCATCTGTATATTCTGCTACTATCATATAACAAGATGATATTTCAGTCAATCAGAAATCTGTCACATTTACCTTGATTCAGCTAGCATGGACTTTTAGGTTGAAAAAAATCCGGGACTATTGTCCACATATACTGTGCACAGGGGCATTACTGGAGATTTTGGATCCCATGTAGGCATATCATATTGGAACCCCCAGTCCAGACCAATCCAGTTATTTTCCAAATTTTCTAGGCCTCCTGTCACTCAAGGAACCTTCCTAGGAATCGCCCTAACTTTCCTCCACCTTACGGCACCCCTGCATAAACACAAAGGATTAGGTAAACTTTTTTGTTCCAGTTTTGTTCTTACATTATCATTGCTGTTTCAATCCCTTACAAACCAAACATCAACAAGTTTTGAGGATCTATACCTAATTCCACCAAAAGCTTTGGAGGAGGCAGAACTTCCAGGTTACTTGCAAGCTTGCCAGCAATGTAGTAAGGAATGTCAGATCGAGGGGGTCTTACTCAATCTACATATTTTCAAGCTCACTAATTGTCATACCAGGAACACAAAGATGCAAAGAATAATGGTAAGGATGGACATGGCAGGTATATCATGCTTTCACTGTGAAGAATACAATCACTGATGCATTTACATCCCTCAAAAAGGGAAAATCTACAACAGGCCAGGATGGTAATGACCTTTTTTTTTAGTACTTAGTATCTTATAGGTGAACTAATGGTCAAATATTAGACTTTTCAATCTGAGATAAAGTCATTCTATGTCTGGCATACAGTCAACACCAAAAACAAAAAACAACTTACTGCATAATAACATGACACAGAATAAGAGCTTAATGGTGAGTAACCTAATCAGTTTGGGCAAAGCAGTATTGTTAAGCCCAATATAATACAGTAGAAACCAAAAAAGTTTTGAAATGTTTTGAAGTTTTTAAAAGGATTTACAATACACGAATTTGACAAACTGATACTGTGCCATTTTCCTACTGTGTGCTTATATTACATAAACAACTCAAGTGTGTTTATTTGCAAACTGGTATATTTATGGTGTGTTTGTCTTACTTGTTTTTACTTCTTAATTATTTTAGATTTGTCTCTCTTAGTTTACTTTATGATGCATTTATTCTTACTACCTATTTAAGGGACTCTTGTAGGATAGCGATCTGCATGCATTTATATTGCTGTTCCTTTGGTCGGCTGTTACATGTGTCTATAAAACATTATCGAGCTTCCAGCAGAAATGCTGCCAACGTGCCAGATGTAATGGGCTGGATGACATTTAACTTTCTGAAACAGGTCTGCGTTTTGGACACAAAACGGCAGCTCTAAATGTCCTTGTAACCATTTGCAACCTTGCTGTTCACAAAGGCCTGGCTTGCTTTTGTTTGCAGATGCGCCAGAGCCTCTGGCGGCGGAAATGCGACCTGCGTGATTAGCATAGCGATCAGACACTACTGTGACATTTAACCAAGTTTTCATGGATGACCGATGGTCTCCAGGCTTGTTGGCGGCCACAGGCTGTCGATGTGCAGCTTACGTTCAAGGCTCAGTGATCTCCAGGCTATTTGTCATATATAATGTAACTGCTGCTTGGAGCTTAGAAATACAGAGAGATAAACTTTATTAATCCCCGAGGGGAAATTAAGGAGATTCTTCCTAGACGATGGCATGCTTTCACAGTGACATTTTGCTCTTATTATTTTGCCAGCTGTTTTTTTTTTTTTGTCTAAAGCAACTCATTGGTCAGTGCAAAACAACAAAATAAACTACAAAAAAAAAAAACTACTGATGAAGACCACTGACAAAAACACATATTGCATTATTCCCCATGAAAATGATCACTCTGTAATAGCAATAATACTGTGAAACAGTAAAGGGGAGTATCGTAACGGTGCTGCCACCAAGCCGCCGGGTTCCGCGTCCTTCACGTTCCAAAGACCTGCTGTGAAAGAGCGTCTGAAAACATAATGAAAATTGCTCAGGAAGAGCTATGAGGTGATGGTGCTACCCACTGGGTCCTCCTGCTGTCCTCGCTGCTTGTGTGCTTCAGTTACCCAAAAAATGTTAGTAGTAAACCTGCTGACTGTTTTTTTTTTTACAAGACAAGATAATTAACACATGCATTCCAGAATGTTAGTACTTAAGCAAAACATCCAAACAAAACATTTAATTGAACATATATTATTCAGTTTTAGGTTTTAGATTTTTTTTGATATCACTTATCAGAAATTCCACTGTGTCTTGAGTAGGAACACGCTGCGTTTGGTGTTCACCATCTGTACTGTACCAGTTTCCCCAAGGCTAGCCCGCCCTAAAGTCGACATAGGCGATCGCCTAGGGGGCCATTTGACTGGGGGGTGAAAAACATCAGTAGAAATACCTCTGCTTGCACTCCCTGATATTGCAGTTAATTGCACTACTTTTAATATTTCAAGCAGCAAATGCCCTGTGCTACTGTACGAAAAGCTTTTTATTTATAAATACATTGGCAAAATTTGTTTTCTGCTGCCTGGGTGGTAGGGGTTGGAGGGGGGGCTCAGCGAAAACACCCAAGGCTGACCCAGACTTATCCATAATGCCGGATAAATATTTGCTATCTTCTGCACCATACTTTTAATTTTTGTTGTATTAAGGGTTAATGGAAAATAAATTTGAACTCAGAAATGATTAGTGGAAAATACACATGGAAATGTTTTATCACAGCACAGTAATGTTATTTAAATTTGTTATTGTAAAGAATCCTGACAGGTTTGTGACAGTGAGCACACATGGAGGTCAGTGGCACTGGCCTGAGATTTTGTGATTTCTTGTTCAAATCCAGTAGAAACTTCAGTTAATAAAACTGAAATAATTACTCTGCAAATGGCAATGAGGTACGATCCTGAAGTTTCCTGCTTGTTAAACTGGTTTCTATTTAGGTTCAGAATTTTTCTTTCAAACTTACCCGTTAAATCACCATGGCTTCATGTTGATGCCTGATCTTAAGTTTGATTTTTGCAGTCATACTGTCCTGTGTCTCTGTCTTCCAAGAGCAAGAGTTTTTTTCTTTTCTTGATGCATATAATTCAATTTTAGGGGTATGTAGGAAACTGTTTGGCAGTAAACAACATTACAATATCAATTTCACTTGGAAGGCTTCCCTAATCTCAGCTAGTGTTTCGGTTGGCTCTGCCCGAACTAATAGGACTGTGTTATCTAGCTGCACTGAAGACCAGTGAAGACCAGAAGTAGCTGTGTGATGCTTGTGCCAGGATTTTTTTTAATGTTAATAACAGAATTTGTGGTGAGTGCCAGATGCCTCTGTAATACTGCATCCCTCCCTATGAATATATTAATTTACATCATCAAGATTCACTTCCTTCATTATTCAACATTCTTTTAATACCATTAAATCGTGTGGCTCAGCAGGTTAGGATGCTGCACTTGTAATTGGAAAGTGGCCAATTCAGAACCCAGGGTCGGCAGAGTGATGTCACCATTAGGCCCTTGAGCAAGGCCCTTAATCCCAATGGCTCCAGGGGCTGATGCTGCTTTCACTTCAAAATATATTTTGCTTTGCATAAAAGCATCTGCTAATAAAATAATAATAATCCAACCATGCACAGAATGGCAAAGTAGAAAATTGTTCTACCGTACCTAAAGATATATTTTTATTATTACACATTTAATTTACATAAACGCGGAGAAATTTACTTATTTGCTAATTTTTTTCAGTGACTTGCCTTTAGATGTGGGGTATGTGATGTAGTTGAATAACTACATAAAATATCAGCAATATGCATCTGAGGAACATACACACAGGAAAATTGACACCGAACACTTTTTACATACCGTTGCTTGCTGTTTCTTATCATTCTCAGTGAATTCATCCAGCTTCTTTTTCAAAGCCAGCTGGACAGACTTCATCTCATCTCTACACAGAAACCCAGATGCATACAGTTCAGTTACACACGTGTAGAAAACTGATGGATGGATGTACTGTGTACGTTAAACGGTCTATGATTACGAAAGTGAGAACTCCTAATGGAGACAATCGCCTCTTATCACTGCTGTTTAAAACGAATGAATATATTTAACAAGCTAAATGGAGAAATCTGAAACATATAGGAGACAAGTGGATTAGAAAACAGCAAACAAGTTTCACGTAATTAAAACATTCAGATAAAAGCAACAGCAATATACAATGCTCAGTTCTCTACTACATAGCTACTATAAAGCTTAGCAAAATATGAACAAAACAAAATCAACATAAACCTTGACAAAAATCATCAACAAATAATTTTTCACAAAAATGTCTGACATGGAGTACTTGCATTTTGTTTTTAGTATAAGAAGGACAAAATAACCCACTGAAAAGTACAGAATTTAATGTGAATTACAATGTTCATATCTGGAACAAATGTGTTTACGATATATAAATTTTGTAGTCTTGTTACAATGCTAGTAAGCTAATGAATTATATTATGAAACAGTATAAGTGAACATAAAGCTGGTATAAAACTGCTGCATTATTAGCTAATGTAGTTCAGTCTGAATTGTAATGAAATGTGACAGGGCATGTTGAAGCAGCAGTGCTTATAGTGTTAGCCAGTCAGAAGGCAGTGCATCAGCAATGTGTGAGCTGTTTAAAGGAGTCACAACCCAGCTTTTTGATTCTAAGTTTTTTTGTTTGTTTTTTGATTAATTAAATAAACTGCTGTTCAGCATCTCTGTCTTCTACATTTATGTACTTACATGACTGACATGCTGACTCTTGCATCTTGTTTCTTGTGTTATACCACTATGCAGATCAAATAATGCTAGTCCTTTCACTGAATGTACCCTTTTAATACATTTCCTCTTAATATTTGTCTTTGTATTTTATTATTCACATGAAGCGATTCACATGCCACTTTCTAAAAATATTCCTCTTCCTGATAAATTAAGAAGTCCATCCGTATTTAGGTAATTGTACTTTAATTTCTTATAATGGCAGGGTCTTTTTAACTGATTAGATAGTCATAGTCCATTTATTTGCATAATCTGAGGAAAGGTCAGGGAACGTTTGCTTTCTTGAGTTGCTTCCTGCTGCATAATGGACTGCAGAGTTTGGCAGAGCTCAAAGGAAATATTAAATAAGTACAGTGCGCTGGACAGATCTGCCCCATATAGGTCAGCTCAGGATGACAGCATGATAGCTAATTAACACCAGAGTATTTCAAAGGCGTGCTGCCATGTAGCCTGAGCGAGGCAGGGGTATAGGTTATGGCTATATGTTTACAGTCAGGGTGTCAATCGGAGATTGCAATGGCCTCACAGTTGATCAGCATGTAGTACAGAAGCAGGTACAGTAATCAACAGATCCCAGAAATCTCCTGTTTGTTAAAGGAGCAGCAGTCACTGCTCTGTCTTCTAAGTCTGATGGCCCTTCCTGTGGCTGCATTGACTAAATCATTTTTGGTAGAAAAACTAAATATCGGCAGTGGTACTTTAATCGTGCTGACGTGCGTTACCATGTGTGGTGATGAAATACTTCACTCACAAGTCGCTGTACAACTTCTTTTACTTGTTGACCAGGAAACAGTGTGGTGAATAAAATGGCTTACCTTTGCTTCTGGCTGAGATCCAGGATTTTCAGAAGGTCTTTCTTCGGTACTGTCTCAGCGTTTTTCAAATTCTAGAGCATCAAAATAGATTTGTTCATTCCTGAATATAAAGCCTTAAACTTCATCAACATGCAAAATCATCGTCATTAGGATTGAAGGAATGCAGGGCTAGAGGAAATTAAGATTTGGAGTAAAAGTTCAGCAATTTACCATAAAATACTGGCTACATAATTGTGAACTACACTGTTGTGAAGGTCTTCCTGACGGAAGCTTGGTAGTCTTCCATCGCTCCTCTCCATGGACACAGAATAAATAATGGCGATAGTGACAGTCAGTGAACTAGCTCTAAATCTGAAGGCTTAGGTGACAGGTGATGACCTTGCCGAGTGTCACCAAGGCCCTCTTCATGCACCCTAGTAATACCAAACAACCATCTTAAAAAGGACTTTATTGATGGTTTATTTCAGTCATTGTGTCACCTCAGCCATAGTACATTCTGTTCTATGCAATTTCTCTTGTTTTTAACCATTACCTGATCTAGCACTGTCTAGGTCTGAAACACTTTATAGGTTGTTCACTTTACCAATGTCTTCTTTGCTGCAGTTTAAAAGTGCTTTAATTATGCTTAAACCTTGCTCTTTTATTCTAAATACAGATTTACCTAATTAAAAAATTGTACTTGGAAAGCTAAACCAGAAGATTGCGGGTTCATTGTAAGAACTGCAACCTGAATGGTTTCTCCTATGAAGCAGAGGCGTGAGATACAAGGTACTGTACATGTATCACATCAGTCTGTTTCTAAGCAAATAGTAAAACATGTATTGCATTAAATATCCCTTAAACAGAGAATTTACACTTTATCTTCCTGATTTCTGTTCCCATTAGTAATGGAATTCTGTGGGGGGTATAGTGTAAAGTACGGACGCTCCTCTACTTACGAACTTTCAACTTACGAACTTTCAGACATACGAACGAAGAGGACTGTAAGTCCAAA
>JAODJX010000007.1:14313379-14336414 GCA_026776945.1 Isichthys henryi | reverse complement strand
ATGTGTACTGTATGTATGCGTACGTATGTGTACGTATGTGCATGTATGTGTACTGTATGTATGCGTACGTATGTGTATGTATGTGCATGTATGTGTAGCTATGTCTACATACAGTATGTACTGTACATATATGTGCAGGTATGTGTACGCATGTGCATGTTTGCGTAGGTATGTGCAGGTAATTAGTTACAAATTCATTAATCTATCCCACCTGTATTGTGCAGGCCATTTTTGTTCCCTTCTGCATCTTCTGTTTTGTCTTTGTGCATTTTGTGTGACGTGAAAATTCAACCAGTTTCTTAAATAGATCAACCCTTTTATGCAGAGGACATAAAACGATAACAAATAAGGCAACCCTTTCATATTTTTCTCTCGACTCGATTTTTAAAAGTACACTGGGAGATCAGGTTTCAGCGAGATGCCATCAGTGGCTGCTGCTCTGTCGGGACTCTCCTGTGTTCTGCTCCCCAGGCCAGATAGTGATCTCATCTGCAAAATACAGTAATAAAGAAAGATCGAAGCTCGCCGAACTGCAGGGATCCCTGCTGTTAGCGCGTCCCCCAAACTAATAACACTGAATCAATTAATCATCACAAAACACCTTAAATGTCCTGTGGGTATTGCTGTTGAAGCTTCAGTGTGTTTATTTCTGTCAGTTTGTTTATTCAGCAGGGAACCAGGGGTCTCTGGCCTGTTTAGCAATTGATACGCCAGTTCCCTTTAAACACACCACATTAAGTACAGAGCTTATTATTGGCTCAGCAAACCCTCTTAACAGTTTAAGAAAGTCTAACTAAAGGCATTTACCCCTTTTTTATCTGAAAGCCGACTGTGGGGATCTTTCATAATAGTTACACCACATATCACTACATATCATGTTGCACCATCTATTTACAATTGCCCTACGTCATACTACTGGCTAGGGATATCGTTGTTTTAACACTTATAGGAAGATGGATCATCTTCTATATTGGTTGCACGTTCCCCAGCCAGGACAGCAATGAGTCTTATACTGTAAGCACCATGGCATCTGCATCAGTGACAAACTGGACGCCACGACAGAAGGTCTGCATGAAAACATAAAATGGGCGGTTTTTCTTATGGAAGCTAAAGTTCGTCAGTGTGTACAGCCAGTGTGCCTGTTATACATGACACTGCCCTACATGTCCCCCCACCCCCCACATCTATAAGAATATTTTAATCTTTACTCTAAGAAGTCCATACATCTGTATATAAAATCATCTTAAATTTTTTATATGTTGCACAGCAAATGAAAAATATTAACACCTGGATTATAAAGCAATGACAGTTCCTGCTATAGCTAAAACCCTGTGTTCTTATTATGGGTGTAATGTTCTGTTGAAGAATAAGTTGTATTTTATTTACAAGGCCAACAACACCTTTCCACCGAATCATAAAGTCATAAAGAGATGGATGTGCCATGTCACCATGTCTAAGGACAAACGTATTGCAACTGATGGTGCAGGAAAGGCCAAGCCTGCTCTGCTGATAACTCAGGTCTCTGAATACCTCTGAGACTGTTTAAAATGATTACCAGTTTATACACGCCAAAGGGCTGCCTTGACATTTCTCCCTTACAGTAGATTCCAGTTTTCAGGTCCGTCTACCAAGATGTTTGCTGTTGAGCCCAGGACAGTTAATCGTAAAACAGCACAATGCCAAAAAATAATCGTTTAATGGCCTTTTTAACAATTGCATTCTTATTTCCCTTTAATGATCTAATTCATGTTTATTTCATAATTTGACATGACAGAGCATGTATTTTGCACTTGTGCTGTCATGCAGAATGGTACACTGTCAGAAAAAAAAAACAATTTCTGTCTTTGTGGGTACAATTGACTTTAATTTTCTTATTTTTTATTTCAGTTTTAAAATTCAAATGATAGGTTTTATTATAGAAACAGGTATAAAGTATACAATGGCTTGACAAACCTCACACCTATATGTATGGACAGTCATGTGATTTTGTATGAAATATGCGTACTGTCACGATCGGTGGAGGAGCGAGTGGCGATCGTGCGGGTCAGCGGGTAAAGCACAGGCAAACAGGCAGAAATCGGGGTAAACGGGGGTTTAATAGAGACGGGGAACAGGAGACGAGCAAACATGCCACTACTAACCACAATGACGGACAAGGGACTGAGGCAAGACACGGACTTAAATTGACAAGACAGAGCAACGTAACGAGACACAGCTGGGTACAATCAGGGAATCACACGTGGGAAACCAGGGGGCGTGGCACACGGGAGGAGCGGACGAGCGGGGCATGACACGTACATATCCTAAACGTGAGGTCATCAAGGTTGTATAACTAAACACTAGAGCTGTAACGATACACAAAAATCATGATTCGGTACATTCCTCACAGTTCGGTACGTTTTCGGTACAGCGGGGAATAAAAGAAACAAAAGAAATTGCTTCTTTTTGTCTTTATTACACAGTGATTTGCTGAACAAAGTATGACTGTCTGTCTTTCTTAAATAAAAAGTCTCTGTCGATACTGCTGCAACCTATAAATATAAAACAAAAATTTACGAAGTGAACCAAAATAAATATTCTCTCAAGTAAATAAAAATAAAAGAAATATCCATTAAAGTGCACATGTCATGATAAAAAAAATTTCGGTACAAACACGTGTGCCGTTACACACCTACCAAACACACACCTCTGCTTTTTAAGGGATTTTATGAATACTGTAAAATCAATAATAGCTTAAATGTAATGACCTGAAAAGGAGCCGTGCAGGTTCCTACTCACTGGTATTATTAACATCCTACAATAAAATCCAAAAGGTTCTGTGGAATCAGGCTCCAGTTATTGCTTCCTGGGCCATCAGATGAGGAAGAGCGACGTGACTGAGGGAATGCACATCAGGTGAGGCATCGCTCAGAATCAACATCCCATTTATATGTCCTGCTATTTCCCTGATGATCAAAGCCTTCGGAGAGTCAACCACTGTCAATCACTGGGAGACACTCTACTGCTTGTGAAGTAAGCTCTGGAATGTTGAGGGACCATAAGATCTATGTAAGGCCTCAGCTCACATTGTCTCAAGCTAAATGCAGACTTTGAGTTAGTTTAGTTATTTCACAGTGCACCACGAATGCAAGCATTTGCTGCAATAACGCCTTGTTTACACTGTGTGGGGAACGTGTTACAGAATTTCTAGCAGAAGGTCAAAGTGAAAATATCCATCCATTAACCTCTTTTATTGTAGTCAGGGATGCAGGGGTGGTGAGGTGAGGGCAAAAGGCTCAGGTATATCCTGAATTACAGAAGCCTGATGATATACCTGAAGATGTACTTTCATTTTCTTTGAACTGAACATTGTTTGGCTATTTTATTCAAAAACACATTTTTTCATCTGTATTGAAAAATGCAATTATTAATTTCAGAATAAAAAAAATGTATGTCAAGTAACAATAAGGAATAACTATAAGGAAAACAGTTGTATCCCGGGAAACTATTTGATTGTGCATTATACAGTACATACACTTTGCAACTTCTAACCTAGAAAATGATGTCTTTTACACAGTATGTGTGTTTGTCATATAAATCGAATCAGGTTAGGATTTGGATTCCTCTTCAGTAGAAGAAACTGTAAATAAATTAACCTCCCTCTTTCTTATATCCACCATTTTGACCATTGCATGTGGTTTTACCCGCAGAACACTTTGATTAAAAAAAATGATGCCTATGTGTGAGGCTGTGGCATCCTTCCAAATGCACATTTCACATCTAACCATAGTGTGCCTCTTTTGCACATTGAAATGCTAGTGTTGCTTAAGTCTTATACGTTGTACATTAAAATACCGTTGCTCAATTAAATATTAAAGAGTGGCACTCTGCATCAGCATTCTTTGGATACAAAGTTATGAGATGGAGTAATCTTTTAAATAATTTAGTTATGTTTAATACTGAGAATATTATGGTGATGTGGATATTTTACATATAACTGAAATAGTTTTGAGTCCACAATATTTAGGCATGTAACAGACGTCTATAGGAGAAGCATGCAACAGTGTTGCAGGCAAAAGGACTCTGCCCTAAGACTGTACAACAAGGACACAAGATCATTATGGAGAATTCCTGCGTACTACTCATGCAACTTATACATGAGAAAAATTACATTTTCATGGATCTGTGAAAGAACTGCATGCTTTCCTTTTGATGTTATTCATAGTATATATTTCAGTTCATAGATTTCTATTATTCAACTAACTTAGCATATTCATTTGTAAAATGTATAGTGTCACCTTGCAGTGTATACAGATCCTGGATGTGGCAGGGAATAAGCTTGTAAGCCTTCTACAGACCCCAGGACAGGCCATGCAAAGCAGTAAAGAAACCCACAGCAAATCAGGCAGTGGGTGGTAAAAGAGCTGAAAAAAAAATCTGTTTATATCCTCCCCTGATTAATTAACAAGCTTAGTTCTCCAGGGCAAAGCAATCCAGACATAACCCCTCAGACAAATTGCTTTCAAACTAGGTCCTCTTAATTAATTTGAGACCTTTGTTTTGATTCAGCTGCCACCACTAAGGGTGACCTTTTTCCTGCTTTGAAGTCCCAGACAACCCCCATCAACAGTACCGTGATGTGTCACTCTAAGAGGAAGAGACTAACCCCACTACTGTCAGGTGAGGGCAGTTTTCTCCCTTTATGTTTCAAAGTACAATGGTGAGTGCAAGGTTCCAGTATTTAGCTTAAATTTATTCACACTATTTCCTTCATCCTCTTGAGTTGACAATGGTACTTATATGGTAGGTTCGTGTCTTAGTAAACCACTATTTATGCCTTCCGGAAGCTCCATTGCAGTAGACAATCTTGTGATCACGGTTCCCATAGCAATGCTTGGATCTTTGGGGAGTGCCGTTAAAGTGCTGTCAAGATGATGCTGGCTAACTGCTCGTCATGGATTATTTGTAACTAGGTACAGGGCAGCCTGGATTCTCTGTTTAGTGCAATGGTAACCCTTAAGCATGACCTGGTAAGTTATGTGTTTTATCGTGTAAAGTAGTTTGCATTTCTCCCTCTCAGCCATGGTGGATGCTGTAAAAACCTTTAATGAACACACATAATTTTGTGTATCTCCAAATTACTACTTATACAATGAGCTTTCGATCGATATAATAAATGCATTAATGTTTTAAATGGCTGGGTGAATCAGTACAATTTTGGCAGGTGCATTCTTGTACAATGTCCCCCACAGGGAAGGTTATTTCCCACTTCTTGGCAACTTCACAATGCAATTTTCAGTGTAAATGCGGAAAAAGTGATGAACACTTCAGCCTACAGAATCGTCCTTCTAGTCCTCTAGGCCTGAGACAGACTGAAAGTTGAGGTTAACCCCACGCTATGGTACTGAACTTGTATAACTGAGATGCAGGTGAGGCTGGTCGTAACCTGCACAAAATTGACATAGTCCTACCATGTGTACATGCATTGGGGGAAGCTGTTGCAATTAACATCATTTCAAACCTTATCGACACCTTCATCTGGTCCTTGGGGCATTCAAAGTCCACTTAATCTTCCAAACCCCCCAAAAAGTTGTCATTTATGTGGAAACAGAGTGAAGCTTAGAAGCATAACACATCAAAAAGAAGGCATAAAATTCCTTCATACAGGTCATATAGCTTCTTATTGAATATAGAGGAATGGATTTTCCAACAGCAATCTGATCAATAGTGGATGGTGTCAACCTGGTTGAGTTCCCTCCTGCTTCTGTTCAATCAGGCCTTTGGGCTGGGATATGTAAAGATTTTTCTTTGTGTGCCAGAGCTGTCAGGCACAGAGTTGAACTAATTATTATCCTCATTGAGCTAATCAGATTTCCTCCTCAGTTCTGAGCTTGTTATTGGCTTAAAGATAAAGCTAGAAAACCTCTACACTTTCAGGCCCACTGAGACCTTGAGTGAAAACCATTTTTTAACACTGGCTCCGGGGCTTATCTTTTCGCAACTGCTTTCAAGTCAGCTGACCCCATTATATTCCTGTTAAGCAAACAAGGCGATCTCTGGTTAGAGCAACATTTGTCAGCTGGGTAATAACCTTCTAGTGTGTCTGCATAAGCTTTCCTCAGATGATTACTATGGCAACCTCTGATCTGAGAGAAGAAAAAAAAAATGAATAAGGGACGATGGAGGGATGTCACAAACTGTGAATATAGAGTTGAGTCTGTGTATGGGAAAGCTGTTTAATGGTAACACTTAGCTTGAGGGGACACAAATAATATTGCATTATGCTATTGCTTATCTATTAAATACCCACAAATAAATCTTAGTTATGTACTGATCTCATGTTCATTCATTATGGTGAGTAGATGCAGCTGCAGATCATCAGTGATGTTTCCTCGTATCCTCGGGTTTTTCGGGTCTCACAACATCAGGGGGCTGATCAGACCCCGACTTGTGTCCCAGCAGTGTTGAGGCACGTTCCGGACCTTTTTATCCAAATCCACCTGGAGGCTTTCTCTGCAGCCTCTGTGGTGGACTTGCTGGCTTTCCTCTCCAGCACTCCTTCCCACCTTGTTGATGCTCTCTGCTGCCGCATGCTCACCATCCTGCTGGTCCTCACCTCCTCAACACCTGCCTGCACCTCCTCCAGGACAAGATGGTGTCTGTCCTTTCCTTGGGCCTGGTCGCACCGTGGCTGTGGGAAGACCCCCAGCCCTGCTTGTCTGATGGCTACCATACCCAACAAAGCCCTGTGTCTTAGTCGAGATTCAGCCAGCTCCAGCCCCTCTTCAGCTCTAAACTTCCTGCCAGTCCTCACCACAATGCCTGCTGATGCAACTCTGGAGTCACTAGATTTTCGATAGATAAGTACCTCTCTGAATTCCTCTTCCAGGCTGCTGAAAGGAAGCTGAAGTTTGTTGCTCTTGCCCTACAGTGCTGCACTAGTAAGACTGCATGGCAGGCTCAACCATCTTCGGGGGAAGGAGCTGATCTTTCTCTCCAGGGTCTCTACAGTAGACGTAGTGACCTCATACACCAACAGCGGCCAGAGGATGTGAGGCAAGATGCCGTGTGGTATAACCATGCCTTAAACCTGCTGGGAAGGCCAGACTTGTCTACTGCAGACAACCAGGCTTCAAGCTTCTTGATGGTTGTTTGGACTGATGTGGTGTCTCTGAGGCTGCAGTCTTAAGATTGAAGTAGTCTTAGTTCTCCAACAAAAGCCTTTAAAATATGCTGTCTATCAACGACAATAAGACATGCTGTGGACAGGATACCATCAGAAACACATAGAAATACTCAGTGTCACCTTTATACATGCTTCCCTGTAGAAGGACACTGATGCCTTTGTGTAAAGTGGAAATCAACGAAATTCAGTTAGTTAAAATTCAATAGAAAATCAACAGCAAAATGTGAATGTGACTTTTGTACATCCACAAAAAACAATTTAAGCTCCTTGATGATTGTTTTCCAGACATGGGGATCATTATCTGTTATTTCTATGTTCCAAAAACTCCCAGCAGGCATTTCACTATAACCTAATTGAATAAAATGATAGTCTTATATTTAACTTCATGATATTTTTCATCAAGACATGCAGTTGGCATCCAGACTGCTCTTTGCCTTCTGATGTCACTAAGGATTCAGGGAAAAATGAAAGCTGGAAATGAGAAAGGGGCAGTGGGACAAAGCCTGTGGGACTTATTCAGATGCGGATTGCCCGGGGCTGCCTGCAGTGTCACCAGGTAAAGATGGTTCCAGAAGAAATAAATGTCTATACCACAAGTAAATAAGTAAAGAAGTGTAATGAAGGGGGCACAATGTTTATTGTCAATCTAACCACAACTTCTAATATTTGAAAGATCAGATTGAGTAATGGATGACTCATAAGCATATGATCAAGTTTAAGAAAAAAACAAAAAACTATATACGCTATGGAAGGCTTCAAGGTCACACACTGCTGTACACAGCGGGTGCACGTTGTATGAATCAGAATAACAGAAAATATACAATTTTATTAAGACAGCAAGTTCATAAAAAACCCCTGTGCTAAAAAGAACGAGGTCTGAAACCAGGAGCCGCGATTCGTCAGAGTGTCTTCAACTGGGCGTGCAGCAGCTCACAGAAAGACAAGAACAGGAATCCATCAGCAAACAGAAATAAAGCAACAGGAGCATGACTTTCATGACTCAGCTGGTTCCCAGCGAACGAAATGTCGCGATGGAATTCGAAGAAAAAAACATGGGAAACAAGGTCAAGCCAGAGCAAATGCAGCCATGCAGCACAACGCAGGGAGAGGAGGGACTATTTATCAAAACTGTCCTTCTGAAGTGGCTGAGAGTGTCATAAAAAGGAAGACGCTGCAGTGATGTGCATGTATAAAAAAGAGCTTACAGAAAATCAGCATGATGCACCTTTAGCAACAATAAACTGGTCCACGATAAACTTCGAAATTGGAAGATTTTGCAGCCCATCCAGAAGTAAGACAAATAAAAAGTAATTGGAATTTCAGAATTAATGATCCTATTCTACTCTTATCAGCCATATTGTGGCTCTTAAAGCTTAACAGCCGCTCTCAAAACCCTTCAGAGGACTAGGTATAATATATTAGGGACAATGAAGTTAAACTGAAAGACTCCACACTAAGTACTGTCTATGGCATACTGCTGGCACTAATGACAAAACTAAAGGAAGAGCACAGTGAATGGGCTCAATGGACATCGGACGGTTTGTTGAAACCAGAAAGAAAATAGAATGATAAGAATCTATATTGACTACACTCACTGTAATGAGAGTGTCAGTCGGGAAAGATTAATCCTCCCTGCGTTGGATCAGACAGCAGCTGAGCTGGCAGAAGGATTGGAAAAGTTAGAGTCTTCATCAGGCTCAACTGGGGCTCGAGCGGATATCCAAAGAAACGCTCTCATCTCACGTATCAGCACAAGCAGTGGCTGCGAGGGTGACAACACTCCAATTTCAGATGTGATAACCTATGAACACGACAGGGTGATTTGGTTTTCGAAGGTAATCACTGACAAGTATGTGGAACAAGAAGTTGTTGGGAAAATATGATGAGTGGAAAGAAAGTAAATATTAAGAAATCAAGATGATGGTAATTGTACGTCTAATCAATTGCCTGAAAGACAGTTTTTAATGGTACTTAATGCAAACAAAATGAGTATTCCCATAAGGTGATAATACTGGCATGTTAGCCTAGGTGAGGCAGAGGATTGGCACCATGGCACAATGGCTCCCACCTCCTGGGTTGAGGGTTGGAATCCTTTGCCTGTCTCTCTATGTGGAGCTTGCATGTTGTCGCTGTGATTAGATTTAGCCCTGTGATGATTGAAGTGGCAGGGTGAGTCTGTGATTCTAAGATGCATGCTGTGTGTCCACTGGGATGGACTGGCACCCTGTGCTAGCTGGGATGGACATGCTGGGTACTCAGTAAGTAGCTATGGATGGATAGAACCTAGTTGCATTAAAACTTGGAAGCTAAATATCTACACGAACACAAAAAACATGCTTTTTCAAAAATCCATTCTTACAGCAGAATGAAAAAACACACTTCCTTCAGAAACTACTTATTACTTACAAAATTAACCTAAAAAATGTGATGAGACACCCTTAGCAAAAATGGAAAACTATCTTTACACAGTCGTCAGTGAATGGTATAATATTTGAAAAGGACTTGCATAGACTCTTAGCAAGACAAATATGTCAGTGTCAACAAGATACAAACTAATATTGTTTTATATTCACAATGAACAATAATGTTAGCTAGCTATCTAGCTATCAATGTCATTATAGTTAGCGATATATGGTAATCCATTCAAATGACCCTCATGAATACAGATGTTAACTAGTACAAACAAAAATGTGCGTTAAATAGATGACTACATGAAACATGTTTTCATTGGTCAATTAAATGTGAAACAGTATCAGTAGAGAGAGGACAATGGGTGTAATCCATCGATAGCAAAAAGTCGCAATCCTCAGGCTGCAGAAATAATCACGCAGGTGACAGAGAACACAGAAATTTATTGCTGCAGAATGGATCACAGGACTGGGTCAAGAACATGCAGTGACACACGATATGACAGTGGGATAAAATGCACGCTGACTTCAAAGGTAATTACTTTTTTGTACCTTATTAAAACCACAAGACTACCAATAATTTTTATTGTTTATTTCATAACCTGGGCAAAATCTTAAACACACAATATTTAAAAAAATCCTATGTCTTGTATTCATTCAGTTATAATTCATTATCAGCATATACCTTTATATGCGTACTAAGTAAAATGGTCACATAACAGAAAAGGGCAAAGTTGCCTGAAGATGTTTTTGTGGGTTGGAAATACTTTGATGGTGTAATTAATTAATCTATAAGCCATTGGCAGTAAAGAGAAAAAAATCAATTATAGTGAACCCAGTTGGAAAATTAGGTTTTTAAGGTTTAGCTTTAATGTCCCGATATTGGCTGTTTTCCAATTCAGCACAACACTAATAACTGCAAATATCTGGTGTTGCTTTTGGCCACTTGGAACTACTGATTTTTTTTTCATGTTATTTATTAATTTTTGTGAAGATGTCAGAATGGAGCTCCGGCTGCCGTAAGCTAAGGTAAATGTGCTTTAATTTGTGGAAGAAACTAATACATTTATGAATTATTATGAACTATTCAAATATGTATTAAGCAAAGCTCTTCACCTTTTGGTAATTACACTAATATATAGACTGAAGTTCAGGTCTGACCAAAACTATTTTAACAGATACTTCCCCAAGGTTCTAGGATATCAGAGTAATTATTACATATATTATTAGTATTATATTATCTTAATAATAGTTATCGTGAAAGTATGGCTATTAAAGTAAATGTATGGAATATATTGATGACTACATGACTGAGCAGGTCTCTGCATGTACACACACACACTGACACAGCTCAGGAATCCTGGCATGGACAGTCAAGGGGAGCTGAATAGCAGAATTAAGTATTGGCAGAAAACCTGAGGGTAAAGCAACAGGGTCTTCACCTATTATAAGTGCACCCTGCTCCCAAACCACCCAGCCTTGGCTCTAGAAACCATTAGAAAATGACTAGATGTGAACTGCGTTTCACACTGAGAGGTGCCTATATTACCATTATTATGGTCATTATAGTTAATATGCTGATAGAGCTTAAGTCATAATCCCCAGAGGGTGCAAAAGACAATAGAAACAGCAAGATACTTGGCATGTCTATCAGCTTTTGTCTGTCACACTGCAATGAGACTGGACTTGCCTTGGACCTTTGAGTGAGGTGCACATACAAAGCAGATGTGATACAGGAATATCTATGGAGGTTTAGCTGTAGCCAAATCATGACATTAGCAGGTTGACTAAATAGACGGTTCTTCTGTAGTTCTTTTAGCTTTGTGATGAGCTAAATACCTTCCTGTTTCACAAACAAAAAACTATGTGACCAGTGAATGTATTTAAACATCTCTTATTCCATCCGTCTTCCATAATGTCTTTTGAATTTAGTCATTTCAACCATTTCTTCAGATCTTGAGATGTTCTTAATGTCAAAATACCATCATCTTTCCGAGTTGTTTGACAAGCTTGTACTGTGTGCTGGATGAATCTATGTCACATGACTAATGTCATAGAACAGAGTCTAAATTGATTGAGAACCTGTACTATCTTAACCACTATGGAAACTGTAAAGCCTGTTCTCTCATTTGTTGCTTTGTTTTACTCAAACTACAAGCTCTACCCCAAGGTCCCCTGGTTCTGATCCTGGAGGCCAGAATCCCACACAGTTTGCAGATTCCCCTGCTCAACATACACCTTAATCAGCAAATTACCAGGTTTAGTAGGTGTACAGTGATCCCCTGCTGTAGCGCGGTTCAGCTATTGCGCCCCACACAATATCGCAAATTTTCACCTTTCGCTTTTAAAGTGTGTGGGAGGGGTATTTTAAGGCTTAAACTATATTAAAAAATTTATTTTTTTTATATGGTCTTTCTATATCGCGGATTTTCACCTGTCGCTTTTAAAGGAATTGGATTATCGTACGTAACTTCTGTAATAGGCGGGGGCTCACTGTACTTGAATGGAGAGATCTGCAAACTGTGTTGGATTCTGGCCCTCCAGGACCATACTTGAGGAAACCCTACTCTAGCCTCTTAGCCCTGTCTTCTCTGTCTCTCCCACTCTCCATTGTGATGGAACTGCCTCCCATGGGATCAATCCTGAGTAAGAGGCATTAGGAGTCTGTATCAATGCTCATTACAGAGTCTATAACAATATGATGCCTTTTGTCTATCTCACTGTTGGACTTCCGAGTCTGTCAGCTAGAGCAATAATTATGTTCTTTTGGTCACAACCGAACATGACCAAAGCAGTTAGTACTTTTATGTGTAGAATAAAAACACTTCCAGAAAAGCAACGTGGAATTTTAAACAATTGACTTAATGATGAAGTAAGATCACGTAAGACTGCAAAGGTCAGGCTGTGACAGCCCTACACACTTCTCAATATGTCACACATTTTAACATTCTGTTGTTCTCACATATTATGAATGTGCATCTTGAGTCACCATTCTTGAGCTGCATCTTTTTAAGGTGGACTGGCTCTCTTTTCATTCATGGTGTCATTTGTGATTGACAGGACATCCACTGGGACTTAATTTATTTCAGAGAACTACAGTGCAGAGGGACCAGATAAAGAAGGAAGCAAAATGACTGTAGACAAGGACTAGGAAAGTTCAGGCCAACAAAGGTAACAAGAATACAGACCTTCTGGGACAAAGAGGGCAAGAGAGGTGAAATACCAGAAACATCAAAATCTGAAAGAACTGCGAGGTGAGAGCTTTAAAAATCAATAATGCCACTGTCATCTCGTCAGTCTTGCCAGAGCCTATGGTCATCTAGCGATAGCTGAAAGTGAGTTCACTCGCATCAAATGCCTCGAGTGAATCACTGATAAATTTTGTGTTGAATTAGTGGTGCACCACGCATGGTACTGTCATGGTAAGATTGTAAATCTACTACTTTGTAAGTCTTCTTGTGGATGCTTTTAACATCTTTGTATGCCTCGGGGTACAGTTGGCACTGTACAATGAAACCCACAGGAAAATCGCCGTGCAACTGTAAATTCACGGGATGGTGTTATGCAATCAAAATATACAATTCACCTGATTTTACCCTAATGGAAATCATCAATTACTATACTAATAACTATACTTTGGCACATAACATTGGCAGGATTGATCCTCTCCCCTCAGCGCCGCCATATGTGCACATGACAGTCATCCATGTTAATGCAGAACCGAGATTCATCGCTGAACATAGTATGATGCCACTTGTCATCAGTCCATGCCTCCCGGTTATAGCACCACTCCAAACACAGTGAACCCATAGTTTGGCTGATGCGAGTCGTAGATATATCATGCGGGATGACACGGGGTGCTGTAGAGAGTCCAATATCTGTGTCCGGGTTGCAGGCGCAGATGTCATGGGGTTCTGTGATGCTTGGTGCACAATACAATGATATGGTGTGGTCTATTTTGGGCGAGCCGAACCTTCACGACGTGTGTGGGTGCCCTCACATGCCCATTGGTTCCAACATCAGATAACTCTGACCTTTCCATGCCCCACATGCTGGGCAATTGCACGATACGACCACCAGGCCTCATGCAAACCCACAATGCGACCCCTATCAAACTCCGTCAGTTGCTGGTAATGCTGTCTATTGCATCTACAAGGCACCCTCTGAGTGATGTACATACCCATTGCTGGTCTGGTGCTGATATATAAACACACACACACACACACATACGCACCTGAACACACACAGTAGTAGTAGCTTTATTTGATGTATTTTACCATTTACTAGACAAACCTCATAGTAAAAAAATGTTCTTTTATGAAAAATAAAATGGTATCTAAATTTGATCTTATTATAGGTGAATGCCTGTATTTTTAGGCTTTAATAATTTTCCAAGTAAATAAGAACTGCACCAGTTGATGGCTTTTCGCCATCATTACAAAAAGGTCGCCTTTCCTTCTGAGTATTCATTATTTCTTCTATAGCTTAGTACAGTGGCACCATTTACATCATCATTAATGATATTTGCGTGTGCAGTTTACTTTGCTGGACGTCTGCCAAACACCAGAACCGGCTTGCTCTTTGATAAACAGTTGTCTTCTATGGCATTTCTAACATGCATCCTTTCTTTCTTTGCGGAGTAAAATCTATAAGAAAGAATTCACTTGTACAGTTTCCGGTGTTTATGATGATATGAGGAAAGCGTACTTTGAATATTATATCATCTGAGAGTTGGAGAGTCTGAGTGAGGGAAACACTTTCAATAAACGCCAGATCTCCAGTTCATAGCAGACCGCTAGCTGCCCTTGATCCTCTGGAGAGAAGATTGCAACATTATTACTACTGGATGAATTATTGGGAGAATCTGTAAAGAACACTATTTTTCACTAGATGGTGGTGGATATAAAGCAGAAGAGCAGGAGTGAGAGTATACAGTATGAACTAGGGATTACAGGTAGTGAATATGAGCACAAAGAAAAATCCCACTTGATTAATGGGGGTGTCGCAGACAGCTGCCGCGGGCACAGGGCCGGCGATGCCTGTTTCTGCAAGCGTAGCTTGTCTTCTTGGTACTTCCAGCACACAGAACCTACAAGTGTAACTGTAATAGCCAAGTTGAGTGAGGAACAATATTTAATTGGTGTAGTGCTGGGCGAAAGGAAGCATGGGCATTGATACCAAGAGCTGCAGGCAAACCAGGAAGTTCCATTTCCTCTTGAAAAGTTACTTGTATGATGGAGATGAGCTGTGTGGCTTTACAAGTGGGTTGAAATATATGGCTTTGGGGGTGTGACGTGGGGGGAGGGGGGGTACTGTTGGTGTTGCTAGTTTTATGGCCATCTGCAAGCTCATGGGAATTTTACTTATACAAAAATGTTGAGTGCAGAATTAACAATGATTGGTCCAGAGTGCTAACCAATCAGATTGTAGATGAGGTGGATCCGAGCAGCTTGTTTCTTTCTGCCCTCAGAACATTTCTGTGTAAATGAAACTCCCATGAGCCACCTGTGATGGCAGCAAATTGACCAAACAGTCAAGAGAAGTAAGAGAATGTGTATAATAACTGGCTGTGCAGCCTGAAGAATAGCACTTCAGCAATAATAATAATAATAATAATAATAATAATAATCAGACCATATTCCATCCTGTACCCTAGATAATGTGCCAGTTTACCGTAGTGCTAATTCAGAACATACCTAAATAAAATTTACCCAGCTCAGTGCTTCACTCAGACCATTCCAGCAATGCTTTGGCAAAGAACCAGGCCAAGGATTAGGAGGGAATCAGGCAGACCGGATTAACTTTTTCCGGGAGCTTAATGTTTCATTGGAAGACTGCTGGTATCTCAGCACTGTTTGTAAACCAAGAGAGCAATTTAATCTAGTAGTGGTTTTGCTTTCACTAGTGTTGTAACCCAGGGCACGTTGTTACTGTACACCTTTGGAGTTGAAATCAATTTAGAGTGAGTGGGTTCCACTTCATGGTACCATATTAACCCGTTATATTAAGACCAAGGTGGGTTGCAACACTAGAGCGTTAAAATAATACTTCATGTAACAGTTGCGCTTCTAGTGTTAAAAGGTTAATGTTACTTAATAGCAAACCTAAACCTCAAAATACTTTACAGGTAAAATGCTGTAATTTTGTGAAGCCTTGATAGAATAAAAACATAAGAAATTTTACCTGTTGCCTCACATCTCCAGGCTTGGTTGTGTGTGTGTGTGTGTGTGTGTAGGTTATGTATATGTTACATTGTAAGGACAAAATAACTGCACAATGTGATAAAAAAAAAACCCTGATATTTTAATGTTGTGGGGACTGTTTTTTTTGGCAACAACAAGGGAAACTCAATTTTATAAAAATCTGCAACTGCAATAAAAATAAATAAATAAACAGAAATTCCAAAAGTCTCATATTTCATTTGGTTACTTATGATTAAGGTTCCGGCTGGGTAGGTGTTAAGGTTTTCTGCCCCTTCTGACATACAATGCTTCTCCTGCGGTCCTAAGACATGCAGTTAGGCTAACGGACATCTCCACTTGACATTCATGTGTGATTGTGTGTGTCAGTGTGTCTGGTAATGGGCTGGCATCTTGCCCAGGGAGTCTCCCTGTCTTGTGACCTATGCTGTCTGGGATAAGCGCCAGTCCAACCCCCACCACTACCCCCCATAACTCTCACCAGTATCAGCTATTAGAAGATGTAATAAATGTAATAAATGCACATTTATTCTTTACACACCACTTTTAATATTAGGAATACATCTCTACATTTCAATTTGCACATTTTTAAAATAGCATTTGCAGATGAACGATAGTGCTGCTTAAATTATGTACCTCAACTTATGTCCATCCCAGACTGTCATGGGATGTCCCTTAGCATGCAGGTACATGTCCCTTAGCATGCAGGTACATGTCACTTAGCATGCAGGTACATGTCCCTTAGCATGCAGGTACAGTAAGTGATAAACAGATGGGTGTCTTTCTGGTGAGAGTTCAAAGGTGTTTAATGTCGACCTGCCTTTTTTAGTTCAAATTACTAAATTTATTTCTTTATTTGTACCGTTTTTTGGTTCGCTATGTATTCAAGCTACTACATTTTTACCAGATGTGCTGTGTGCTGGATGAATCTATGTCACATGACTAATGTCACAGAACAGAGTCTAAATTGATTAACAAAACCACAAATCTTCATAGATCTGACCTTCCAGGAAATAAGGAGCAGAACATATTCATACTATATGACATTTTTCATACCTCGGAATCCTACAGTATATGTAGTCATATCACTCTGGAATGGCACTCCACAATTCATCACTTGATCTCAACACTATTTTATGAAGAATTATAGACCACAGCACACAATTATGTAAATGTATATAACCAACGAAGTGTATGTGTGTGGATTTATGGTAGTGGCAGTAAAACCACAGCACATCTCAGCCTTTTACAAGTTAACTGTGTGTAGATCAGTAATCAGAACCTGCTGATGCTTGCAAACTAACCCAAATATCAAGGGACTGTTGGATTAATGGAGTAGCTACAACGGAATTCATTGTCTATAAATTCCGTACTGCTTAATATTTTAAATCACAATGGGACACATTGAGATCAAATGTTGGCTTGTTATAGGAGCTGTGGTTTGCGTGTTCTCATTTTGCCCATGTGGTTTTTTTAAACTTAATAATGTGGTTTCCTTCACGTATCCAGATTCATCTGGCTGAAGCCCCTGACACATACGAGCATACTGACATGTTAAAGATGACCTTTCCAGTTAACAATACAGTGAACCTGAGTCTATCCCAAGAGCACAAAATGAGGTTCTCACATACACAGCAGGAGCAATTTACACTCACTAGTTCACCTGCTGCAATTTTGTTTCGTTAATTCCCTGACACTGGATAATTCTTCAGCAGGTAATTTGCACTAACGTGATTGCATCGTATCTGTTGTGTGAAAATGATAAATTGCATTTGTCAGAGTTCATTACCCAACCATCAGTTTCTGGTGCCTTTCGCGTGCAGCAGTCCTGAATGAAGGTGACCAAACACAGGTGCCTTAAATCCTTTTACCAGGAGCTAGAATCATTGAGAAATGTTTAATAAATGCCGTTAGTTGGTCAGGAAGATCAGTCATTCTCTGGAAAAGAATTCAAGAAAAATTAAACTGCAGTGATTCCATAAGCAAATTCCTGGGTTATTACCCAGTAACCCTGCGCAAATTTGAGCCAAGTAGAATAACAGGAAAGATTAAGCGCATGAAATAGGAAAGAAACACAAAGCAGACTGCCCAAGGTACGACAAGGTAATACAGGATACAGGGGATAATCAAAATAAGAACATGAGAAAACTGGATCTGTCCTGCGATACAGGACAGTGCAAAAATAATAATCAAATGAAGAGTTAAGCACAGGAAAGGCCAGAGTCTTCATTCCAGATGTTGCCATGAGCCTCATTTCTATCCCAGCCTCTCAGTCTCTCCTGCCTGGGATACATGAGGGTCACACACTGCAGTTACTGTAAAGTCTCACGCGGCCTGCATCAACGGAACTGCCCAGTTCACCACCTTGTGCCTCACGCACTAATGCTCCAGCACGTGCTCCTCCCCCTTTCCCTCCAAGCCATTCTGCTGGTTTCGAACTGGTTTCCATAATTAAAGGAGCATCTGCACCTCTGCTCTTACCACAGCAGTATTCACATCAAAATGTCTGAAAGAAAGCGTCCCAGAAAACAACTAGTTCATATGCAGCTGTTAATTGTGACTCGCCAGCTGAAATTACAGCACAGTACCTACTGCATTAAGATAATTAATTCAAATGGAATCAATATCATTGTAAGGAAGGTCCTGTATATGTTACTTATGCTAACAATAAGTTTGATGTGTTGCCCATAACTACACAAAAAAATGTAAATGAAATTAATTCTGTAAGACACCTTATGGTATTCAGTACTTCTACAGAAAAAAACTAGCACACTATGATACACACACACACACACAAGCACACACATGGATGCAGGTAGGCTGCACACCCACTGTGAGGAAGAAAGATACAACAAATGCAAATGCACTGTTCGGCCTGTGAAATTATGTTTCCCTTGGAACGACTCATTTAATCAGGATTTTTTTATTTTTTTTGTTATTCAGCGCATCTTGACATTTTATCTGTTACTTTTTGGAACCCATGAATATGCAAGTAGTTCTGGTTTCATGATTCATTGGATTTTTATGTCTATCACATTCTCCTGGTGTCTGACACACAAATGAAGATGCAGTTTGCTTGGCTTAGTTCCAGGGGGAAATTCAGAGGACACAAACAAAAGGATTCAGTGGAGTTGAAACACGGCAAAATGAATCTGTGAAGCGAGGAAACTTTTGTGAGGCAGGTATAGTATGTAAGGAAATGCATAGAAGATGTAGCATTAGTTGCATTCAATGCACCGAATCTCCAGCCTGCTAAAGCATGATTGTTTTTTATGTTTCCGTTAAAGTGGAATTAACCCCTTCACCACCTTAGCTACTGTACGGTGAGCATACTGGTGCAGAATGGCTGCCGTCGCATCATCCAGGTGGGTGTTACACAGTGGTGGTGGTTGAAGTGGCTCCCCATTGGTTCTGTAAAGTACTTTGAGTGTTTGAAAAAGCGCTATATAAATGTAACTTTCACTCATTCATTCAAAAGAAGAGGGGCCTGACATTACAACCTTTATGTGCTTATTTCTGCAGGTAATCCGGTAAATGTAAAAATTGCCACTTGACATTATTTAATGTTTAGCAAAGTGATTCTCAACTTTTTTCTATCCAAAAACCCCCGTGTCCAGGAGAAAATGTTTGCCCCCCCCTCCACATGTTATGATATTGTTTCTCTTATTTACGTATAGCAATCATGGCAAAAATTGCCAGTGTTAATTAATATAAGTATAATTATATTAATATAATTTCTTTTGACCATGAGTCAAACAAGGTTTCACTTCACTATGTCCATTCAGGACTCCTTTTTTCCATTCGTTTGTGATATTACTCTTAAAACAAAAGGCAGGTGTTTATGAACAAAAAACTAAATCCTATTTGGTAAACGGCTTTAAAATTTGAAAGCTGACAACTATTAAATGTCTGAAAGTTATTAGCCTTCAACAAAATAAAACAAACAATGCAAATTATTAATGATTTTAAATTAATTAAACCAAGTCACAATGATTCTTCACCTTTCCTCTACGTCAGCTTCCCCGGGAGACCCTAACTGAATAGCTTGTAGTTATGAACTCTGGGATTCTATGTAATGTCATAACTGAAGCTCTCGCAGCCTACCACCCCACCCTAGTTTTAGTAATGTTATATTATTTTCTGCACTTTTCAAATAAGTTGCACAGCCCCCCTCGGTCTTTGTTGAGGCCCCTTAGTGGGCCACAGTCCCCCGGTTGAGAGCCACTGGTTTAGCAGATAGAACACATATTATCCTAATAATAAATCTCATTAGTATCAGGAAACGTAAGCGTCCTGGTCAATCGTACCAGTCCACTTCAGTGCAAACACTAACAAAATAACACACTGTAAAAAAACTCAGTCTTCCTCCATGTCAAAGTGATGGACAGCAAACAGATCAACAGGACATGCCAATTATGCGATTGGAAAGTAACATTTTACTGCCACTCTTGAGATTAAACAGGTGGGTGCAGCAAGCCATATACAAAACAGCCAATTTTTCGTCTCTAAAAATGAACAGGTCAGAAGCCCCAGTGCCTTCTTCAAACAGGGAACATACTTTACACAATAGCCAATTAATTACATGTGAGTACAGGCCCCCCTCCCACCCCAACACCCAAAAGAGCTGCATTTGCCAAATACATAATTTGGTCAAAATAGAATTTCCAGTTCATTTAACTGCACTTTTATTGGATTGTGGGATGTTGGAGGGGCTTGGGTACCCTGGCAGATTCAGGGGGCTCAGTCCCTTACTGAAGCCCTTGAATACATAAAATAAAACAGTAAGTAAAATTGGGTGAGGTGGGGGGCAAGGTGCCATTTTATTTGAAAATTTTCTAGCTGCATCCCTGGGACAAACCACTGGAGGCAGTGTTGACAGTGGGCTGATGACTGTACCTGAGATACTACAATCTAAAATCTTTTTTTTTTTTTTTTTTTACAAAAAGTTTTGTAAATAAACATAAATTATAGCAATTGCTTGGAACGTGTGTATAAAGTTTGCTGTAAATGATTTTCCCCATCAGCAGGGGATTATCAAACTGTAATTGAAACTGAGATAATTAGGTTGCTTGTTATCATCTTTGCTGTAGAGATACAAAGATGAGCAAACAGCTACTTTGTCTAACAAAGAAAAGTAAATTTATTTCTTAAGGCCCCTAAACAGCTGAGGCCAACTCTTTGAAGCAACAGAAAATCGGTGAATAGATTAGTTTGTGGCAGAGCTGCATCTGGCCTGGCTATTTGTAGAGTTCCAACATGGTCAGTCAGCTATTGCAGAGTTTTTAAAATGGACTGAAGCATGACCTCGGTGTAGAATCTAAGCACATTATCTAGGAAGCATATATTTCAGCTGAAACTCCTTTGTCATGCATAAACCTTATATTGCTGCAGGAATCATTCTCCTCGTTGGCTAGAATAAACAGAATAAGCAGTTTAGATCATTTATAGTCATCAAAACATTAACCAGTAGTAACAGTACAGCACAGCAATTATTTTATCGATAGGATTTAGGGATCGTATAGAGAATGACCATCGTGGAACATTTTTACTTGAAATTCTTAGTTGTTAACACACCACAGCACACAACAACAAGATGCCCATGTTGCTACAGTATATAGCAGTGGGTAGCTAATTCAGCACATAGTGCATTGGGGCTGGGACGACTAGCTGCTGCAGGAATGGAACCAGCAACCTTTCAATGACAATTGCGCTTCCTTAACCATTCGGCCACATTTATGCAAATCTGTACTTTTTAATTGTCTCAAAGGCAATTTAGAGTGCTTGCGTGTGAGATTTTACTCTGTGATGGAGTGACTTGTCGCACTGAGTGTCCCCTTCTTTGTGCCCCCATCATTCTTGCGACTGTCCCCGGAGTCGCCACAACCTTGTACTGCATAAGAGAGCTATCGAAGATGGATGGATGGTTATTATAAGTTAGTCATGGGAGTTTTCCGTCTTTGTCTTATCCAACAAAGCTACACATCCAGCCTTGTGTGAATGGTGTCCGACTGCTCCATTTTGACCCAATGAGTCACAGTCTGGTTACCACGCAGTCTGCAGTCAGGAGGTTTTCTGTATGCATTTCATTTATGGGAAATTTCAGTTTTAGTATCTTCCGCACTTAACAAGGGATCCAGTAGCACTGGGTTTTCTAACAGAACAATATCTGGTTACATATACATACTGTAATGTTTATATAGTGTTTAGGTTGTGAACACACTTCAGTAACTCTCTCCCGAATCTGGTTGACCCATTAGTTTTGAATTGATGCCAAATGATGATAATGGAGTGAGAGAAATTAAAGCTTTGATGGTTAAACTAATGATGGTATATTACTCTGCACTGTAATCTCTGCCTTACCTTTTGTTTTTTGGTGTACAGATCCCAGTGTTTGTTTTCTTAGTGCACACAGTTTTTAGTTGTATAGTATTGCTTACGTCACAACAGTGGATCCATGTTTTTATTGATTATTGAACTCTGTAATGGTTTCGAGCAAATAAGTTTCAGGAATAGACACCTTATGGTATTGTGTTTGGTTGCATATTTACTTGGCACTTTGGGTCTCTGTTTGCCATTATTCAGTAACATAGCATCCATTTGTGGAGACTAAAATTAGTAGTGGTGCAGCGCCCACTGCTGGACATGTGGATTCTGGAGGATTTCTTAAAAAGTTGGCACTACCTGTTGGTTATCAGTAGATGGTTACATTTCCTGAATGGCTTCTTCCAAGATATTGTCCTTCTGTCTGACTTCCTTTGTCGTTAATTTCTTTACCCGTCTCCACACGTTCTCCTCCCCTGTTTCCTTGTCCATTCTGATTTCTTTACTCGTAATATTCCTCTTAGCTTCCAAAGTGTTGTGTAAGAGTTTGCTCAAAAATTTATGCAATATTTCTACAAAATGTATATCAGCGCTTCTTAACTGTTTTAGTCTCAGGACCCACATTTTTCCTTGGTCAAGTCCCAAATTATTAAAATTTTGAACCAATTGTATTTTTAAAAAACTACAGTGAAATAGTAAATGGAACCTAACTCAGTAACAGTAGCACGATTCTTTCATGTACTTTTTAGGAATGAAAATGATCCTGGGAGCCACTTTTGGTTATATACATATTTTGACTGTGCATTTCCTAGAAATATTACTGGGTCTATTCTGAGATAAAGGAATTTTTGTCCACCCACCTTCCTCTTGCTTGTCTCCTACAGTACAAGGTCACTGAAGCCTCACCCAGAGAATACAGGGCACAGTCTGTGTGTGTGTGG
>JAODJX010000007.1:14292497-14304434 GCA_026776945.1 Isichthys henryi | reverse complement strand
TGTTCCCTGCCTCGTGCCCATTGCTTCCGGGATAGGCTCTGGACCCCCCGCGACCCAATAGGATAAGCGGTTTGGAAAATGGAACGATGGATGGATATATAGTTAGCTTTTAGAAATGATTAGGCTCACTAAATGTTTTACGTATAACTTCCTACCTGTTGAAAATACAAAAACTGTAGTTGGTGTTGATGTGGTTCCTGCTGTTGTTGTTGCTGTCGTTGTGGTAGGAGCTACAGTAGTCTCACAGGGGTACATGTCCCTGTTAATGGTTCCATTTTCCCCACACACTGCCGTGATACAACTTCCATCACCATCAGTAGTATGGTATATTGTTGATCCATATGAGTACTTATTTCCTTTGTAGGTACAGGAACAAGCTGTAGAAAAACATTTCTTTTCTCAGTATGGTTCTCTTTTGTCCATCATATGATATTTCACAGAAATGGTGCAGATCATTGTGCTTACCTTGAACATCATAGGTGCAGTTTATTCCAATTGATGAACAGTAACTTGATGGGGGAAAAACACAATGTGTTATTTCTTTATAGTGATATTTTACAAATGTGATATAGACATAAATATGAGACACCTACCAAGACTCGCAGTTCTGTGTGGTCGGAACACTCTCCCCTGTATTGTAGTGTTTCTCTTCAGCATCGTAACAACCACACTGCTCTGCCTCCACACACTTCATTGAGTCCTCATCGAAGAAGGGTCGACTTGAGGGGCAATTGGGATAGCAACCTTGAAACAGATTCATCCAAACAAAATTTACCACTGTGCAAATCCGTGTTTCCCTTTCAATCGTTGCACATATAGTATATAGAATTTTTAACAACAGCAATTCCTTTTAAAATTTTATACATGTAGTCTAACTCAGCAAAAACATTTTACCTTCCATCACTGGCATTTGTTCAGAGCACACCCCGGTGGGGTTCCGGCAAGTCTTCATGCATGGAGCTCCGCAAGGCTGGTAATGCCACTCACACTGGTCAGGAGTGTTGTAGAAATCACAGAACAATGCTACAGCATGGAAGAGGAGATCGTTATTACATTATTAATAGCATTATTTTGTGATTGTGATTGTAAAGTGCAGTGCTGTCAATTGAATTCTGAACAGCTACTCACGGCAGATTTGGGGTGACCGCCAGGTGATGCAGGCACCCGCCTCATTGCAGGCCTGGGCATAGGCTGCAACAGCCGTGCAGAAGCACTCACAGTCCCCTCCACTGTCACAGGCACATGAGTCTTTGACACAGTCATCATAGAATGCACTGGGATCGACCTTAGCAGAAATTACAAGCGCTGTCAAAATGCTAGTTATTACAAAAATTACACTCGTGGTGCTTGCATCTTAATGGTAATATTAAATTTATAGGTTAGAGGTATTTAGGTTAGTCATGCAGATTCCACAAGGCACCCCTAGCGTAGACAGTAATCAAGAGTGTAATCAGATTTTGTACCTTAGAATGACAAGCAGTGAACACATTGCTATTGATAATGCTGCACTGTTTCTGGGCCCATGACTTCCTGTATGGATTGGTGCTGCAAGGATCGTTGTTGCTTGTATCATTAAGGTTGTTCAAAGAGACTTTCCAGCTGTTCCCAAACTCAGTGGGGTCTACAACAACTAACTGGCTTCGAGTGATGAAATCATTGTTTCTGTTGCCATCATAGTTTCCACACAAGCCACAGACTTGGCCCTAGATGAACAATCAAAAACACAAGACATTGAGGGTTAGAACCAACTAGAAATAAGATAGAGATTAATACTGCAATCACATATTTTAAAAATGGTATTTACTCACTTTATATGCAGGACTCAGTTTGATGAATATGCTAGTTTTTCTGTCCCACATGAATATGAGGCTATTGGCTTCAATAACAATATAAATCCCCATAATTCGGATCTGGTATGGCACCTCTATGCCTGTATTTCTCGGAATCACTTTGTATTCTCCCTCCGAAAGGATAAGTTCATTATTCTGAAATAAACAGAGATTATATATGTTAATAACCAATAGGTATGGGGGGGTTAAGATCTTACCCTTCCCAGTGGACAGAAAATTGATCTTTCTCCTTTACCCCCAGGAAGAGTTTAATAGCCTTAGAGCAGGTGACGCCTGTGGTGCCGCATGGAATATTCTCAGTGATGACTCTGAAGGTACCGTTGGAATTGCTCCCACCACAATAGTCCTGCAGGAATGTTTCAACTTCAGAACTCTTATATGACACTTGATTTTCATAAAATATTGTAATTGTTATTGCAAAAAAGAGTAACATTTTTACTTCATGAGAGCATGAGTACGGAAGTTTAAATCACCCTGACATACCTGGATGAGAACATATTCACTGTTTCCATTGAAGTTGTACCTTTTCCCATCAACAGTGACATAATGTCCGTCTCCATAGACAGAACAGGTACCATAGCACTCATTATCGCTACACTGCCATTTCCTATTCATACAAGTACTGAAATAAAGAGAGAACAGAAAGTATGAACTAAGGAAATCAACATAAGCCACAAAATAGATTCATATTTGTAAACTTTCATATGACTCTGATATTGCAGTAATTGTCCAAAGATGGAGAACATACCATGTGTTGCAATCTACTTTAATACTATCTCCTGGATTATGTGGAGCATCATTGTAAAAACAGGGGCAGTTCTCTTCCTCTATACATCCCTCATTCCCATCATATACCATGCCAGGGGGGCACATACAGCCTGACATGCATTCTGTGCTGATCTGTGACAGGGGAATAAAAATGTTAGTCAGGTACTAATGGAAACAATCGCTTACGGTCGGCATCTCTACTTTATAACTGGATGAAGTGGGTACAACCACTACCATCACTAGGAAAAGTGGTCTGAAGATGGATGGATGGATGGATGGATGGATGGATGGAGAAGGGAGAGTGGAGGGGAGGGAGAGGTGAAATGTCTGCATTGGTTATGATGTTGTTATGGTGTAGAGTGCTAACTATTAACTGACTTACACATGTCATATCCAGATTCTTACAGCTCTTCTGACACTCAGATCCTACAGCACCTAGTCCAGCACTTGAGCAGTTGAAGAAGACCATTGGGCTTTGGCATGCTAAGGAGACAAAGAGAAGCTAGTGACTCTTCCCACAGAACTGCCTTATCAAACTTTATTTAGAGTTAGTTAAGCCGGTCAGATCATGTTTGGGTTCATTTGAATATTCTCGATATTAAGAAGATTTTTCAATGAAAAACTCTACAGGTAAATAAACACATACTCGGTTCGGCAGACAGGGGGATCATATTCTGCATCCTGAGCATCCCGTCATTGCATACGCTGCAAGATGAAGGACAGTAGCATTAGACAGACCTGCATGTAGGGACACTAATTCAGCTGCCACCAAAGAAGCCACAAAAAAAGAAAATGTCTTGAACTGCACCTGTATCCTTTAACACACGCAGACACACACACGTATTTAGTTATCACACTGATTAGCTGAAGCTGGCAGAGTGATTTAATTGTTTGGCCCTTGAGCAAGACTCTTAACCCCAAATGCAACAGGGACTGGTAGATCCTGCTTCCTCATTGTTCAATGGTTTGGATACAAGCATCTGGTAAATAAGTAAACATAAATACAGTAAAGGGAAGTTTCACAGGGTGGATATGTTGCTTGTTTGCAGATTTAGGGAAATTGCAAGCAAAGAATGAACCTGTAAATGGAGTGGAAGCAAAACCCTGTGATTATAATGGTGAGAAGCCCCTACCCCGAGGTAGTGCTCTCTTGGCAGAGGCAGCTGTCTTGCTGCACACAGTTCCCCGCTTGGTCCATGTAGCTCCCTTGATCACAGCCACAGCCATCTACAGCTGTGAATTTCACCTGACAGGAGTAGTCTGGTTTAATGAGGGAATCGCAGGTGCGGCCACAGCTGTTCATGTTGTAGGAGTAGACCATGGTGCTGGGGCAGCTGGTTTTGTATGTTTCTGGGCCAGTGGATGCAGAAGGACATGGTATTAATGTGAATGTCGCTTAACTCTTTTAGGTTGTCCTGCATTGAATGACAGCAAACTTACGGCAGATGGTATCCCTCCACCCGGAGAGCAGCACGCCTGCATCAGCACAGGCATGAACATAGGCGGAGATAGAAGCACACATGCATTTCTCGCTATCTGCGCAGTTGCAGCTGTCATACATGCAGTTCTGCAGGGGGAGAGCAGAGTCTCTTAAAGGGACGTTTCAATGATTATTCCATTTTCATGTTAACTTTAGTACTAGAAAGGGGCAGGAATCTACCAAAGAGTGAAGGATGCATAAATGTAGGTAGACTTACATCTTCATAGATGTCTGGACTTATCTCAGTATGACATGGAGTAAACACTCCCTGTGGATCTGATAGCATGGAGCACCAGTACTGGGCATATCGTTCTGAAATAGAAATATTGATTACAATGTAATTGCAGAAATTCAGCCATCTTCCGCATGCTTATCCAGAACAGGGACGCAGGGAGCTTGGAGTCCGAACCCACAGAACACAGGCCATGTAGCACAACGTCATTCCATCTCAAAGCACAGGCACACAGCTACTCACATGCAATCACACACTGCTGGCAATTGCCTAACTGTCTTCGGGCTCTGGGAGGAAACCAAAACCCTGGAGAAATATCTTTAAAAATCCTGAGAGAAAAGGGTGCACAGTAAGAACAGCTGACAGTAATAATAGCTACCGTTGTCCACACTCTGGCTGCAGGGGTTGACAAAGCTGCTGCTCACATCTGGGCAGCTGGGTCTTGTTTTCCAGGTGTTGGCAAAGGCCACAGCTGTTCCCTCCACCAGCCCACTATCAGTCTTAAAGTCGTCAGACTGGATGCTGTTAAAGCTCCCACAGAGACCTGTTGCAAAAATAGGAAGATAGGAAATGTGGGCATGGCGTGTGTTTCAGTAGCTTAGGGCACTGTGCCCTTGTACAAGGCCCTTAACCCTCAATTATTTAAGGGACTGGCTAATCTCTCAGAAAAGTGTGTTGCTTTGGATAAAAGTGTCTGCTAAATAAATGCAAAATCACACACTCCCCCCCGCCCCCCACCCCCATTGATGTGGTTATACCGACATGATCTTCAGAAATAAGTAGATGGGACTGCGTACCACATGTCCTATCTTTGTATGATGAGTCCAGAGAGATGTAGACCTGCAGGATGGGGATGAACTGGATCATGAGCTGAATCCCAGACATGGTTTGTACAATGCCGTAAAATGTGGAGGGTTTAAAGATGATCACAGATGCTGTGAAACAAATAAACAGGTTATTTATAAAACAGTTCAGTTATATTACTTGGACATGGAAACTGTGGTCTTAAAAACGTAAACCTTACCCGTGTAAATTGGCAGCTTTGCGTCCAGTCCATTAATGAGCACATTTTGATCATCCTGGATTCTGATGACCTTTAGATATAGTTGGTTTTTTTGTCAGCATCATCAAGTCAGATCAGTATGAAGATTGTTGCCCCAATCTATAAATAACTCTCAGAGTAATCAAACAAATTATTACTTCACCAGGAAGAAGCCCAGCTTACTCACAGTGGATCCATTAGTGATGGAGAGAGTCACGGCGGTGAGACATGTCTCTGTGTCAGACTGTCCACACTTATTCAAGTCTCCCAAAATAGTGAAGTCAGTTCCGTTACATTCCTGTAGAAATACACAAAATGTAACTTGAATGCCAGATTACTGCTTTGCCACTTACATGGTTCTTATCCCCTACATGCTAAAAATATATTAAGTCAAACTTAGGCACTGACCTTTGTTAGGACATAGGAGCAATCTCCATGAAAGCTATAGGCTTTGCCGTCAAAGGTGGTGATGTGTGAACCTCCTTCCACGGAGCATTTACCTGGGCAGTCCAGGTCTTGGCAGTCCCACTGGCCCCCATAGCATATACTAGCAGGACAAATCAAAACACTTTATTGAGCCAATGCACATCCACTTATAGTTAAAAAGTACTCATCTCAGTAGTGCAATGTTATATAAAGCTTGAGTTTCTACTGGTTGCAGCACAGTAATTCTTTTGCAAACAGTACATTCTTTGGGGTCAACTTCAGGGACTTATTGGCCACTATCTCCCCACTAGGATATCAGAAAGAAATGGGTTTAACAGCTTCCCTCTTAAAGCCCAAAATTCCACTTAATACGAAGACATCATCTTTCAGTCTGTGAGGCAGCCACTGCAGGTTGCTTACCAGCTTTTACAGCTGGTCGTATACAAGTCCCCAGATTGGTAAACATTCCCATTGTGTCTGCAGGAACAATCCTCCACTGGTATGCAGCCTTTCTGGGTGATGTCGTCCACAACCATGCCTGACACAGATCAGAGGAGATTTAGAAACTCTCTTTGAAACTGACTTGGTGAACTTGCACTGCAACTGTATGTAATTTCAGGTGAGGGTAATCTTCTGAGCATTAAATCACCAGGTGGGCAGAAGCATCCATCAGTACAATGTTCCTCGCACAGTTGCCCTCTCTCTGGGTTAGAACAGGTGTCAGGACAAGGGATGCCACATTCCTGATACTGCATGTTTGAGGGACATGAGACAGCTGCCAGATATAGGGAGACAAAAGTCAAACTCTGAAATCCAAACAGAAGTACCACTTTCATGAGAATTAATCTTGTGTTAATATTTATTTACCACAAAACTGGTCCGTCCTCCATTGCCCCGGCATACCCCCTGCATGGACACATTGGCGCGAGTACTCTGAAATGGTATTGCACAGGCAGAAGGATCTGCTGCTGTTGTCACACTGGCACATGTCTTGCGTGCAGGCCTGGATAAAGGGGTCGACGAAGACTAGGTCCTGGCAATTGCTGAAGGCAGAGCCAGTTAGCAGCTCCTGGCAAACTGGAACCTGGCAGTGAACAGGAAGGAGGCGGAGCTCAATGCACAGGAAAACTCAGCTCTATGATGACATCGTGATCAGTTGCTAAAGGTGTAGAAAAGTCATCCAAAGTCATATGGAATTACATAGAAGTTAAACTTCC
Source organism: Isichthys henryi (assembly GCA_026776945.1). Taxonomy (NCBI): domain Eukaryota; kingdom Metazoa; phylum Chordata; class Actinopteri; order Osteoglossiformes; family Mormyridae; genus Isichthys; species Isichthys henryi. The sequence goes on along the minus strand of JAODJX010000007.1, from coordinate 14,297,419 downwards.
ACATATTCCATGACTGTTATCAGACTAAATACCTGCTCCCCACATTCCTGTACAGTCTGCAGTTCACAGTTTTCTGTCGGCCCGTCCATTCTCCACATGTTAGCCATTTGCAATGTATTCATTAATACACCTGAAAGGAAATGGAGTGTTTAAACAAAGTTAACCCCCCTGTTGAATTCTCCGGAAGAGGACACTGAATGGTGACTCACCATTTGTGAAGAACTCGTCATACAGCGGTACGCTGTTGAAGTCTCCGCAAAGCCCACAAGTCAGGTTTCTGTATTTACTGTCCAGCTCCACCTAGGGATAGTACAGAAATTAGTAACCTATTAAGACAAATGCAGTGCTAAATAAATTGCTGAAGAATGCTGTTTCATTAAATGAGATGAGTCACCTACACTCAATATACAGTAATAAAATACAATAATACAGTGTATTTTTCAAAGACTTATTTTTTTTAAATGAAGGTCATAGCCAACCAGCAGTATCAGTCTGTTCACATTTTTGCCTGCACACCTGATTTTACCTGTCAACTACAGTACCCTTATTGACCTGGCTTAGCCATGCAGGTGGTGCACTGGGAGAAAATCATGAACCGGCTGAGGGGAGCTGAGGATTGGGTTAGGAACTATTGACCAAAGGTGCTTAAATGGTGGTGAACAGACTTTACAAATAAATTGTAAGCAGCACAGCATTAATTTGGATTGAATGGTGCATAGTGATCCATGCATCCATATTCCCAATAAGCATATCCTATACAGTACATGGTAAGCCTGGATCCTACTGCAGGAGTCACACACTAAACGGCAGGGGAATACCCAGGATGGGATAGCATCTAATCACAGCTTTCCTCAATTGCCTTTGAACAAAGGAGTCTGCCAAGTAAAGTGAAATGCAACGCAAATATACACACACAATCCCACAGCATGGGGAATTCAGAAACACCAATGTACATAACCTTTCTTGGGGAGAAACCCCATGATGCTACATGCAGTAGGGAGACTCAACGCTTAATGCTATGCTAAGATGCATGAGTTTCCTAATGCATGATGTTTTTGTTCTTCAGAAAGCCAGGCATGTTGGAGATGCAAATGATTAAAAATAACATAAAAAATTAATTTGTGAAAGATTTGTACCATGAGATAATCATTTTCATTCCACTGGAGCTGCAGTCCCAGTTTTGTGTGGATAGTCACATAGGAAGGGGTCCTCTCAATAAGAATTCCCGCTTGGCTAAAAGGCGCCACAACTCTGTGGGAAATAGAATTCCAACAGAGAGATGATTACTTGGTACTGACTTAGGCAAGAATTCATTTTGCTAATAGAATTTTAGTAAATAATCATATTATGGTTAGAAGCTGATACTTAGAATTTCAGGCTTTTAACCTGAATGTATTGATGCCACTCAGATGCCAAAAGAAGAGTAGCACTCACATCTGCCCATTGACCTCAATGGAACCATTCTGGAGGACCACCACTGTCCCATCGAGCTTCATCGTGATCTTGCTGATGGTGGGCAGATCATCTACAACCTGACGCCTCATCTGGATGTTGAAATCCTCATAAGCAGCCTTGCAGAGTGAGGTTAGGATGTAGTTGCAGGTTGAGGGGAGATTGAAGAAGTACCCATCAAAGGTTTTGAAGTGATAGTTTCCCCATGTGCTGCAAATCTGTCCGTTGTGTGAAGGGCTCACACCTAGGGCAAAATAGACAACAGCACCATCAAGTTAGCCTCCGATAATCGCACTCTTTAATTACACTTTAACTGTAGAGCACATTTGTAAGCTTCCTACTGTACCTGCAGTCTTTGGGATTTTCAACAACGGTGGGATGACTGTAATGGTCTGGTTGCTTGCTAGATATGAAAGGACACATTTTAAATGTGTTGCATAGTTTTCTGATGGTAGCTAATGACGTAACATGAGCAGGAAAGTCAATAGTAAATCAGTCCATATATATTAGTGTCATTATATTTTCCAATCCACTGGCCAGTCATAGTGAGACTGTCAGTTGTTCTGACTGGAATGAAGAACAGTCAGGTGCAATTTAATTCTGTATCATTGTATAATAATACATTTTTTGAAGGAGAGCATATGAAGTACACAACCATCCGTAGCCATTATAAGAAGTAAAAGGACATCTTTTTACTACATTTTACAGTCAGGGTTGGAGGAATGTTTTTTTCTGTTTATATTTTTTTATTATCACCCACTATTATTTTTTTACAACTATCTATATTGATCTATATTGAACCAAATCTTTTATATTGAATAATTTAAATACTTCATAAGGTGCCATTGATCTAGGTCACTTAAAATACAAGCATGACAAAATGATCTTACATAGACATGCTATGGACAATTTAGCGATTCACCTAAAAATGTACTTTTTCTCAACTGGAAAAAGTCAGGAGAAAACCATCATGGCATCAGGGAAATATGATTAACTGACGCACAAATTTGATATCACAACCTTAAAGTACATTTGGTCAGTGAACATTGCCCATGCATGCTGTACATGTTTCTCTCTAGAAAAAAACTACCAGTTTTGAACTAGAAATTCATGATCTACCAACCTGTTTGTGTGAAGGAGAGTCCGACAGACATTGCCATCCATACCAATACCCAGTAGGGTACGTTCCTTGCCGTCCCCATATCCCCTTGTGGTTTGTGTCTCACTAAGCAACACCTGTCTTGAGCAATATGCATAAGCATGCATTGATTTTTATACTGCCTAACTCCAAGGAGGGACCAGCGTGCTTAAAAGTTAAGGATGAAGGTGGAGCACAATTCTAAAGTTGTTAACAATAGGCTTTGAGTAATACAATAGATTCCCTCCCTAATTTGTAAACATCCTAAATCAAAATTGTCTGCTATTTCATTATACACTGTCTCACTTTCTCCTTTTTTCATGTTGAAAATATGCCTTTAATCTTATCTTTAAGCTTTAAAATAAAAGAGTGACAAATATAAATAATTCACACCGAAATTTGGAAAAAGAATTGAGATACCTATTAAAATTATTGCATGGATATGGTCATTTGATTACTTATTTTAACGTTAATGCAAGAATAAGTATTGTGAATTCAGTTAACACTCCATGAGATTCTACTTAAATGGTATTGCATGCATAATGTTTTTATGTCCAGCCTCTAGTTTGGTTACTTTGTCCAGTTGTTAAAGACATTAAAATGCTGTTTGACAGTAAATGTATTATTTATTATATGAAATATTACTTGAATATGGACAGCCATAATTACTACATTAGGCAGTATATTATTAGAATTCAGTACATTTTTAAAAGAATACGGGTCACTTTGGGCCATGTCCTATTAGGGTCTCCTCACTGAAGCATTTTGGTGTGTTTTGGTAACACTAGTTTTATGATTACATTACATTACACGACTAAAATCACCCTTATTCTTTGGAATACATTACCAGAGCTGTGGTTTTATACAATTATGTAGATAGAAATGACCTGACTCCCCTCGCCAGCTGTATTTCCAAAATTCCTAATAAGTTATTTAACCCCAAAACAAATTGAATAATCATTTGTTTTTTGGTGCTGATGTTCCCTCAGCATGACTGGCCACACATCCCGGGATTTCAAATGAAAATGTCTTCAATTCAGTTGGCATCGAAAAGCCACATGACAGTTTTCAACGATTTTAACAAATACAGTCCTGGTAATGACAGGAACTCCATCAATCCATCATACCTGCTTATTCATTGCAGGGTTGTGCTGAACCTGGAGTCTATCCCAGATCCATACCCCACAATCAGAGACACACATCCCATCTGTGGTGGTGGGGGGGGCGGCATCATAGACACAAGGTTGGGGTGCACCCATGGTGGGATGCCAGTTTGTCACAGGATGTTTCCCAGTATGCAATAAAATATGACAGCACATCTGATTTGTAGACTTTATACATGAAATGGGAATGTTTCCTACTACCCATAAGTAACCCTTAACATGCACTGATCTTCGACTGGCCTTTGTTTTGTTCATATAGTGAAAGGTCCTGTTTTGCAGCACAACGTCCTGTTCTGACCAATCCCTAAGTGTAATATTGACCATATGTTGTAATGTTAGTATGTTAGTCATATTTCAGTCACAGGATGGTTTTCTTCAGAAGACTTAGTATCCTTCTTCATTTCCCACCCTTTTGAAAGCCTTGTCAAAACCACCACTGTTTACCAGGTTCACCAGCTCAAGGTGGTTTGTTTAATCATTACAGATTGATTCTCCAATTCTGAAACCTCTTGTCTTGCCTTAACTGGGTAAACAGATGGAGTGTCAACCTTCCTTGAACGTAAGCTTTCAGTACAGGATTCAGAAGTAAAATAAAGTGCTTTCGCTCCTTCCCTGAATATGATTTATGGGTGGTACCTTATTAAAGGTTAAAGTCTAGCATATTGTTGTAAAACAAGCATGGAAAGAGGTGAATGACGCAGATATAGCACAATGATGAAAGTGTGACGTCAGGTTGAGCAGATACTCCCTCCGTGATGAAGATGGCCAGTGAAGCATCTCTGAAAAACAGCCGCTTTTAGAGATCATCAGGATGTACTTAGTGTGTGGAGGTTTTTAAACATGACAACAAATTTGTTTAAATTATACAAACTAACTTGTAAATAAAACGGTGAATCCATTCCTTCTTTGGAGACAAGGTATCAAAAGCGGACAGATAAATTAAAAGGAGATTAGTACTGATAAGACAATGTACACATCTAATAGTATATATTCATGTTATATATTGTGATGAGAATATATCTAATCAACATTCCACCATCCATCCATCCATCCATCCATCATCTGCCGCTTGGTCCGGGATCGGGTCGCGGAGGCAGTAGCCTCAGCAGGGAGGCCCAGACTTCCCTCTCCCCGGCCACTTCATCCAGCTCCTCTGGGGGGACCCCGAG